>CM057342.1:180827879-181386795 GCA_030015575.1 Agapanthus africanus | reverse complement strand
TCAAACCTCTCCCAATCCTAACCCCCTCCTACTTGGTGCAGATTTATGCCACATTTTATCAATCAGAAGAAGAATTTTGTTTGCACTAATTTGTTTATCCTTTTTCCATTTTTGTGGTCAAACAGGCACATTTATCAAATAAATTAAAATCATTCCTGGGTAACCATAATACATTCAACAGGGGTTTGAAACAAGCAAACAAAAATATTCATCAAAAAATATTTCCATACTTCCTTGCATTTTAAATGTTATATTAGCAACATATCAAATGACCAAATCATTAACCACATCTCAATTACAAGCAACACCGAAGTACAAACCAACAGAGCATAGTTTTACAAACAACACGGAAGTACAAACCAACGGAGCATGGTTTTCACGGTAAAATTTTCTAGTTTGATATATAATTTGGATTGCATCGGCCCGGTGTGAAAACAAGAAATCTCCTCAAATCTTCCACATGCCTGCTGCTCTTTTCAGAAGTAGATAGATTGAGTTGTTGTTGGCTCCCCTTGAGTGGGGACCAAAAAAAACAAGCCAAAACCATATTGACGATACTCGTAAGTAGGAATTCTTCATATCGCGACACGTAGCAGATGACATGTCAACCGTTTGAGCCTGCTAGATTTCTAAAGGCAGAAGAGCTGGAGTAAGCATGATGCATTGGGGGCATTTCTCGGCACCTCGTCTCCGATGTTGCATCTGACCTTTTGGAGAACTCCCCGGAGAACCTTCCCAATTCGCCTAGCAACCAGCCAACAGCTTGCCTCCGAGCTATCATGCAGCTGCCTCCTCGCTCGTCTCCGAGCTGTGCTTCCACAACTTCCCTATCTTGTCGAGAGCATGGAACACAGACGCTCCCGAAATGGCTCCGTGTATCTCGCCACGACGAGATCTCTGCCGCTCTACGTCCCGCATTTCACGCTAGCGTATCTCATCGTTAATGAGTCTATCTCGCCATTAATGGGCGTATACCGGCATCAACACGAATGTGACGCAGGGACGTAATGGACGGCGAAAATCTCGCATCGGCTCGCTCCATGCGACCGCTATATAAACCTCTCTTCCAGACAATTCAAATAATTCGAACTCAATCCAATACGCCTCTGCTCTACCTTAATATTTCTCGATACTTGCTTGATCGTTGGAGGGTCCTACGGTAATTTTCCATCCCGGGACTTCCTTTGCTGATAGCTTGACGTCAACAACCCATTGAGATCCACACGCTCAATCTTCCGCAATAAATTTCAGTCGTTCAGTTCCGCTGACCGCAAGATTGACCGAGGACAAAATCTGATGGAGATTTGGACCTCCATCACATATCAAATCTAACGCATTCATAATCTCAGGGTTCCCAAAGGCCCCAACAACTCCGCCAGCTACAATGATCAAGACACAGCAGCAGCAGCAGAAAGAAACAACTCCAATATCTACATGCATGTTACACATACATTATATATACTAATTTTAAGGAGGGAAGCAATCATCAAAGCTCATATCTCAACTGTGTACCCCCCCCCCCCCCACCCCCACCCCAAACGATTGGTTTCTTTTGATATCTTCTACAATAATGTCCCATTCCCTGTTCATTTTTATTCAGCTGATGCCTCTTCCAGCATAACAACAAATATAAACCTTAAAAGCAATAATTATTTGGTCAGAGGAGAAAAACGCAAGATAAATGAGCCAAATTTAGATGGAAAAAGAACTGAATGAGAGCATGACATCTTTTGCAAACTCCGTCTTCTGTGTAGTTAGGAAACCGAATGGTGCACGAAAGGGATGGTGATATTACATTGTGTGATACGAGTTGATTGTTTACGCCAACCTCGTGATTCTACTCATGTCCAAGGATTTCACAAGAAGGAAATGGAGATGGCTGGAATTGTTAAATTACGGAGCAACTTCAGGTACAGACGTCTGGACAAGCATGAGAACCATGACAGAACACCGGAGCAAAGGCAGACGTCTGCAAAAGAACGAAGCGCGATCCAGAGCTCGGGCAGCTGTATGAACAAGAATGTCCAGACGTCTGTCCAAGGAGCTGAAGAGATACACTGTCCAGGAAGGCTGACGTCTGACCAAATGTGGTTCAGACGTCTGTCGACGATAAAACTGCTGCGAACATAATTTTGCTAATTCGGATTTATCTCTTATTTTGGATAGGATTAGGGTTTGCCAATAAATAGCGACCTCTCATATGATTTATGTAGTGTCTAATTAAAAAGAAAAGAAAGACTATTGTATTGAGAGAGTGGCCACTTAAATTTAGAGAGATTTACGAGAAATCTCCTAGGGTTGCTCGTGAATGTATTTAATTCAAGATTATAGTAGACTTTGCAGATTTCGATCTATCAGGGATTAACCATACGGTGAGTAAACCTCGTTAACAAATCTCTCGTATTTTCTGATTCTATTTTCTTATTCTCGCACTTTATTATCGTTTTGTTTTTTGTTGTTAATCGTGTGGTGTGATTGTGTGATTTGTTGCGTCGTAAGCATTGTTCCGTGGATGGACTTTCTCCCAACAACTGGTATCAGAGCGAGATTAGGGAACTTAGAGATCTATCAATTCTACAATTTAAATTTAGGACGGGTAATGACGCTTGTGTCCTCTTTCCCGTCTATTTAAATTATAATTTTGAAGGCGTTGGTCCAGGTTGAAAGAGAAGTTAGATTTGCCGTGACATAGACGAAAGACAGCGGAAGATAAAATAAGAACCGTAAAAATTCAATGGTCACAATTATAATTGGTGGCACATGCAGATGAAGGACTACCTATACCAAAAGGACAAATATCTTCTGTTGCTCGGCGAAAAGTCCGAGAAGATGACCGATGAGACGTGGAATCTTTTGGATAGGAAAGCTCTGGCAATGATAATACTATCGTTGACTCCGCAGGTAGCCTTTAATATCTCAAAAGAAAAGACAATCATTGTGCTAATGACAACGTTAGCAAAGTTGTATGAGAAGACTTTAACATCAAACAAGATATTCTTGATGAAGAAGCTTTTTAACATGAAAATGGTAGAGAACGGTTCAGTACCGGAGCACCTGAACGAGTTTAACAGCGTGGCGAGCCAACTGGAATCCGTTTCAGTCGCGTTTGAAAATAAGATTCGAGCCTTTTTTATTTCTTTATTCGTTGCCAGAGAGTTGAGAAAACCTAGTAATGGAGGTAAATAACTCTATCTCAGAGACTCACATTTAATGATGCGGTTAGATGGAGAGAAAGGGTGTGAGTGGGAGTTCGGGAAATTCTGCACTTTCAGTAAAGAACCACGATAGGACGATGGAAAGGGAAAAAGGGAAGAAGGAAAAGTCTAAGAGCCGAGGAAAATCAAAAGGAAAGATCCAAAAGGAATGTTGGAATTGTGGAAAGAAGTATCACATAAAAAGCAAAGGCAGATTCTTGAAGAAGGACTTAGGTGGCAAGGCAGATAAAAAGGAAGCTAATGTGGTGTTTACACATGAACAAGGGAAACATAGGCTTTGTCTATCGGCAAACGACAATACAAATACGGATACATGGTTCCTAAATTCAGGGGCTTCTTTTCACTGCACTTCAGGCCGTCATCATTTTAGCGAGTATGTTTAAGGGGATCTTGGACATGTGACGGCCGTGTAAGATCGTTGGTAAAGAGACGATCATACTACAACCGTCAGAAAGATATCAGATCAAGTTGGAGAATGCTAGGCATATTCCAGAGTTGAAGAAAATCCTAATTTCCACAAATCAGCTAGACAACGAGGGTTACATGACAGTGTTTGGGAACTCTCAATGAAAGATTTCCAAAGGATCGTTGGTGGTCGCAAGGGGCAAGCTGAGTGGTTCATTGTATTCTTTCGGTGGGAGCAGTGGATATTCGCTTGCATTAGCGACGGGTTCGGAGATAGATTCAGAGACTTCGTTATGGCACAAACGATTAGGACACCTTAGCGAGAAGAATATAAAAAAAATTTAGGACAAGAGGCTTCTTTCGGGGCTGAAAAAGGTGGAGTTGAGAGTTTGTGAGAGTTGTGTTTGTGAGAAGTAAAGTGCACTCAGATTTCATATTGGAGGCGTAGCTAAAAAGACCAAGAAGCCGGAGATGGTGCATACGGACGTATAAGGTCCGGTCTCAGTAGAGTCTTATGGAGGAAATCGGTACTTCATGACGTTCATCGATGATGCAAGCCGAAAGACATGGGTGTATGCGATGAAGAGGTCTGATTTGTTTGGTATCTTCAAACACTGTATTTCGCAAGTGGAGAACCAAACGAGACTGAAAGTTAAGTGCCTTAAGTCCAATAATGGCGAGGAATATTGCATGCAAGATTTCGATGTATTTTGCTCACAAAAGGATATTCGTTGGTTGAAAATGGTACCGGAGATGGCGCAATAGAACGACATCGCTGAAAGGATGAACAAGACGATCCTAGAGCGAGTGAGAAGCATGACCTTAGATGCGGATGCACCAAAATTCCTATGGGCCGTAGCTGTTGATGCTGCTATGTATCTGATCAACAGAAGCCCGGTAAGGACGCTTGATGGAGGCATTCCGGAAGAAATTTAGTTAGGTAAACCTGTAAATTACTCGCACATAAAAGTATCTGGTTGTATTGCGTATTCTTTGATTGATAAGGCGGAAAAGAGTAACCTTGACTCCAAATCTAGGAAGTGTGCTTTCATCGGGTATGTTGGAGATGAGTTCAGATATAGCTGTGAGATTATACAAGGTAATACGAAACCGGAACGTCTTCTTTGATGAGCAATACTTGTACAAAGAGAAGCAAGACAAGGATGGTGTAGTACATGAGTTCGTCGAGTTAGATGGAACTCAAGAGAGCGATCAGGTACCCACAGGTGGAGATCAGAATTTAGAGGAGACTGCGGTGCAGGATCAGGTTTAAGAATAGATTGGTGACCAAGTTCAGTAATCAGATATACTAGTTCTGAGAAATCTACACGAGATAGGAGGCTACCCGATAGACTTATTACCGACTTCATTTTGTACACAGATTCCGGAGAGCCCAAATCCTTTGCACAAGTAACAAGCGACGGTGCTAGCAGGTGTTAGTGATATATGCCCTAGAGGCCATTATTGTATCATACTGGTTTGTATATTACATTTTGGAAGTTTGGGATATACACAGATATAATAACAAGCTTGCTCAATATAGTAGTATGCTACTTGGTTTGTTTCTACCTCAATATGTGCATGTGTTTCTTTTAGCATATCGCTTATACATATTGGCAGAGCCCTTAGGATCTTTGCTTGACTGCCAGCGTTGTGATGACAGTCACACTAGTGGAGGCTGGATAGTCTATATGCACATCCTTATACAGGTCCCTAGTCGTAGGATTATCGAGACGGGGCATCGATAATTCAGAGTAGATTAGTGTATACGCTTCTCATCCCAGTAGGAGAGATGGTCTGTCCCACAGCCATTAGTATGTCGTACTAGAGATAGTATACATGTGCTCATTAAGTTATGAGTTACACCGGACAGGACTCATGAGGAACTGCTGATTGGTACTATACCTATCGTGTAGCAGTTCCCAGGTGACATGAGTATAGGTTAGTCCGTTGACTTGACATCGCTACTTCGCCTCGAGTGTGTTCCCACTGTACTTAGATCACTACCCTACCACGACTCAAATGAGTCGTGCAAACAGGTAGTTGTTGGGCGCAGTCCCGAAGCACTTGGAGGCAGTAGCGGCTAGATAGGATTCGTCTCTCTCAATATTGGGGGTTGATATCGTGCTGTGTTCGGAAAGCCATTACACAAAGTCACTGGCCAGAGCAAGCGAGATTTACTGGTAGGTACTCCAGTAGTTTCTCAGGATGTTTTGAGCTCTACTCCGACACGAATTATTGCGCTATTAGGGGTCTAACGGTTACCACCCCTAGGTCCGATATGCGATACTCTTAGACGAACAGACCGGACTGTACGAAGATTGTCACAGATAGGCTCAGTAGGAGTTCAGATGAGTTTGCTCATCGGCCTTCTTATCGAAAGATACTTGGGTAGCCGTTACGTGCAGCTAGTACCGCTGACGCGCTTGTGGTTAAACCCACTGCCAGCATACTGTCGAGTCTTTAGAGTTCTACACAGAGGGTTTCCCTGCATCGGGCAAAAGATATAGAGGACGTATGGTTTTACGGCAGAGTTTCGATCGCATACGTGTACTTGTACATGAATGATGTTCGGACGGATAATACTAGTGGCCTTTGGTTTAAACCGGATCCTGGTATTATATTGTTGGATTATTTTCGTCTCTATGTGCTCGTAATTTTCGGAATACGGATACGGGTATGTATATATGATGAGGGGTATTCTTGTAATTTTCTCAAGTGTGCTTCTAGAAGAAGACACCTCTTTTGTTAGTTTAATCCATTTAGTTTAATGGATAATAAGATGGAGGGTGAGGTGCTATTTGACAAAGGATGAAACATGGCTACCTGGTGACTTACTAGATGACTCATGGATGACTATTGAGGCAAGGTGGCACTTAGATATTTTGTGAGATGTTTTTTGGCATGCTTCATAATCATCACAATTAGCCATCTTCATTCATTATCTCTTGAACACTCACTTTCTCAAGCTTTCTTCTTCTTTCTCCAACCCTAAATGTCTCATGTGTTGAGAAACCTAGGGTATTTAGAGACAAACTAATCCATCTTTACTTTCTACATCCTCTAGGCCATCTAGTTTAGCGAACTAGGTGCCCTAATTACCTCGGTATTGAGATTAGAGCTCGAACTATAGACTTTCAGGCGGATCGTCTTTGACTTGAAGAGGCTGACGAGGAGGCGTGATCCAAACGATCCGAAGAGCTTATGACGAGGAGGAGGACAGCAAGAAGACCCGAAGGACTTGATACTAGGAAGTATAACTTTCTTTCGAGTAGTTAAACCTCATAGTAGTCTTGCTAGTTAAGGTTTAAGTTAAGATCCTGGAGTTTTGTCCGTGTTGCGAAGCATAGAAAATCGGTTTTTGCATATTCCGCCTCCCCGTGAACCCGCGGGGTGCGCGACATCGATTTATAGTGGTATCAGAGCCTACTAAACTTTAACTAGCTAGTTAGCAAGTAGTTAAAACTTCGATCATCGGAAAAACCCGAAATGACAATTTCAAAACCCATGCTTTCTGTCGATTTTTAAATCTGATCAAAAAATTATTTCAGAGGCCTTAAAATTACAAGCAGGGTATTCTAAGAACACAGAAGAAAAACGAGTCAGTAACTCGTCAAGACCGCCGCGGAAGCGCGGTGAAATAGTGCGTTTCGCCACGGTTTCGCGGCCGAGTCGAGGCCAAGTAGACTCGAATTTCTTCAATGGGTCTTATATGTAGAATTGTGCTTTGTGGTATATTTGGTTTCTACCCTGATTTGTCTGTGTGCTGATTTGTACATGGGATAGACACAGAAAATATGTTTCGATCGAAATTCTAAAGTTCTTGGCTATCGGGTTTTCTGTGTTTGTTTATATGATGCTTAACGTCTGCTAATCACTATACGTCGATTAGTGGGGGTTGCACATATCTGTGATATGTGATGTTGGTTTGTGTATATGGAATATTGGATCGTCATGGATGAATAGCCGGGAATGTGAAAAGAGAGTTTTCTTTCTTTCATTCGATGTAAATTTGTAAAGTGATGTAATATTATTTTGCGGGGTACATTCGGGTTGAGCTTGTAGCCACCGTTGTATTATTTCATTTACTGGTTTTTGCTTCTAGGATA
Organism: Agapanthus africanus; assembly: GCA_030015575.1. NCBI lineage: Eukaryota > Viridiplantae > Streptophyta > Magnoliopsida > Asparagales > Amaryllidaceae > Agapanthus > Agapanthus africanus. Next base: position 181,379,066 of record CM057342.1, on the reverse strand, counting down.
AACTCAAGATGGGGTGCACAAACTACCGGGTTCTTGAAGTGACGAGTGGCCTACTCATTTTACTGAGGGGGGTTGCTTCACTTCGGGAATTTTGCGGATAGTTTGCCGCACCCGTAGAGGTCTAGGGTGGGGTTTGGCTATTCATCACGACCGTGAAATCCGTCTTTCGTTATAGGCTTAAACGAAATGCGGAATTCCTAGTATATCCAATATATTTATCTGTGATCTGGAATGCCTATTATTGCGTGAGACGAATGGATATATATAGTAGACGTTGCTTATGTTTTGCACCAACGCTGGTCCAGCCCCCGCTCTGCCGTTAGTTAAGTAACCTAACGATATATGGCGGGACCCCGTGGCGAATGCGGATGGCTTAAGCGTACGTTGTATTTTCGTTTCTTTCTGCAATGATAGGTGTAAATGATGAGACTGCATTAATTGATTAATGCAAAGCAAACAAACCAAAACTAAATCGTTGGAACGGTTTCAAAACCACGTAGTTTTCTTCAAAATGCAAACTTTTAATCGCGGAGCCTAAACCACTTATTTTTTAAAAGCTATCATGGTTCCTTCTATTATATCAAGTTCATTACGTTCACGGTTTCTCCAAAACCATTCGTAACCCTCCGTCATTTCAGATGGGTATTTAGTAGTATTCAAGCTATGTATTTTGACCTTTGCCAAGGCATAGTAATTGGTAGCTGCTGAATATTCATCTGTAGCATAGATAGATGCGTTGGTTTGGGACAGTCGTACTACTATTTTGGCCTTCGTCAAGGGTATGTACGGGTGGGTTTAAATTAACATGGACAATGACGGGTAGAACTTGACTTGCGACTTATGATATGTTGGCCTTCGTCAAGGTCATAAGAGCTTGGGATAAAAATCCACATCGGTTTTTTTTTAAAGAAACTGAAACTTGCTAGTGTTGCATACCATTTGGAGTGTGATAATTTTGGTAGGATTCCTTCAAGGTTATTACACAATGATATTTGGATCCCGGTCCTACTGTGAGTATCCGCTACTCCTCGGGAGATTTTTCACTTAACAATCAATATTATAAACCAAGTAGGTGTCTAGAACGGTGTTAGCGGGGCTACGCCTCCAGGGAAAAGAGGTTATTTAATTAAGGAACTTCGCGAAAGCGTCGTAATATCTCCCTCGAAGTACCGACACCAGCCTGGTCGAAAAGTTAAGCAAGAACTGTACGGTGAGAATAATCCTGACTAATTCTTCTTTTATGGTTTGAAGGAGGATTCGACATACAGTGGGAGCCATCCTGTTTAGATAAACTAATAACCCATCTAAACTTGCAAGAGTATCATGCTAAGCGTTTCTTCTCTCTCTCCTAATTGCAGCGACCAATATGACCAAACATAGGTTACTACTAGATATTAAATTGACTGGGCCAAACTATTATGATTGGCTAAGGAATGTCCAGATGACCATTACCTATGACAAGCTCGGCTACCTCCTTACTACCAAAACCCCCGCTGTCTCAGGTCTAGATTCCACCATCGCGGATGTTGATATCCGTAAGACATGGGAAAAAGACAGTGCGAGAGCCAAATGCTTCGTGTTGGTTTCAATGGATTGTGAATACCAGAGGCAGCACGAGAAGATGGACTTAGCTTCCATTTTCCTCCATACCAAAGAGTTATATGGAGAGCAATCTCGTATCGCAAGATATAAGACCTCGAAGGAATTGCTTCAGACGAGATTGGCTGTCGAGTCATCTGTAGGGGACCATGTCCTTACGATAATTAGCTATATTAAAAAGCCCACGGACCTTGCGACCACGTTTGAAGAACGAGTTATATACCGACTTAATTCTACAGTCCCTCTCTTCTACCTATGCCCAGTTTATCTTGAATTTCAACATTCAAGGGAAGGAAGTTTCACTTCCAGGACTTCTCAACATGTTGAGGAGCACTGAGGGCACCCTGCAGAAATCCAGGGAGACACCCGCTCTGCTTATTGAAGAATCTTTCTCTTCTAGATCCAAGATGAAAGCCAAGGAAGAGAAGAAGAAGGCCTCCATCGAGCCGACAAGCGGTGTCAGTAAGGTGAAGGGAAAAGGCAAAGCAAAAGTTTCGGGGCTAAAAATAGGGAAAGGGGAATCTTTCTATTGGCACGGGAAGGGCCATTGGAAGGAGGATTGCAGAGCTTGGAAAACCAGAAACCAGAATTCGAAGCACGTTATGGCTTCGGCTTCGGGTATGTTTATGATTGAAAACTGTCAGTCAATTAACTCTATTTCCTGGGTACTAGATACCGGATCAGGATATCATATCTGTAATTCATTACAAGCTTCGAGAAACTGTAGAGTTATTAAGGCAGGTGATATGACTCTCAGGGTTGCTAATGGAATGAGCGTGGACGCTGTATCCGTAGGGAAATATCACCTAGGATTGACAAGTGGGCAGATATTGATTTTGCGTAACTGTTTGTGTATACCTAGTTTGGCTTGTAATATCATATCTGTATCTTTATTTTCTAAAGAAGGATATGATTTTACATTTGTAAGCGATGCGGTCCACATCCACCTAAATCAAGTTTTGATTGGGTCAGGTACACTAGATAACGGTATATACGTATTAAATCAAGCTCATATTTTCAACGTCCAGAACACACTTAAAAGAAAGTCTCCAGAATTAAATCAGGCTTTTTATGGCATTGTAGAGTGGGTCACATCAATGAAATACGGTTGACAAAGTTATATAAAGAGGGATATTTGGATCCGTTCGAATATCAGTCTTATGCAACTTGTCAATCATGTCTCAAAAGAAAGATAACAAAAACTCTGTTCACTGAACACGGAGTAAGAGCGAGCGAGCTCTTCGGACTCATACACAGCGACGTGTGTGGTCCAATGTCTACACATGCAAGAAGTGGTTATTCCTATTTCATTACTTTACGGATGATTTCTCAAGGTATGGACATATATTCTTGATGAAATATAAATCCGAGGCCTTTGAGAAATTCCGAGAACATAAGAATGAAGTGGAAAAACAATCCGGCAAAGGTATCAAGACGCTAAGATCCGATCGAGGTGGTGAATACTTAAGTGCCGAGTCCTGGATTACTTAAAAAAGAATGGTATTCTCTCTCTGCTTACTCCTCTACACACACCTCAACACAACGGTGTATCGGAAAGACGGAACAGAATCTTATTGGATATGGTACGTTTCATGATGAGTAATGTTGAGTTGCCGCGATCCTTCTGGGGTTATGCACTAGAATCAGCTGCATATCTTTTGAACAAGGTTCCTACTAAGTCAGTGTCTACCACATCATATCAAATGTGTGGAGTGGGAAAGAATTCAATCTTAAGTACCTTAAGATATGAGGATATCCAGCTTTTGTAAAAAGCAGTATGCGGACAAGCTCGAGGCACGCTCAGTACTGTGTAAGTTTGTGAGATATCCAAAAAACTCCAGGGGGTATCTTTTCTATTACGCAGAGGAACAAAAGGTTTTTGTTTCTCGTAATGGCCACATTTTGGAAAATCAATTTTTAGAAAAAGAGACTAGTGGGAGCGCAATGGAACTGGAAGAAATTCCAGAACCACAAGCTATTACTGAAAATATGGTGGAACCAGAAATTTCAAAGAACAATACATCCCCGCGCCACTCCGCAGGACTACTAGGCAGTCTCATCCGCCCGAGAGATACTATGGTTTTCTTATAAACGGGGATAGAGAGGATTGCATCATTGACAATGATGAGCCAACTAGCTTCCAGCAAGCCATTCAGAGCGGAGGCTCGGTAAAATGGCTGGATGCAATGCGGACCAAAATGGAGTCCATGCACACCAACAAAGTTTGGACTTTGGACATTGCTCCAGAAGGGGTAAAACCCGTAGGCTGCAATTGGATCTTCAAAAAGAAGATTGGTGTAGATGGACAGATTGAAACCTATAAGGCTAGACTTGTTGCAAAAGGATTTCGTCAAAGACCTGGTTGGACAATGATGAAACCTTTTTTCCAGTGGTTATGCTCAAATCCATTTAGATCCTTCTTGCCATTGCTGCCTTCCACGATTATGAGATTTGGCAGATGGACGTAAAGACCGCTTTTTTAAATGGAAATTTAGAAGAGTGCGTCTATATGGATCAACCAGAGGGTTTCATTCAGAGTGTGAGCAGCGGGAAAGTGTGCAAGTTGCTTAAGTCCATTTATGGATTAAAACAGGCATCGTGGAGTTGGAACATCTGTTTTGATGAGACGGTCAAAAAATTTGACTTTATCAAAAATCCAGATGAACCATGCATCTTTAGTAAGATTGTAGCGAGAATCGTAGTATTCCTCGTCTTGTACGTGGATGATATTCTCTTGATAGGAAATGGCATTCCTATACTACAATCAGTCAAAGGATTCTTGTCACAAAGATTCTCCATAAAAGACATGGGTGATACCTCCTACATACTGGGGATTCATATCTATCGTGATAGATCTAAGAGGATGTTGGGACTTTCACAGTCCAAGTACATCGATACCATACTGAAAAGATTCAGTATGGAGGATTCAAAGCGCGATATTCTACCGGCTTGTCACGGAATCACCTTCTCCAAAAAGATGTCTCCCAAGACTGATTTGGAAAGGGATCGCATGTCAACTATACCCTACGCTTCTGCGGTAGGCTCTATAATATATGCGATGTTGTGTACCAGACCAGATGTTGCTTACGCACTAAGCGTGGTAAGTCGGTATCAGTCAAACCCTGGGGAGAAGCACTGGATAGCAGTAAAGAACATTCTCAAGACTTAAGAAGGACTAAGGAGATGTTCTGTGTACGGCGGAAAAGACCTCCAGATCGAGAACTTTACTGACTCCAGCTTTCAGAGTCAAGGATGACTCCAAGTCCATATCGGGTTATGTTACCTTCAATGGAGGGACGGTCTGTTGGAAGAGCTCCAAAAAGGACACCGTTGTTGACTCGACGATGGAAGCGGAGTATATTGCTGCTTGTGATGCCGTCAAAGAAGCGGTCTGGATGAGAAAGTTCTTAACAGAACTTCAGGTGGTTCCGTCCATTGTTGATCCAATATCTCTGTATTGTGACAAAAACGGGGCTATAGCTTTAGCAAAGGAACCCAAGTCCCATCAGAAGTCCAGACACATCTTGAGGTGATACCACCTGATCAGGGAGATCGTTGATCACCGAAAGATCGAGGTGCGAAGAGTAGATACGGAGAACAACACTGCAGATCCGCTCACAAAGACCATCTTTTAGACGCAATTCGTGAAGCTATTCGAGATGATAGGTCTGCGATATGCCAATACGCGGCCTTAGTGCAAGTGCGAGATTGTTAGTCATATATGCCCTAGAGGCCATTATTGTATCATACTGGTTTGTATATTACATTTTGGAAGCTTGGGATATACACAGATATAATAACAGTCTTGCTTAATATGGTAGTATGCTACTTGGTTTGTTTCTACCTCAATATGTGCATGTGTTTCTTTTAGCATATCGCTTATACATATTGGTAGAGCCCTTAGGCTCTTTGCTTGACTGCCAGCGCTGTGATGACAGTCACACTAGTGGGGGCTGTATAGTCTATAAGCACATCCTTATACAGGTCCCTAGTCGTAGGATTATCGAGATGAGTCATCGATAATCCAGAGTAGACTAGTGTATACGCTTCTCATCCTAGCAGGGGAAATGGTCTGCCCTACAGCCATTAGTACGTCATACTAGAGATAGTATATATGTGCTCATTAGGTTATGAGTTACACCGGACAGAACTCGTGGGGAACTGCGGGTTAGTACTATACCTATCATCAGGTAGCAGTTCCCAGGTGACATGAGTACATGTTAGTCCGTTGACTTGACATCGCTACTTCGTCTCGAGTGTGTTCCCACTGTACTTAGATCACTACCCTACCACGGCTCAAATGAGTCGTGCAAACAGGTAGTTGTTGGGTGCAGTCCCGAAACACTTGGAGGCAGTAGCAGCTAGATAGGATTCGTCTCTCCCGGTATTGGGGGTTGATATCGCGATGTGGTCGGAAAACCATTACACAAAATCCCTGGCCAGGGCAAGCGATATTTACTGGTAGGTACTCCAGTATTCTCAGGGTGTTTTGGGCTCTATTCCGACACGACTTATTGCGCTATTAGGGGTCTGACGATTACCGCCCCTAGGCCCGATATGTGATATCCTTAGACGAATAGACCAGACTGTACGAAGATTGTCACAGATAGGCTCAGTAGGAGTTCGGATGAGTTTGCTCATCGGCTTTCTTATCGACAGATACCTGGGTAGCCGTTATGTGCAGCTAGTACCGCTGACGTGCTTGTGGTTAAACTCACTGTCAGCGTACTGTCGAGTCTTTAGAGTCCCACACAGAGGGTTTCCCTGCATCGGGCAAAAGATGTAGAGGCCGTATGGTCGGCAAGGCTTCGATCACATACATGTACTTGTACACGGATGATGTTCGGACGGATAATACTAATGAGCTTTGGTTTAAACCGGATCCTAGTATTATATTGTTGGATTATTTTCGTTTCTATATATTCGTATTTTTCGGAATACGGATACGGGTATGTCTATACGGTGATGGGTATTCTTGTAATTTTCTCAAGAGAGCTTCTGGAAGAAAACACCTCATTTGTTGGTTTATTCCATTTAGTTTAATGGATAATGAGGTAGAGGGTGAGGTGTTATTTGACAAAGGATGAAGCATGACCACTTGGTGACTCACTAGAGGACTCACGGATGACTATTGAGGCAAGATGGCACTTAGATATTTTGTGATATTTTGTGAGATATTTTTTGGCATACTTCATAGTCATCACAATTAGCCATCTTCATTCATTATCTCTTGAACACTCTCACTTCCTTAAGCTTCCTTCTTCTTCCTCTAATCCTAAATGTATCATGTGTTGAGAAACCTAAGGTATTTAAAGACAAACTAATCCATCTTCACTCTCTACATCCTCTAGGCCATCTAGTTTAGCGAACTAGGTGCCCTAGTTACCTCGGTATTGAGGTTGGAGCTCGAACTATAGACTCTCGGGTGGATCGTCTTTGACTTGAGGAGGCCGACGAGAAGGCGCGATCCAAACAATCCGAGGAGCTTATGACGAGGAGGAGGACAGCAAGAAGACCCGAAAGACTTGATACTAGGAGGTATAACTTTCTTCCGAGTAGTTAAACCTCATAGTAGTTTAGCTAGTTAAAGTTCAAGTTAAGATCCTGGAGTTTAGTCGATGTTGCGAAGCATAGAAAAATCGTTTTTTGCATATTCCGCCTCCCCGCGAACCCACGGGGTACACGACATCGACTTACAACAAGCAACGGGAGCAAGTTATGAACGAGGAGATGGATCTTTGAAGAAGAACCGTAGGTGAGATCTAGTGAAGCTATCCAAGGGTCGAAAAGCATTGCTGAATAGGTGGGCGTACAGAATAAAAGATGAAGCTGATGGTATAAAGCGGTATAAGGCTTGCTTGGCAGTCAAAGGACACTCACAACAGCATGGGATTGACTATCAAGAGATTTTTTCCCCAGTGATGAAGATGGCCATCAATTCGGGTGATTCTCAGTATCGTGGAAGCAGAGGATTTGCATTTAAAGCGGTTGGATGTGAAAATGGCATTCCTTCATGGAGATTTGGAGGAGGAGATCTATATGATGCAGCCACCGGGGTACGACGTGAATGGGAAAGAAAGTATAGGGTGTAGACTACGAAAGAGCTTGTATGGCCTCAAGCAAGCTCCTAGACGGTGGTATCTCAAATTCGATCAGTTTATATTAAAGACAGAATTTGTGCGCTGTGAATCAGAACACTGCGTGTACGTTCAGACTTTCAAGAACAGAGACTATATTATTTTGTCACTTTACGTGGATGACATATTACCAACGGGTTCAAATTTCGAGAAAATTCAAAGTCTGAAAAAGATGATGGCTGAAAAATTCTCCATGAAGGATTTAGGAGCGGCTAAGCAAATTCTGGGCATGAAGATCATGAGAGATAGGAAGCAGCGAAAGCTATGGTTATCGCAAAGGGACTACATTGAGAAGGTTTTGAAGCGATTTGACATGGACAAACCAAAACCGGTGAGTACACCCATAGCGAAACACTTCAAACTCAGTAAGAAGTTGTGCCCAACAACTCAAGAGCATAAAGATGAAATGACAAGAGTAACATATGTATCTGCGGTTGGGAGTTTGATGTATGCGATGGTGAGTACGATATCAAATACTGCACATGCGGTGGGAGTTGTAAGTAAATATATTCAAAAGCCGGGAAAAGAGTATTGAAATGCGGTGAAGTGGATACTAAGATATCTTAAGGGAACGTCCAGTCAATATTTATGCTTCAGGGATGACTCCCTAAAAGTGCAAGGTTGCGTTAATGTGGACTGCTTGGGTGATCGAGATAGTAAGAAGAGTGCAACGAGGTACGTATTCACGGTTGGGGGAACAGCGGTGTGTTGGGTTTATCAGTTGCAAAAAGTCGTGGCATTGTCAACTACGGGGGCTGAATACATGGCCATCACGAAATCTAGCAAGGAAATGATATGGTTGCAAAGGTTACTTGAAGGATTGGGAAAGAAACAAGATTTCAACATCTTGTGGAGCGACAACCAAAATGCGATACATTAGGCGAAAAATGCGGCATATCACTCTAGGACGAAGCACGTCAAGGTGTGGTGTCACTTCATACGCACATCGATAGAAAATGACGAGCTAACACTGCAGAAGATCACGAGAGAAAAGAATCCTGCGGATATGTTCAACAAAGTCGTAGACAGAGATAAACTGGATCTCTGTTGCAGGTTGGCGAACTTCTCCATGAAAATATGATGAGGAGAGAATAGAACAAAGTCGTATGAAGTCTACTAGCGTTTGGAAATCAAGGCTGAAGTAATCCAAATGGGAGATTGTTAAATTATGGAGAAACTTTAGACACAAACGTCTGATGGAGGAGAGACAGACGTCTGGACGTATACGAGAGCCATGTTAGAACACCAAAGCAAAAGCAGGCGTCTGAAGGCCAGCAAGGCAGACGTCTGCAGTGTTGGATATGTATGCCCTAGAGACCTGTATTGTATAGGATGCTAAGGATATGAATATGTATGCCCTAGAAGCCTGTATCGTATATAATGCTGGGGATATGTATGTACATGATAATCTTGCTCAGCTATATAATATGCTATTTGAGTCGTCTTTATCTGAACATGTGTATTTGTTTTTCTTACTGCTTTGTATTGCTTATACATGTTAATAAATACTCGTTATAGTAGTATACTATTTTGGTTTGTCTTTATCTTAACATGTGCATATGTTATATTTGATATCACATATGACTAATACATGTTGATAAAGCCCGTATGATATCGCTTGACTACCAGCGTTATGATGGCGATCATACTTGATGGAGTTGGGTAGTCTATAAGCACATCCTTAAAGCTCCCAAGTCGCAGAAGTATCGAGACCGGGTATCGATGTTCCAGAATAGACTTGTGTATATGCTTTTAGACCCCGACGAGGGGCGGTGGTTGGTTCCATAGCCATTGGTGTGATAACCTAAGACTGTATACAGGTGCTCACTAGGAGTGAGTACACTGGACGGACTCGGCGAGAATCTCTAGATGGTATTATACCTATCGTCAGATAGCGGTTCTCAGGTGACATGAGTACAAGTTAGTCTTTAGACCTAAAATCATCATTTGTCTCATGTGGGTTTTCACTGTACTTTGATCACTACCATACCACGGGTCTACTGAGTTGTGCAAACAGGTTTTGCTTGGGTACAATCCCGAACCACATGGAGACAGTGAGTCATTGTCAGGGATTCGTCTCTCCCGGTATTGGGAGTTGATACTGCATTGTGTCCGGTTGGCCAGAACCATAAGACCTTGGCCAAGGCAGTTGAGATTTACCGATAGTTAGATCAGTATTTTCTCGGATCGGTCTTGAGCCGAATCGACACAACTTATCAGGTTGTTAGGGGTTTGACGTTTACCATCCCCCTAGATCCGGTATGCGATACTCTTAAACGTAAAGACCAGACTGTATGGAGATTGTCACAGATAGGCTTAGCAGGGGTCCGGATGAGTTTGCTCGTCGGTCTTCTTTTCGACAGGTACCTGAGTAGCTGTTACATACAGCTAGTGTCGTGACGTGCTTATGGTTAAACCCACTGCCGGCGTACTGTCAAGTCTTTAGAGCCCCATACAACGGGTTTCTCTGGTTCAGACGAAATGATGTGGTGACCGTATTTTGATACGTGCAGGATTCCGATCGAATGATAATACTAACCGGCTTAGGATTAAGCCGGATTATTAAGTCAGATATTGATTTAATAATTTACATATGCATATTTCGATATGTATATTCTAGTGTTATCCGGGCTTTCGATCAGACGGTTGATAATACTAGCCGGCTTAGAATTAAGACGGATTATTAAATCAGGTATTGATTTAATAATTTACATATACACATTTCAATATGTATATTCTAATATTATGTTCTTTGTATTATTCTATCTCTTTGGGTATTCATAATTTGATACGAATACGGGTATGTATATATGGTAGAGTGTATTCCATATTTATACGGAAAACATTCTAGAAAGAGAACACCTCATTTCCAGTTTTTTTTCTTTTCTAGAAAATTGAAATGAGGTGGAGGGGTGACGTGGCAAAGAGAATGGGATGAAGCATGGTTGAATAGGTATAATTCATTTTTCTACACTATTCAAGTATGATTGGATTTTATATTTGCAAAATTCATTTTGATAAAACCATGCTTGTATTATTTGTTTCATGATGAGATTTTCATTTTCACCATTATCTTTCTCTCACCATTTTCTAGAGCTCCTTCATTTTCACCCTACACTCTCATGAGTTGAGAATTAAGGGTGAAGAAAGGTAGAAAAATTACTACAATAACATACCACATCACTAGACACTCTAAATTAGTAATCTAGAGCTTTTAGTTGCTCCACTAGATTTTTTGAGTGGAGCTAGAATCATGAACCACATCTCTCGGGTGGATCATCTTCGACGGAGGAAGACCGACGGTCAAGATCGATCACAGAGTCTCCAAGAAGTTAAGGAAGAGCGTAGAAGACCGTAGAACACGGATCATTCAGTATAACCCTTTTATCACAGTAGCTAAACTCCTTTAGTTACCAGTTTAATATTTGGTTAGATTCTAAGCAGTCGTTTCTAGCGCCAAAATTTTAAAAGTTATAACTTTTTGTTCCGCAACGACCGCGATTAACGGCCAGGACGCTAGGAACCCCAACAAGGTATAAGAGATACCCAAACATTAAAACTAGTAGTAGACGATACTTTAGTTTCAAAACCAAAAAATTCCGATTTTCGAAAACCCACTCTCTGTCCAAAATGTTTTTGATCTCTGAAATTTTTTTAAACAAGTGCAGAGGCTTGCTCTTGATATGAGTGTGACACACGATGCAAACGAGACGATTCCTCCTTAAAAAAAACGCCCAAAACCCCAAAATCCCTAATTCAGGCGGTTTACTGTTCACATTAGGTCTTCGCTTTCATCCAATGCCTTGAGTTTTGGAAATTAGTATTTTTAGTCTTGTTTGATTTGCCACAGATTTCACTTAGTGTTATCTTTTGCATTGGGGCAACTTGGAAAGTTTCAAAACTTGAAATTTTGCATCGTTGATATCTGTGATGTTGTGTGTGTGTTTTCAAACGTCGTCTAATTGTTATATGCCATTTAGACGGGTTGCACATACTTGTTTTTGCTGCTGTGATGTTTATATCTGTGATAGTTTATTCAGATTGTCATGTTGGATAGTCCCTAGTGCAATAGTAGTTGTACAGTTTAGATTCATTTGTATATTTATTATTGCGGAGCGAGCGTTCGACATGTGGACTGTCGTTTCTGCCAGTTTATATATTTTTTATTGGGGCACGGCCGGGTTGATGTCGATGTCACCATTATATATATATTTTCTTTTCTCTACTAAGATTACCTGGCGGAGAGTGCTCGAGTAGCCGGATTCTAGAAGGCAACGGGCCAGCATCTCATGACGTTGAGACCGGGAGGCCTTAGTCTAGAATTGGTGGGTTATTCGCCGCACTCGTAGGAGCTATAGGATGACCCATGGAGGGATGCTCAAGTTACCGGATTCCGTGAAGTACTGGGTGGCCCATTCACTTCGTTGATTGGGGTTGGCTCACTTCCGGGATTGGCGAGTAACTTGCCGCGCTCGTAGGGGTCCTGGTTCTACATTGCCCAGGCTATCCACACGACCGGAGAACGTCGAGTTTCATTTGCGGCGCAAATGAAACCCGGGGCTTCTAAATTATCCGCTATTCCATTTTGCTTATCGCTGTTATGTGATATTGCTTATATAATACCTTAGACGAATGATTATACACACACACGAGTTGATGTAGTATATGTTTTGCATCCGCGCTAGTCCAGCCCCCACTCTGTCGTTAGTTACGTAACCCAACGGTGCATGACGAGACCCCGTGGCGAATGCGAATAGCATATATATACATTTTATTTTCGTTCTTTTTTTGTGTGATAGAAGTTAATTGATAGGATCACATTAATTTTGATTAATGCAAAGAAAAATAAACCTAACAAAATGTTGTCGGAACTACTTTTCGAAAAACTATAGTCGTATTCTTTCGCTTTGTATAGTGGTATTTGGTTAGGAATACCCCGCACCTTATTCGAGGAGGCAAAAGCCTATATCCCTTCACAGGGAGTGACCTCTTGAGCAAAAGTTTATATAACTATAGATTACTCGGTTTTCTTCAAAATCACTAGTTTTCAAAAGCGGAGCCTAAACCACTCCTTTTCAAAACTACTCGGTTCCTTCAACGATATCAAGTTCATTACGTTAAAGGTTTGGATGTGTTGGGTTCATTACGTTAAAAGTTCATTACGTTAACCTAGCCGTAGCTCTCCGTCGTTTCAGATAATTAGTACTTAGTATACATGTTGCGTTTGTTAATTATTCGTCAAGGCGTAGTGTACGGTAGCTAAGTAATGATTGTTTGTAGCATAGATAACGCGATTAGTTAGGACAGTCGTGTGACTTTGTTGATTATTCATCATGGATCATGCGGGTGGGTCTAATGCAATCTTGGATACTGACAGGTTGAACTTGATTAGGACCTTTTGATTTGTTGATTATTCGTCAAGGTTACTTGGGTTTTAGGGACAAAAACCACATCGGGAGTTTCAAATATATAGGAAATTTGCCGGTGTTGCATATTTTCTGGAGTGTGGTAACTAGAGTAGCTTCCATCTAGCTTATCATACGATGATAGTTGGATCCCGATCTCACTGATGAGTAGAATTACTCTTGGAAGATATTTTTCACTTCACAATTAATTAATCTATTAGGTGTCTAGAAAAGTGTTAACGGGGCTACACCTCTACGGAAACGAGGTTTATTTTAATTAAGTCCCTGCGAGAGCACGGGAAACCTCTCTCGGAAAACCAACACTCACCTGGATGAATGGTTAGCGAACTTGTAAGGTGCGAATGATCCCGACTAGTTTTCTTTTTAAGGTGTGAAGGAAAATTCGAGAAAACAGTGCGAGCCATCCTGATTAGATAAATTAATAACCAATCTAATTTTGCAAGAGCGTACGCTGAGTGTTTCTTTTCTCTCTCCATATAGCAACCAATTCACGCTCTAATCAAGATAATAAAATGTATGACTTGACCGAACCAATTTATTACACTGGGCTGGGGAACGTCTGTTCGGCTCTAATTTGTGACAACTGTCATGAGTATGGGCAAGCGAAAGAGAACTGTAAGGAATTCCAGATGACCCTATTGAAGGAGAAGCATTCTAATACATTTTCTTCGGGTGTATTTGTTATTGAGATCTGTTTTTTGGTCAACCCTACCTCCTGTGTAGTAGATACCGGATCAGGCTCTCATATCTATAATTTATTATAAGAACTGAGAAAAAGTAGAATGGTTAGACCGGATCAGGCTCTCATATCTACAAGTTGATACTGCTGTTGTCGGTGAATATCACCTAGTATTGCCAAACGACAATACTATGATTTTGAACAACCGCTACTATATACCTTTCATACTTTGCAATATCATATCAGTTTTTTTACTTAATAAAAATGGATATAATTTTGTTCTAAATAGAAATATCATGAACATTTACCTTAATCAGATATTGGTTGCAAAACGTACACTGCGTAATGGTATCTATATTCTTAATCAAAATACGGTCTTCAATATACAAAACATACACAAGAAGAAAAGTTCAGATACGAATGAAACCTACTTGTGACATTGTAAACTTGGTCATATCGGTGAGAAAAGACTAAGTAAGTTGCATAAAAATAGATATTTGAATCCGTTCGAATTTTCATCCTATGAAACTTGTCAGTTTTGTCTCAAAGGAAAAATGACCAAATCTCAGTTCGCCAGACACGGAGAAAGAGCTACAGAGCTCTTGGGACTCATATACAGTGATGTATGTGGTATGATGTCTGTACATGCGATTGGTGGGTTCTCGTACTTCATTACATTCACTGACGATTTCTTTAGGTTCGGATATGTGTATCTTTTGAAATACAAATTTGAAACTTTTGATAAATTCAAAGAATTCAAAAATGAAGTAGATAACCAGACTGGCAAAAATATCAAGATCCTCCGTTCTAATAGAGAAGGGGAGTACTTAAGCCCTGAATTTCTAAAATACCTGAAAGAGAATGGTATTCTCTTTCAGCTTACTCCTCCATACACACCATAACACAACGTTGTATCGGAACGGAGGAACCGTATCCTATTGGACATGATTCGCTCCATAATGAGTAGTGCTGATTTGTCTCTTTCATTTTAGAGACATGCACTTTAGACAGAGCATATCTGTTGAATCAAGTTCCGATCAAATCCGTGTCTACCACTCCATATGTGGTAAGAAACTATGTCTTAATTCATTAAAGATATGGGGTTGTCTGGCTTATGTTAAAAAGCAAAATCCGGACAAACTGGAGGCACGATCAGTTTTTTGAAAGTTTGTGGGGTATCCTAAGAATTCACTAGGATATCTGTTCTACCACACTGAGGAACAGAAGGTGTTTGTGTCTCGCCACGCCATCTTTTTGGAAAGGGAATTTCTTGCAAAAGAAATTAGTGAGAACACGGTAGAACGGGAAGAAATTCTGGAATCACAAACTGAAACCGAAGATTTGGTGGAACCTCAGGATTCGATAATCCCGGACGAATCTCGGTCACTCCGCAGATCTAGTAGGATTTCTGATCCGCCAAAGAGATACTGCGGTTTTCTCATATATGGGGATCGAGAGAATTGCATCTTGAAATAAAATGATCCTACTAGTTTTAAGCAGACCGTTACCAATAGGGACTCGGATAAATTGTTAGATACTATGCGATCTGAAATGGAATTCATGTACACCAACAAAATGTGGACTTTGGATGTTGCTCTTTCTGGGATAAAACCCGTTGGATGCAAATGGATCTTCAAAAAGAAAATTGATGTAGATGGACAGATGAAAACCTATAAGGCTAGACTTATTGCAAAAGGTTTTCGTCAAAGATCAGGAGTGGACTATGACGAAACCTTTTCTCCAGTGGCTATACTGAAATTCATTCGGATGCTACTTGCCATTGATGCCTACCATGACTATGATATCTAGCAGATAGACGCTATTCGTAGATAGTGGGAACAACGGGAATGCGTGCAAGTTGCTTAAATTCATTTATGGATTAAATTAAGACATCGCGGAACTGGAACATCTGTTTTGATGAAAGAGTCAAGAAATTTGACTTTATAAAAAACGAGAAAGTGCCTTGTATATATAAGAAGATTGTAGGGAGAACTGTTGTATTACTCGTCTTGTACGTGGATAATATTCTTTTGATAGGAAATGACATTCCTATGCTGCAATCGGTCAAGTTGTTCTTATCACAAAAGTTCTTCATGAAAGACCTGAGTGATGCCTCCTACATTCTGGGATTAAGATCTACAGAGATAAATCCAAGAGATTGTTGGGACTTTCATAATTCAGGTACATAGAGTCCATTCAAAAGAGATTTACTATGGAAGATTCCAAGCGCGGTAATATACCCATTTTGCACGGAATCACCGTCTCCAAAGAGATGTCTCCCAAGATTCATGAGGAGAAGGTTCGCATGAGCACTATACTCTACACTTCGGCGATAGGATGGTAAGCCAGTATCAATCGAACCCAGGTGAGAATCATTGGACAGCTGTTAAGAACATCCTCAAATACCTGAGAAGGACTAAGAAGGTGTTCTTGGTTTACGGTAATGGGGACCTTCAGGTGGAGTCTTTTACTGATTCAAGCTTCCAAAGTGACAAGGATGACAACAAGTCTGTCTCGGGTTTTGTGTTTACCCTCAACGAAGGGACGGTATGTTGGAAGAGCTCCAAACAGGACACCGTCGCAGACTCGACGATGTAGGCTGAATACATTGCTGCAAACGATGCCGTAAAACAAGCGGTCTGGATGAAGAAGTTCACTACTGAACTTGAGGTGGTTTCGTCCATTGTTGATCCAATACCTTTGTATTGCGATAACAATGGGGCTATGGTTTTAACGAAGGAACCACGGTCCCATCAGAAATCCGGACACATCTTGAGGCGGAATCACCTGATCAGGAAGATCGAGGTCCGGAAAGTAGATACGAAAGACAACACGGCGGGTCCATTTACAAAGGCCCTTTCTCAAACGCAGTTCGAGTGACTTTTTGAGATGTTGGGTATGCGATATGCTAACTGGTCCTAGAGCAGATGTTGGGTATTCGGTACGCCAATTACATGTCTTAGTGCAAGTGGAAGATTATTGGATATGCATGCCTTAGAGGCCTGTATTGTATAGGATGCTAGGGATATGGATATGTATGCCCTAGAGGCCTGTATCGTATATGATGCTGGGGATATATATGTACAGGATAATCTTGCTCAGTTATACAGTATACTATTTGAGTTGTCTTTATCTGAACATATGTATTTGTTTTTCTTACTGCTTTATATTACTTAGACATATTGATAAAGACTCATTATAGTAGTATACTATTTTGGTTTGTCTTTATCTTAATATATGCATATGTTATACTTAATATCACATTTGGCTGATACATGTTGATAAAGCCTGTAGGATATTGCTTGACTACCAACGTTATGATGGCAATCATACTTATGCGAGCTGGGTAGTCCATAAGCACATTCTTAAAGGTCCCAAGTCGCAAGAGTATCAAGACCGGGTATCGATATTCCAAAGTAGACTTGTGTATATGCTTCTAGACCCCGACGAGAAGCGCTGGTTGGTCCCACAGCCATTGGTGTGATCACCTAAGATTGTATACAGATGCTCACCGGAGGTGAGTACACTGGACGGGCTCGCCGAGAACCTCTAGATGGTATTATACTTATCGTCAGATAGCGGTTCTTAGGTGACATGAGTACAGATTAGTCTTTAAACCTGAGATCATCATTTGTCTCGTGTGAGTTCCCACTGTACTTTGATCACTACCCTACCACGGCTCTACTGAGTCGTGCAAATAGGTTTTGGTTGGATACAGTCCCGAACCATATGGCGGCAGTGAGTGATTGTCAGGAATTCGCCTCTCCCGGTATTAGGAGTTGATACCGTACTATGTCCGGTTGGTCAGAACCATAAGACCTTGGCTAAAAAAATTGAGATTTACTGATGGTTAGATCGATATTTTCTCGGATTGATCTTGAACCGAATCGACATGACTTATCAGGTTATTTGGGGTCTGATGTTTACCATCCCCTAGACCCGGTATGCGGTACTCTTAGACAAAAAGACCGGACTATACGTAAATTGTCACGGATAGGCTTAGTAGGGATCCGGATTGGTTTGCTCGTCGGCCTTTTTTCGACAGATATCTGGATAGCCGTTACATACAGGTAGTGCCGCTGACGTGCTTTTGGTTAAACTCATTGCCAGCGTACTATTGAGTTTTTAGATTCCCACACAAAGAGTTTCTCTGTTTCAGGTGAAATGATGTGGTGGCCGTATTTTGATACGTGCAGGGTTCCAATTGAATGATAATACTAGCCGGCTTAGAATTAAACCGGATTATTAAATCAGGTATTAATTTAATAATTTACATATGCATATTTCGATATGTATATTCTAGTGTTATCCGGGCTTTCGATCGAACGGTTGATAATACTAGCCGGCTTAGGATTAAGCCGGATTATTAAATCAGGTATTGATTTAATAATTTACATATATAAATTTCGATATGTATATTCTAGTATTATATTCTTTGTATTATTCTATCTTTTTGGGTATTCGTATTTTGATACGAATACGGGTATATATATACGGTAGAGTGTATTCCGTATTTATACGGAAAACATTCTAGAAAGAAAACACCTTATTTTCATGTTTTTTTTCTTTTCTAGAAATTTGAGATGAGGTGGAGGGGTGAGATGGAAAAAAGAATGGGATGAAGCATGGTTGAATAGGTAATTCATTTGTCTACACTATTCAAATATGGTTGGATTTTATATTTGCAAAATAAATTTTGATAAAACCATGCTTGCATTATTTGTTTCATGACGAGATTTTCATTTTCACCATTCTCTTTCTCTCACCATTTTCTAGAGCTCCTTCTTCCTCTTTACCCTACAGTCTCATGAGTTGAGAATAAAGGATGAAGAGAGGAAAAATTACTAGAATAATATACTACATCACTAAATATTCTAGATTAGCAACCTAGAGCCTTTAGCTGCTCCACTAGGTTTTTTGAGTAGAGCTAGAGCCATAAACCACATCTCTCGGGTGGATCATCTTCGACGGAGAAAAACCGGCAGGCAAGCTCGATCACGGAGTCCCCAAGAAGCTAAGAAAGAAGGTAGAAGACCGAAGGACACGGATTATTCGGTATAACCCTCTTATCACAGTAGCTAAACTCCTTTAGTTTACTAGTTTAATATTTGGTTAGATTCTAGGTAGTCGTTTCTAACGCTAAAGTTTTAAAAGTTAAAGTTTTTCGTTATGCAACGACCGCGGTTAGCGGTCAGGACGCTAGGAATTCCAACATGCAGAAGAACGAAGTCCGATCCAGAGCTCAGGCAGACGTTTGAACAAGAATGTTCAGACGTCCAGACAGACATCTGACCAAGTGTGGTTCAAACTTCTGCTGACGATAAAAATGCTGCGAACAGAATTTTGGTAATTCAGGTTTATCTCTTATTTTGGATAGGATTAAGATTTGCCTATAAATAGTGATTTCTCATATGATTTGTCACGTCTAATTAAAAAGAAAAGAAAGACTATTGTATTGAGAAAGTGACAGTTAGATCTAAAGAGACTTGAAAGAAAATCTTCTAGGGTTGCTCTTGGGTGTACTTGATTCAAGATTATAGTAGGCTTTGCAGATTCCGCTCTGCCGGAGACTAGTCATACGGTGAGTGAATCTCGTTAACAAATGCCTTGTCTTTTCTGATTCTATCTTCTTATTCTCGCACTTTATTATCGTTTTGTCTTTCGTTGTTGATTGCATGATGTGATTGCGTGATTTGTTGCGTCGTAAGTATTGTTCTGTGGATCGACTTTCTCCCAACATGAATATGTTGTTGCAACCTGAATGAAGGATAAAAAATTAGTGTATTTATGGAGATGAGAGCGTGTATTAGTTAATTAGTGTATTTATGGAGAAGAAAGAGCATAACAGTTCTATTGAAAATTCATTCAAAGCATCGGATAAATTTAGTCTTATGATCACCCTTCCTAGACACAAATAATGTTGTAAAAGATTTCAGAGTGTTATTTGACAACATAAATGAATCATGCATTCTTAAAGCCTTAATCATAAATCTAAGCTTTATAAAATAAATGAAGATGGCAAAACATGTTCAAGCTCGATTCATGTCTCTGGGTTTGAACTTGTGGGCACGGTCGTGATCATGTTCGAGATTGATTTTATGCATCCCGGTCACTAACATGAAACAAACAAAACATCAGAAAAACCTTAAGCTAGTTCAAATAATTAAAGAGACATGGAAAATCCTCAATCACACATTCGATAAGGGCCGTAGACACAGGTTCAATTTCTAGAAACAAAATATATTTTTCTCTAAGGAAAACTTCTAGGCACTGAATTCTTACTCATCCACCGAAAATATCGGTCCCGTCCACTTGCCTTTCTTAGATAGAGAGACGAGCGGGATTGAAATGGATAGAAAAAGAACCGGTAGTATTTCTTTAAAAAAAAGTTTTTGGGGTCAGATACTGCACAAACGATATTTGGACCCCAACACAATGATATATATCCCTCTTAACCTGGTTGGGAAATACTTAATAGAGTCTGGCTGTTTTTCTTTTGACATTATAACAATAGATTTAAATAAGATTTGCAATGCCCCAAGAAAGTCACAACACCAAAAAAAAGCTTCGATTACAAACAGACAATGTCATACTAGCATGAACCCACACTAATGACAGCTTTAATTTCTTTAAAAAAGGTCCTTCATAACTGCACCGACTATAAAAAAAGCCAAGGCTTTCTTTAATATGTGTATCACAATTATCAGTACCAACCCTAACCCCTATGAAATCTTTGTTTAATTTCCAGCTACCATTAAGATAAGATAAACTGATGAGGAATCCAGGCAAAAGATGATGTAAGGTAATATTATAGAGAGAGACAGCTCACCTTATGAAGCTGCATTGTAGCTGCTCAAAAGTGGATTCTTTGTTACAAACAATTCCTGCCCAGGAGCAAGCACTGCAAAGTTAGCTAAAAAAGAAAGGGTCAAGGAGGGAGAAAAAGAAATATATGTCAAAATATTTGATGTTTCATGTTCTAAATATATAACCTATAAATTAGTGGTGTGCGACTAATTTTATTTTTGAATCAGCAATCAATATTCTTGCGTGAATTTAACCAGAGAATGAACAATGCAAAATAAAAGGCTTTAACCATCTACCTCCTCGATCCTTTCATGTATCCCAGAGACCAAACTTGTTCCAGACCATAATTTAAAGTATTCTCTGCCCTGCAAAGGAAGAAAGCAGCATCAGGAAAAAAATCCAGCAGATCATTAAATCTATATTAGAAAATGAAGTCGGATATGGTGGTGGTGGTGATGTTGGTGTGTTGGGAACAAAAATCAACACTACAAGTAATGCAAAATGGTCCATCAAATACAGGCATTCTCATCTAAAGTTGGATTGCACGTGAACCATCAAGGCACATATAAAGAATTTGACTTGTCTGAGCATATATTAATTTTGTACTTAATATACATTTAAATTAGTTGTTCAATTTGGTTTGTTTGGTTTATTAGTGTTTTGATTTAGGATTGCTTTTAAATTTGATTTGTGCAGATTACAATTCAAGATGACCAGAGGAGTCCGATTTGAGTCTGGTCGATTAGGAACTTTGGGTTTGCTTGTGTAGTGTTTAGCCTATGGATAAAGTTAGTGAGGATTTGATTGTTCCTTTATAAATAGGAGAACGAATTCAGTTTTTTCACTAAAGGATGAGTAATTATTTTTGTTCCACCTATTAATTTGTTTGCACTGCTATATTAATTCCTTCATGAATCGTTATTCAATTTAAGAGTTATTTTCTGTTCGAAACTATTTCTTATTGTTTTCATTATGTAGATATTACATATCTTCTATCAAATTTGTGATACATAAAAACCACATATCTAATGGTATGGAAAAGCTATTTTCGAATTAGATTATGTCGAGACAAGTAAAGTTGAACAAATATTAGGAATATTCGAGCAGCTGGGTCAGAAGGCCGGCATCAATACCTTTTCCCCCCATAATTCTATAATCATTAAACTTCCACCCATTTCCTTCTTAGATAAAGCTAGAAGATTGCACTCTTTCATCATCAGAACAAGGAAACAGCGAGATAGAAGTAAAGCATTTATGCCGATGTAATTTCATAATTCTTCATGGTTGATCCTACTTAGGCCATGTTTGGATACTCATATTCCAATGGAAAAAAGCCTAGATTCCTTTTTTCCATTGGCTTGGGCCAATTCAAAAAATTGATTGTTTGGATAACTTTTTTATGAAGAATTCCAATGGAAAAAGATCCAAAAATATCTCTGATCCATTGGATTCTAAAAATTGGCAGACACAATTTTTCTAATCCAAAATTCTCTCTCTCTCTCAATGACACATCATAACATCAATCTCTCTTTTTATTTCTCTCTTACTTTAATAATATCTTTATCCCAACCATCCAAACATGTATTATATTACCAAAATCCATTGGAATTTTACTTTTGGAATGCATATGCGTTCCAAAATATTTTAATCCTAAAATCAATATTATGGACTCTAACCCTAACTATCCAAACATGACCTTAACCATTCATTACTTTCATGTCTGTACTAAGCAACTAAATTGTCCAGCTAAGTTCCAAATCAGTCAGTTGTGCGGTATCATAATTCCCTATTCATCAATTTCCATGGAGACCATAGATTGAAAAAAAGTTCCTTAAAACAGATCAAAAGGCATGATTCTATAATCAAGCAATCAACATAATACAGGTGGTTAAGGTTAGGAGCAACAAAATATAAGAGAATTGGAGACAAATGGCTCCCCAAGGCAACTATTTGACATCGGAGAATAATACATGTAAAAATTTGATTCAATAAATTAGCAATCAATTATATGGATAAGAACCCAACAATAGCGCAAGGTAAAAGAGAATAACATTAGATTCTAATGATATACAGAAAGAGCTGGAAAGTGACAAGGAAATTTTATAGACATGAGAATAACCATTAATTATCAAGTCAAGCATTTTAATATAAAAAAAGTAAGCAATAACATACAGAAAACATGAATGGTAAAATGAAAAGTTACAGCAACACATCAAAAGCATATGTATTATTGAGTGGCTTATTGTGGTTTAAAGAGAATAACCTGGTTGAAATAAAATAGCAATTTACCTATATGACGTTGAATGCCATATGCGAACAGTCTCATCTTCTGACCCATTGATTATTATTGGAAGCTCAGAATGGAAACAAACAGCGGCATGACGTTCTAGTGTTTGCATACAGCTCTTTGTTTGGCAATCCTAGACCTGATTCCATAAAATTATTGACAAAAAGCTGAATGGAGAAGGAAAAATATAACCCAAAAGTCGGATCTTAGCAGTGTGATCATCAGAACCAGTAATCAAGTATGGCCTATCACCACCAGTTAAGTAATCCACACTGTGCATCTAGCGTAATATTTGGGTCTGGAGAACCAAGGTTCTAAATCTGAAATATGAACTTTTTACTAAGATAAATATTTTTAAATAAATAGAATAAACTAAGTAAACTTCATTTCAACAATCAGAGAAAAAGAAGTAGAACGGGAAAATTTATTGAAACCTTTATTGTGCGATCAAGAGAGACATTCGCAGAGGTATTTGTGTCTTTCGTATTAAATGTAAGCCTTTCAAAAATTCGAGTACCCAACCAACCTTGTCCCGGTCTCAAACTTTTATCATGTCGTCTGAAGATGACAATACACATGGAAGGTTTGGATGTACGGCGACACATCTGTTGTAATCTGTATGTGCCTCAAACACTTTAACCGTGTGCAATTTATAGTTGTAGACACGAATGTACATATCATCTGCTCCAGCAACAACCCATTGTTTGTGCTCTATGAATTTGGCTGATCGCACTTAAGTCACATATGCATTGTAAGGTTCAATATTATTGCAAAAATGTATTCGGGGTTTCGGTAAAAAAAATCCATGGTAATGGCATAAAAGAACATGTATTGCTAAATATTTGAGAATTCATAGAGGTAGAAATTTTCATATGCGCTTTTTCTGACACTGTTTTTTCTTTATTTATAAATGTCGAGAATAGCAGCAATCCTAGGAAATACAAGATGAGGTTCAAACCTTCGCTCATTTATCTACAGACCATTATGACTCTATGAGACGCCTACTCCACTCCTTTTGGTTTAACTCTTGAACATTATTACGATATAATTAATCAAATAGTCATTATGGAATGATTGTAATAGCCAATTTAACCTAAAGGACATTTTTAAGAAGATGTCTCTTTACCTATTCCACCATGCCAGAAGAAAAAATCCAGAGGATTTACTCTCCTTGCGAAAACACATGCATTTCTAAGAAATTTTCACATAAACAATTTACATGGGAAAAATTACCAAAGTATCCAAAGATTCTGAGCAAGGCTTTAATATAGGGAGCAATACCTGGTAGTTCTGTGACCTCAAATGATTTCACTATAGTCTGTAACAAGGTAAAAGTAATTAACGAAATAAATTAGGAAGATGCACGTCGTGAATTGTTCAACAAAAATGAAGAAATGGACCTTTCACAAACAAGATGATACAGTACAGAAACAAAAGGGCTTTGTAGAAACTAGAACGCATGTCGTTTATATGGAATGCATGTCTGCATGCATCAATCATCTGTGTTCCATATGCAGCAGTCCTCATATTAAGAATGCCTTGTTTAACTACTTTCAGATGCCAGGAAAATATGAATTCAATAGGATATTCAGATGTATAAACAGATAGAATATGACTTAGGCATAAATAATTTACTATAGTGTGTGCGTGGGCGCGCTCGCGCATGCACGAACTCATACACCAAGGTTTAAAAAATTGCACGTCCGAAGAGGTTGGGATTCTGCCTAGTGCCTAATGTGTGTGGGGTGGGTGGGTGGGGGTGGGGGTGCTTTCGTGTCGTCCAGACGGTTTTAGTATTTTTAGTTAAATATAGGGGTGAAGAGATATGGTTTTCTAATTTGAAAAATAGTAGATTTGAGGATTTAATGGAGTTTGGTATGGTGTTCTATTAGAAAAATGATAGACTGGGATTTAATTGAGTTTGGTATGCATTTTTTTTTGGGGGGGGGGGTTATTTTGGGAGTGGGGGGCGCAATTCTGACCATTTGCAATACATATGTCAAATGATTAAACGGGTTCGGCCACCTAAATGCCCACCTAGGGCTCCATCTAGGCAGGTTAGACTGCTTAGGCCCGGTTTAAGAGGGTGCCTTGGTGGCCCAATCCACTAAGCACAAGACCCACTTAAGTCAACCATTTAGTGAAAAGCGAAGCGGTCTTGAGCCGCTTAAGCGGTCACATAGACCGCTTTTTACAACACTGACACACACACGGGCACGAATTACACCCAAAGAAAATGAATTGAAGGCTGAACGCTCTGGTAAATTCAGTAATCAAGGGTTAAATAGTTTTATCAAACAAAATTGTATATCTGCATATAAAAAAGTACTAAAAAAGACTTTTCTACTAGTGAAGTACATATAACCCTCTATAACAGTTAAATAATATACTGGCAGATCGTGACCACATGATATTTGAATTCTGAAACATTTCCAGATAGAAAACAATGAGTTCACTACATTTATTATTTTTACTTCTGACAATACATTGGACTAGGTTGTCTATCACCTATTACTTGCAATGATACTACAACTATCTTCATTCTGTATATAAAAAAAACTTGAAACAGCATTGGCCCCAATATATCTTGATGATATTTAACATCAAGGGATGAAGCAAACACCATAAGAGGCAGATCCATATACATTATAAGATATAACATTGATATTCTCAAAATGTGATGAAACTCTAAAATGCATAAACTTCATAACTAAACCCCTTCCATCCGTAACTTTACATAAGTAGAGACTCGGTTAAATCCCCCCGGGTTAGTTAAGTGCTCAATAAGCTTCCCTAAAATTAAAAATAAAACATGACACAAAATTGGAGGAATAGCTTTAGATTTAATTGCATTTTAAAGACAAGTTTCATAAATGGGTTTTTTTGGAAATGGCTTTTGACGATATGTTGAAGGAGGGAGAGGAGTAAAAAATATTATGCTAAAAACCCAAACCCTAATCAGATAAATCTCGAAACATAGTCCTGTCCTAACCTTTATCCTAAACCAAGCCCTCATTCTAATTTAAAGGAAGAATGAGGTTATTTTCCTCATCACAAGTCACAAACATGCCAAAAATCACATGTTCTAATATAAAAACTTACAATGACGGAGAAGCAAGATGTGATATAATTTTAAGGATTTATTGGTCGCGTAAGAATTACATGATTTTGATTCCAATTATAAACTTAGGAAGAGGTCTGAAACTTAACCCTATAAAAATCATCGCATGCTCATCGAAGCACCCGCATGACTATTCCCCTCATGTTGGATATACTATCCAAATATCAGTAAAAGTAACTCAACATATCATCTAGGGATGATAATATTTCATTGACAAATGCAATCTAGGCCTATGAACATGAAACAAAAAGATGTATCCTTGTATAACTGATAGGATAATTTCATAAAATCATTTGAAGCAATTATATCAATCCACTCAAAATGTATGTTATGCGATATAATTTGTATCTTAAATTTTTTATTTCTTGCACTTAGTTAAAATTGTTGATAAGTTCCAACCACTACAGAAAGGTCATTTAGGTTTCATTTCAAGATGCATATTTGAAGGAAATTAATTTAGTCATTTATCCAAAATATCCCAAGCTACTTTATTTGTGTATAAAAAAAATATTCAAAACGCTCACCGTACTTGTTTCTTTTCAACTTTCTACTAGAAAACCTATGTTGGTAGGCTGCGTAGCTCACCATTTAGAGATTTGTTACATATACTTTTTATATAGTACATCAAAATGTCTTCAATAAAACAGTTTACATTTTTTAAGCATATGCTAAGCTAGACATATAGAAACGATCCTAAAACATTCCACGTTCCAAAGCTAGATTTTCTGTTCCGTATAAGCATATCAAAGGAAACTACCCCTATTACCACATTCCATGACAAGTGCCAAACTGCATTGTCGTTTCGTGCCGCATTGCATGTAACATTGTTCCTGATCTTTCACAACTCAATGAAAAAATTCTTAGTTCCATTCATTGATTTTTAATCTTAACTTCTAAATCTCATGGACGTTCGTACTTTATTATCAACTTAGCAACTTCGAAATTTAATTCCAAACTATTCAAAGCCACAAAGTCTCGTCAAAAACTCAAACTCTTGCTTTGAAATCACACCTCGTTGATATTGATAACTCACAAAGTCTAAAACTCTTCGAATATAAATTTTCAACTCTGACTCTTTTCTTTTTGATTTGAAGCATCCATTCTTTCCGATTTTTCTCTTTCAACCAAAAATCAAGTAATAATTTGTATCTTCAAAGCTTCTATATAATGATCAAAATGTTACAAAGCTTTTCCATTATGACTAAAAGATTTCTGCTTTGCATGATATTTTGATCGATCGTTATTTTTATTGTTGATCATCGGCAATAATAAGTTGCTAAGAACTTTTTTATTTGTTATTTTGCTTTCTAAAGCATTTGATTGTTTGATTGCTTTTGTTCTATTGTAAAATAAGTTTTGAATGATAATTTGATTGATCGTTATTTTTATTGCTGATCATTGCTGCAATAAGTTACCAAGGACTTTCTTATCTGTTATTTTGCTTTCTGAAGCATTTGACTATTTGATTACTTTTGTGCTATTGTAAAATAAGTGTAAACTTGTGAATTGAAAAGTATAAATATATTGTGCTACTTCACGGTATTGCTCGTATTTGTTTGCCATTTTTAAGACTTATTATCTTTTTTATAACTATTTTTCCTAATTATGAAATTGAAAATGAATAGATTTATAACTACTAAAACTACTATAGTAATGATTCGTATAGTTTATGTTTTGTGCAATGCTATTGAGAGCTTTTCATTTTTTGAAGGAGTTATTTTTAACATTGTTGGTTACAACACAATCCTTAAACTCCTTTATCGAAACCCTAATTCCAACTTTAAAAAGCTAATGAAACTGCTCTACAATATGTAGTTGTTGAAAAATAATGAAAATCAATCATAAACATAATACCCTCTCCATGCTTTAATTGCTACAATAGATCGACTCTTATACTTATTCCTTGCATGAACAACAAAAATGTTTGCATCATCATGATTTCATAGTATATTTTGAGTTTTACCTTGCATAAATGAATGAATAACACGTTTATTTTCCTTTCATGGATCAGCTATATAATATAATTATACAGTGTATTTTATCTTAAACAATATGCTTTAAGAGAGATTCACCGATTCATTATCTATTTCTTTCTTCTTTATACTATTTAGTTTTATTCATTAAATTTAAAATGGGTGATCACTGGAGTAGCATAGCAATTGCATTAAAAATTTCCTCTTTAGTGAGAGGTCCACTGATCAAATTCTCCGAGGTATGCATCAAAAAAAATTAAATTGTTTGATTTTATGGATTTGCTTATTTAATAATCATATGATTGCATTTATTATAGTTTTGCCACATGTTGGAGTTATGGTTTAATTAGTTTTTTTTTTATTATTTATTTTATTTTAGAGGAGGGCATAAAGCCCGTCTCATAAACATTCAATATAAAAAGAGAATTTTATGGTTTGGTTTTTATTCATATACATTCTATTATATGAGATTACTCACTTCTATGGTTAATTAGTTCATGTAATTTAATCAGTTGGAAACTTCAATAGATCATTTGGAGTGAAAAGGATTTAATAATAAATAGAAGTTTCAATTTTATACGTACATCAATCACTATTAAAGTTGAAATCTTATTATGAGAGAGAAAAGTCCATATTCTATACTTTGTTTACTTATTTGCCAATAACAAAAAATTAAACTTACTAAAAACACAATAACAATAAAAGAGTGTGATAAATAAATATTTTGTTCCAATAAGAGGCGTTCCTCTTTGCAAGTAAGTTCATATTATCTGAATTTATTTCTTATTATTATTGATCCTGCTAAAATTTGTTGATCCTGCTAAAAAAATTAGTATCAGAGCCATGGTCGGCTAAATATTTTCTTCTTCAAGATGGAGATCTATTAACATACAAGATAAGATATTGTTTTAAGCCAAGCAATCAGGTATGATTCTTTTCTGATCTACTTTAGAAATATCTTTTTGTATAATTAATTATGAAATGACATCCAAGTCGCGTAGGGCATCCCATATTAAGTCAGAGATTGGCGTGTTGGCAGCCCATAAATCGTTGACAGTAGTGTAATTGAAAATACAATTAGATATCTTTAAAGTAAAAACCAGAAAAAAGAATATACAGAATTGCATGTGATAGAGATATAAATCTATGGCAACAGCACAAATCTTATATATATATATATTTTTTTTCCATTGAACATTAGAGAAGGCTTTTCCTCTTGATCTCATTTTATTTTTCTCTAATTTTTAATTGATCAAGTTGTATATTGTATATAGAGATATAAATTTATGGCAACAACACAAATCTTATATATAAATTAAAAAAAATTTCTATAAATACGCAAATATAGATTTATGACAAAAACTCAAATCTACATTTAACAAATTATAAAATCAATTATTAACACCTTCTCATTTTTATATTTTAAATCAATTATTAAACCCTTAGAATTTATTATTATTTTTTTATATATGTCTAAATATAGTTTTATGGGGAAAAACCAAATTTATATAGATAATTAACAAATTATAAAATCAATTATTATTAGAAACGGAAAACCCCCAAATTTTTATAGATTGATATAGATCTTCCATATACATATAGTATAGATTTATGGAAAAAAAAACCCAAAATCTATATCTAAAGCAGGTATTATTATTACTATATTATTATTGTTGTTGTTGTTGTTAGAACATTACCCTTACGGTTATTATATATTAAATATTTTTTTCTATAAATACGCAAATATAGATTTATGAAAAAAACTCAAATCTATATTTAACAAATTATAAAATCAATTATTAACACCTTCCTATTATTTATCATTAGCAATATTACTATTATTACTGTTATTATTTTATAAATGTTATAACATGACCAAAAATATAAGGAAAGGTGTGTGTGTGTATATATAATATTACTGTTATTATTTTATAAATGTTAAAACAATGCCAAGAATATAAAGAAAGGTATTAACGGCAAAAACATATATATATGATGATGATGATTTACAAATGCTAGAAAATTTCAAATCCAAAAATGAAAGAAAAATGTATTTTAAAGATTTAAAAATACAAAAGAAAATTAAAAATTTAGAAAAGTTTTAAAGAGATTTACAAGATTTATATTATCACTATGTTTCTTAGAAACTATATAAAATGGTAAGCAATGATTTAAAAATAACTTTCTGAAAAGATATATTTTAAAAATAATTTAGAAAAAAATTTTGAAAAGAAAAAAGTATGAAAATCCATACTCCCAAAATAATATATTAAAGGAATAATTTAGAAAATAGACCTTTTCAAAAATTAGTACTTTAATTAGCATGGAGGTAATAATTCAAATATGCTTTTTGAATATTTAACATGATTATCTATAACCAAATTAGATTACATCCACTTGCATAGAACGTGAAAAAACCTAGTTATTTTGTAACGTGAGATTAAACTTCAAATGGTTGATTTCTTCGATCTAAAAAATATAATTTTTCTCATTTAAAATACATAGTTTATATTTAGATTATGTTTTTACGATAACATGAACTATGTTTTTTTAAAGTATTTTCCGTAAACAATATTTATGGTTATCTTATTGCGTGTCTAACAAAAATCATCCAATATTCAAACTAGAACTTACCTAATCTTTGAAATTTTATTTTTTTTCTAAATGGCTAGAATAATAATAGAATATCTTCTTCATTTAAATTCATATGTTTAATAATAGTAACCGTAAGGGTAATGTTCTAACAACAACAACAACAATAATAATAATATAG
This sequence comes from Agapanthus africanus, assembly GCA_030015575.1. NCBI lineage: Eukaryota > Viridiplantae > Streptophyta > Magnoliopsida > Asparagales > Amaryllidaceae > Agapanthus > Agapanthus africanus. Next base: position 181,348,264 of record CM057342.1, on the reverse strand, counting down.
TAATAATAATACCTGCTTTAGATATAGATTTTGAGTTTTTCCCCCATAAATCTATACTATATGTATATGGAAGATCTATATCAATCTATAAAAATTTGGGGGTTTTCCGTTTCTAATAATAATTGATTTTATAATTTGTTAATTATCTATATAAATTTGGTTTTTCCCCATAAAACTAGTTATAAAACGTGAAAGAACCTAGTTATTTTGTAACGTGAGATCAAACTTCAAATGGTTGATTTCTTCGATCTAAAAAATATATTTTTTCTCATTTAAAATACATAGTTTATATTTAGATTACGTTTTTACGATAACATGAACTATGTTTTTTTAAAGTATTTTCCGTAAACAATAACTAGAACTTACCTAACCTTTGAAATTTTATTTTTTTCTAAATGGCTAGAATAATAATAGAATAGCTTCTTCACAAATCTTATATATATATATTAAATTTTTTTTCTATAAATACGCAAATATAGATTTATGACAAAAACTCAAATCTATATTTAACAAATTATAAAATCAATTATTAACACCTTCTCATTTTTTATATTTTAAATCAATTATTAAACCCTTAGAATTTATTATTATTATTTTATATATGTCTAAATATAGTTTTATGGGGAAAACCAAATTTATATAGATAATTAACAAATTATAAAATCAATTATTATTAGAAACGGAAAAACCCCAAATTTTTATAGATTGATATAGATCTTCCATATACATATAGTATAGATTTATGGAAGAAAAAAAACCCAAAATCTATATCTAAAACAGGTATTATTATTACTATATTATTATTATTGTTGTTGTTGTTAGAACATTACCCTTACGATTACAATTATTATTAGTGACAAAAACCAAATATAAATACATAAATTTATTAAGAATAGATTTATAACTACTAAAACTACTATAGTAATGATTCGTGTAGTTTATATTTTGTGCAATGCTATTGAGAGCTTTTCATTTTTTGAAGGAGTTATTTTTAACATTGTTGGTTACAACACAATCCTTAAACTCCTTTATCGAAACCCTAATTCCAAACACATGGTTATAATTTCATGAAAGGATCTGAAACTATATCAATAGTTTATAGAATCCATTATAAAGTTTTATTGGTCAACAATTAACTAGAGTAGAATCTACTCTTGAAAGTCTAATTAATAAATTACAGACTTTAGCTATAATAGAAACTCCTGCTATAAAAATAAGTAATGAAAAAAATTATGTACCAATTAAACCAGCTTTAGATATTACGGATTATAAATTATCTAAAGACAAAAATATATCTTCAGATATTATAAATGCTCTGGAGAAAAAATTTAATAATGCTAGAATAAACATTCTTGAAGGAGAACCTTCTGATATATCAGGAGAAGACTCTGATATAGAAAAAATATCAGAAGATCAGATTAATATGTCTGATAATGATGTTATAAATACTATAAGATACCCACAAAGAACTTTGGGTAAACATTATTACAAAAGACCAACGCTATTAGATGTCCTGTATGAAGAAAATGAAGCAGTTATAACGAATTCATTTTCTGGACGAGCCATTTATGAATGGAATATTGATGGATTAGCAGATAAACAAATTCATGATACTTTACATCGTATGATGATGTATGCAACAGTATCAAAACAGCAAGGAAATTCCGATGCTGATGTTATAATTTCATGAAAGGATCTGAAACTATATCAATAGTTTATAGAATCCATTATAAAGTTTTAACAACTATAGCACCCAAGGTAAAAGCTAAGACTGAAAATGGCAAAACCACAGTCATTGAAACAAACCTTTTATCCTCTGGTGTAGCTACAAATAGAATTATTAAATGGGAAGAAATTGACTTTCCTGAATCATGGGTTATTACTTCAGCAGAACCACCTGCACCTATTATTGATACTGATATCGATCAGATAATACAGACCGACGATGGAAATATTGAGGTAAAATTTGGCTCTAATAATATAGTCAGAATCTCAGGAAAACCTTATATAGAAGGTAGTACCAGTTCTTCTATAAGAAGATCTTTTTCTAGACCCAGCTCCTCTTATAGAGAAGTAAGAGGGATAAATATTTCACAAGAAAATATATCCCATCCTATATATGAGAAGGAACATAAAACTTCTCCTACCTCATCAGAGATGAGTTTCCACATATAACTTTATGAATTTAAGACCTGATAGTACTTTAAGAAGATTCCTTAATAAGGAATTTATGAAAAAGAAGCATACTGCTTTTAGAGAATGGTTTGCAAAAACCTTCTCGAATAAAGATATGTATTATTATAAGGAACGGTATTATAGATATCTTGAAGAAAACCAATGTCTAAGATATTTTGTAGACTGGTTTTTAGAGTATTTTCTTAATGAACAAGATAATAAAATTAATGTTTTAGAAGAACATTATAAACAGTGGTCCACCATAAGTGGAAAAACTGTGAGATCTATATACCCTCCCACAGAACCTCTAAGGTTATCTGGTGTTTCTACCTCTAATTTAGAGGCAACAGCTTTCATAAAACCTATTGTCGATGATAAAATGGAAAATATGTTAAAAGAACTTCAAAAGGTTTTTAAGCAAAACAATTTTTCTAATATTTATATCCAAGTTATTGGTCAACAATTAATTAGAGTAGAATCTACTCTTGAAAGTCTAATTAATAAATTACAGACTTTAGCTATAATAGAAACTCCTGCTATAAAAATAAGTAATGAAAAAAATTATGTACCAATTAAACCAACTTTAGATATTACGGGTTATAAATTATCTAAAGACAAAAATATATCTTCAGATATTATAAATGCTCTGGAGAAAAAATTTAATAATGCTAGAATAAACATTCTTGACGGAGAACCTTCTGATATATCAGGAGAAGACTCTGATATAGAAAAAATATCAGAAGATCAGGTTAATATGTCTGATAATGATGTTATAAATACTATAAGATACCCACAAAGAACTTTGGGTAAACATTATTACAAAAGACCAACGCCATTAGATGTCCTGTATGAAGAAAATGAAGCAGTTATAACGAATTCATTTTCTGGACGAGCCATTTATGAATGGAATATTGATGGATTAGCAGATAAGCAAATTCATGATACTTTACATCGTATGATGATGTATGCAACAGTATCAAAACAGCAAGGAAATTCCGATGCTGATGTTGCAAGGTTTATCTCTTGTGGATTCACAGGAACCTTGAAAGGTTGGTGGGATCATTGTTTATCACCCACACAGAAGATAGAAATTTTTAGCGCAGCTAAAATGGAGAACAATTCTCCTGTATCTGACGCTGTATATACCTTAATGCTTACAATTCTCGATCATTTTACCAGGGATGTAAGTAACCAAGTGGAGAAAGTAAGAACTTTATTACAGAATCTAAGATGTCCCACATTAACGCATTTTAGATGGTATAAAGACACTTTTCTCAGCAGAGTTATGCAATTAGAAGATGCAAATAACTCTCATTGGAAAGCCAAATTTATTGATGGCTTACCCAATCTTTTTGCCGAAAGAGTTCGGACAAACTTAGAATGCAGTATGATGGGATTATACCCTATAATGTATTTACTTATGGTCGCTTAATAAGCACATGTGTTAAAGAAGGCTTATCTTTATGTAATGACATAAAATTAAGAAACCAATTAAAAGACCAGAGACTAACTGGAAAGCACGAGTTGGGAGAATTCTGTAGCCAATTCGCAATGGATGATCCGCAAAAAGAGCGGAATGAAAAGAGAAAAACGAGAAAAGTAGAATCTAGTCATCCTTATTATAAAAGGAGAAACAAAAAAAAATTTATCCTTCTAAGAATAAGGGAGGAGAAGAAGGAAGAAGAAAAAACATCACAGATTTAAGAAAAAATCTGCTTCTTCAGCCACTTGTTATAAGTGTGGAAAAGTTGGTCATTTTGCCAACAAATGTTATACAAAAAAGAAAATTAACAAGATTGAAGACGAAGAGTTAAGAAAATCATTATATAAAATAATGATTAATTCGTCAGAATTCTTTGAATCTGAATCAACAGATTCTTCTTCATCAGATGATGAAGAAAAAACCACAAAAGAATGTTCCAGTAAATGTTGTAATATCAACAAAAATGAAAATTACTGGAAATCAATAGTTGAAATGAATGGTTTAAATATAAATGTTATAAGTAAAGATGACAAAAAGACCATTCTTAAAATTATTGAAGATGATCATATTGAACCTGAACTTAAATCTAAGTTGGTTGAAGTTCTTCTTAAAGAAGAAAAGGAGAAATCTCCTGTCATTGATAATGTTTATAGATTATCAGAAGTCTTTAAAAGACAACAATTTAAAGAAGGTAAGCCTGTAACAATTGCAGCTTTACAAAAGAAGGTTAATAACCTAAAAACAGAAATAATAGAACTGAAAATTCAAAATAAAGATATTTTACAAAGAATCTTTGTTATAGAGGGTAACACTATTATAAGAGGCGAATCTTCAAATGAAGAAGAATTTATTAAGGAAATTTCTAGAGAAAGAGAAGTTATCCCAGATAAATTCCTACAAACCATTGATTTAGTATTAAATCAAAAATGGTATATTAGAATTACTCTAATAATAAATAACGATTTGGTTATACCCAATCTCATAGCCCTCGTTGATAGTGGTGCAGATTTAAACTGTATAAAAAAAGGAATTATTCCTATCAGATATTGTGAGAGAACCACTCAAACCTTAAGCACAGCTGATAATAGTGCTTTAACCACACCATATAAGGTGTCAAATGCAAACATTTGTAACGAAGAAATATGTCTTCCCTCTCCTTTTATTATTGTAAAGGAAATATCACAACATGTGATACTTGGAACACCATTTCTTAGTAAAATAATGCCTATTAAAAGAATAGATTCACAAGGCATTTACAGCCTTTACAAAGGTAAAGAAATTATGTTTCAGTTTATAACTGATCCAATGGTAAAAATATTGAATGAGGTAAAAGATATTTACCTTAAAGAAAATCAAATAAATTTCATTAAAGAAGAAATAGCTTCTTTACAAATAAATAAACAGTTAGACTTTAGTTCAATAAAAGCTAGGATTAAAGAAATAGAAAATGAGTTTATAACTCAAACTTGTAACTTTCCTAATGCATTTTGGGAAAGAAAGCAACACATTGTTAATCTTCTTTATATAAAAGAATTTTTAGAGGAAAATATTCCTACTAAGACAAGACCTTGCCAAATGAATCAAGAATATCTTGAATTATGTAAAAAGGAGATTAGCAGTCTTATAGATAAAAAAAATTATTAGAAAATCCTCTTCTCCTTGGAGTTGCACGGCATTTTATGTTAATAATGCTGCTGAACAAGAAAGAGGTGTACCACGTTTGGTAATCAATTATAAGCCTTTGAACAAAGTACTTAAGTGGATAAAATATCCTCTCCCTAATAAAAGGGATTTGCTTAATAGAATAAGCAAAGCCAAAATCTTTTCAAAGTTTGATTTAAAATCAGGCTATTGGCAAATACAGATTCATGAATCTGATAAATATAAAACTGCTTTTACAGTACCCTTTAGGCATTTTGAATGGAATGCTATGCCATTTGGTTTAAAAAATGCTCCATCAGAATTTCAAAATATTATGAATTCAATTTTTAACCCTTATACCGAATTCATTTTATCATATATAGATGATGTCCTTGTTTATTCTGAAAATATTGATCAGCATTTTAAACATTTGAATGTTTTTAAACATCTTATTATAAAAAATGGACTAGTTATATCTGCTCCAAAAATGAAATTATTTCAAACAGCTATACGGTTTTTGGGTCATAATATTATTAATGGAACCATTATTCCAATTGAAAGAAGTATTGAATTTGCTTCTAAATTTCCAGATTATATTCCTGATGTTAAGCAGCTTCAAAGATTTTTGGGTGCTTTAAATTATGTAGCAGATTATTATAAAAATTTAGTCACAGATGCAGCTATTTTATATAATAGGCTCAGAAAAAATCCGTCACCTTGGACAGAAGATCATACTAGAGCTGTTCAAAAAATTAAAGAGACAGTAAAAAATTTACCATATCTCCATATAGCTAACGCTAATTGGAAGAAAATTGTTGAAACTGATACTTCGAATATAGGATACGGAGGCATTTTAAAACAGATAGATCCTACCAATAATAAAGAAATTCTTGTAAGATTTACATCTGGAAAATGGAATTCAGCTCAGTTGAATTATTCAACTATTAAGAAAGAAATTCTTTCTATTATAAAATGTATTTATAAATTTCAAGATGATTTATTAAATCAGAAATTTTTATTAAAAATAGAATGTAGTGCAGCTAAATCTGTGTTACAAAAGGATGTTAAAAACTTAACATCAAAGCAAATATTTGCTAGATAGCAAGCAGAATTAGCCATCTTTAATTTTGATATTGAATATATAAAAGGAACTAATAACTGTCTTCCTGATTTTTTGTCCAGGAAATTTCTGCAGGATACTGCAGATGCATACCCCTTCGAGAGGGCAAGGCCCAGGCAGGGGGCGAGGAAGGGGAAGGAATAATATTCCTAACTCCCCATATACAAATTGGCTTAAAATGTAAAAGCCAAAGTCTATGCAAGTAGACATGGAATCTGAAGCGTCATACGCTCAATCAGAATAGAAATTGCCTCATAAAATGGCAAGAAAAAATACTTCAAATATGAGTATTTACAGCCCTCAAAGTGAAGCTGAAACATCCTCAACAGGAAATACTCATGGATTATCATTCAAAAAGGCAATTGAAGATGCGAATGATAGTTATATCTCAAAAAATAATTCTGAAAAAATTATTTGTTTAGAAAAGAATGATATTCCTAAAATAGATGATCCATGGTCTTTAAAAAGAAAAATATATTAAGACCATTTCTTTTGCCGCATCAGTAGGTAAAACAAGGCAAATATATGAAGCCTTGTTAATAGTTTCTGGTTCAGTAGATATAAAGCACTACTACCCAAATGGGAAAGAAGGCGGAGAAATTATAAACTTCTCTAAAACTATTATTAAAAGGATTTTTAGCCCTCATGAATGGGCTTTACACCCCAATAGGGCAAGGTCGTTCAAATTAGGAGATGAGCGACGTGAAAGTAATTATTGGGATTATATCCAAGCTTTCGAAAAAAATTTATATTATGAAAACCCAGCGAAAAAACATTCCTGGTTTATTATGATAATACCTGATGTCATAAAAACAGGTATACCCGTTTGGTTTATCCAATTGTGGCAAAAAAAAATTAGGGCGGAATTAGCCATACTCCCAAAACCAATTTTTGATTTATTTGTTCCTTGGATAGAGTCACATCCAAGATTTCATAACACTGATGATGACTCCATTATAGAAGGAGAAAGCACACTTCATTACTTTATAGAGAATGAAATGCCATTTATATTTAGATGGACAATTATTTCTGAAATTAATAATAAAAACATTCCTGTTCTTTCCAGAAAATTTCTCATCAAATGGTGGGCTGGAATTATAGAAGAACAAAAGATAATTAGTATAAAAGCAACTATTGAGAATAATAATAATATTCTGAACGAAAGGATTAACGAGGAATTAGCAACGGAGAATCATATGCAAAAGTTGAAGACATCTTTTCCGAGAAAATATCCTAATATCTCTGAGGAAGAACTTATGAAACACTGCTTAGAACATATGAAGAGGCAGTTTGAACAGATTTTTGACAATTCAGACACAAATTCTTCTACGTCTGAGAAAACTACCAAATCGGTAGAAATGAAAGAATGCTTTCAAGGACAATCTCAAGACCCAGAGGAAGATCTAAAAACAGCAGATCAGCTTTGGGACGATCTTATGGGCTCAGCATTGGGCCAAAATAAAGAAAAGGGCCTAATGAAATAAGGAGAAAAGCTTTTACTAAAAGGGACGACTGCAAGACCATAGCACACGAATTTTAGTAAAAGTTTATTTGGCCCATGGTTTTCATAAAACCAGAAACCAGCACACGGTTTTATTCAAAAACCATAGCCTGTGACGGATGCAATGACGACAGCGCACAAAGTGACGACGACTCACTAACAGTTGATAGAGACAGCGCATCATACTCAATCATAGAAGACAACTCAGAGTCTTCATTCTCGCTTCTATAAAAGGGAGAGCCTTTGCATTCACAAACGCATCGAAAAATAAATCTCTTTCTATCTCTTGTAATCTCTCTTGTACCCCTCGGTACAAGAGAGATTACAAGATATAGAAAGAGATTTATTTTGGGTACAAGAGAGATTACAAGAGATAGAAAGAGATTTATTTTTCGATGCCTTTGTGAATGCAAAGGCTCTCCCTTTTATAGAAGCGAGAATGAAAACTCTGAGTTGTCTTCTATGATTGAGTATGATCCGCTGTCTCTATCAACTATTAGTGAGTCGTCGTCACTTTGTGCGCTGTCGTCATTGCATCCATCACAGGCTATGGTTTTTGAATAAAACCGTGTGCTGGTTTCTGGTTTTATGAAAACCATGGGCCAAATAAACTTTTACTAAAATTCGTGTGCTATTGTCTTGCAGTCGTCCCTTTTAGTAAAAGCTTTTCTCCTTATTTCATTAGGCCCTTTCCTTTATTTTGGCCCAATGCTGAGCCCATAAGATCGTCCCAAAGCTGATCTGCTGTTTTTAGATCTTCCTCTAGGTCTTGAGATTGTCCTTGAAAGCATTCTTTCATTTCTACCGATTTGGTAGTTTTCTTAGACGTAGAAGAATTTGTGTCTGAATTGTCAAAAATCTGTTCAAACTGTCTCTTCATATGTTCTAAGCAGCGTTTCATAAGTTCTTCCTCAGAGATATTAGGATATTTTCTCTGAAAAGATGTCTTCAACTTTTGCATAGGATTCTTCATTGCTAATTCCTCGTTAATCCTTTTGTTCAGAATATTATTATTATTCTCGTCAAAAACTCAAACTCTTGCTTTGAAATCACACCTCGTTGATATTGATAACTCACAAAGTCTAAAACTCTTCGAATATAAATTTTCATCTCTTTGACTCTTTTCTTTTTGATTTGAAGCATCCATTCTTTCCGATTTTTCTCTTTCAACCAAAAATCAAGTAATAATTTGTATCTTCAAAGCTTCTATATAATGATCAAAATGTTACAAAGCTTTTCCATTATTACTAAAAGATTTCTGCTTTGCATGATATTTTGATCGATCGTTATTTTTATTGTTGATCATCGGCAATAATAAGTTGCTAAGAACTTTTTTATTTGTTATTTTGCTTTCTAAAGCATTTGATTGTTTGATTGCTTTTGTTCTATTGTAAAATAAGTTTTGAATGATAATTTGATTGATCGTTATTTTTATTGCTGATCATTAGTTGCAATAAGTTACCAAGGACTTTCTTATCTGTTATTTTGCTTTCGAAGCATTTGACTGTTTGATTACTTTTGTGCTATTGTAAAATAAGTGTAAACTTGTGAATTGAAAAGTATAAATATATTGTGCTACTTCACGGTATTGCTTGTATTTGTTTGCCATTTTTAAGACTTATTATCTTTTTTATAACTATTTTTCCTAATTATGAAATTGAAAATGAATAGATTTATAACTACTAAAACTGATTCGTGTAGTTTATGTTTTGTGCAATGCTATTGAGAGCTTTTCATTTTTTGAAAGAGTTATTTTTAACATTGTTGGTTACAACACAATCCTTAAACTCCTTTATCGAAACCCTAATTCCAACTTTAAAAACCTAATGAAACTGCTCTACAATATGTAGTTGTTGAAAAATAATGAAAATCAATCATAAACGTAATACCCTCTCCATGCTTTAATTGCTACAATAGATCGACTCTTATACTTATTCCTTGCATGAACAACAAAAATGTTTGCATCATCATGATTTCGTAGTATATTTTGAGTTTTACCTTTCATAAATGAATGAATAACACGTTTATTTTCCTTTCATGGATCAACTATATAATATAATTATACAGGGTATTTTATCTTAAACAATATGCTTTTAAGAGAGATTCACCAATTCATTATCTATTTCTTTCTTCTTTATACTATTTAGTTTTATTCATTAAATTTAAAATGGGTGATCGCTGGAGGAGCATAGCAATTGCATTAAAAATTTCCTCTTTAGTGAGAGGTCCACTGATCAAATTCTGCGCGGTATGCATCAAAAAAAATTATATGGTTTGATTTTATGGATTTGCTTATTTAATAGTCATATGATCATTGCATTTATTATAGTTTTGCCACATGTTGGAGTCAATACAAGCAACATCATATAATATTTGTATCATGTTATGTTATTTATATTTATCATAATATCATCATCTATGTTATTGATCTCCTATGTAAATTCTCAATTAGTTTAGATTAGGAAATCTAATATCGCCTAGTGTGCATGACCTTCAAGCATTTTTCTAGGTTATTGGTAGTTCAATGCTTTGAAACTCAGTCATAATATATTATATATACTAATGTATAATAATTACATAGCTATTTACAATATAGAAATTATCTTGTAATGATATAAAAATGATATATGAGACGTAGCTCAATTTTCACAATTAACATCTAGGGCGACATAAATGATAATAGCATAATACATACAAAGCAAGAAATCCTAATGCCTATTAGGGGTTGTTTGTTTCCTTGAGTTGGGTTTTGAGTAGCTTGACTTGAGAGAACAAACATTATAGCATGTTTGCTAATCAAGCCTAACTTACCGGTTTGGTGTTTGTTTAAGGCTTGAGTTGGGATGATTGACTTTACTTTTTCATCATCCCACCTCATTGAAAACCAAGAATTGAAAACAAGTCTTTAAGGCTTATTTTAGGCCAAGTCAAGCTCCATGTAGATTTTTTAATTTTTAAAAATTAAGAGATGAAGTTGTTGTTAGGTTCTTTTACAAGTCAAGAAAATTAAACTCAATATGAAGTTTGTGTAAAATAAACAAAAGACTCAAAGCACCCCAACTCAACTATTTTTACACTCCATCAAACAAACATTGGACTAACAACTCAAGGGGACAAAAACATCCTTGACTTGTCACACAACTCAATTCAAGGATTTTTTTTTCTTTTGCAGCCAAACAAGCCCTTATCTTCATTAACTTTCCTTGTTTCATTGATAAATTTGAGTATGATATGTGGAGCTGGAGGACCCCCTCATGCCTAAGAAAAAGTTTCCCAAATATAATAGAATACTATTCTCATTAAAATCATTATGTAAACAATACATCATATGCAAACATCCAGCTCGCTTTTAAATTCTTTCAACAAATATCAACTCGATGTGTGAACAATTAAGCATAAATATGCGAATATATATATATATATATATATATATATATATATATATATATATATATATATATATATATGTGTGTGTGTGTGTGTGTGTGTGTGTGTGTGTACACGTACAATGCAATAAATAATTAACCACTCATCAATCTATTTAGTCCAATTTTAAAAATTGGCACAGTACATGCATTGATCATAATTCTGAAGCCTATGACGAATTTGTTCATCCAACATTTGATTGGTAATTCCAAAATAAACAAGAGAAAATACATAATAATCCGTTGGTTCCCTCATGAATACGGAACCCTAAAGCATCGCATCCAATAAAAATTCGAAGTATAAACTCATAATGCGATCAAAATCTAAAACGCCAGCAATGAATTCTCTTTGAGTTAAAAGGATTCTATCAGGTGATGAGAGAACCTACCATTTTCCCCACGAATTGAAGCTTGGAGTCGAGAGTGGAGAAGCTGGAAACCCTAAATATCTAGGGTTCCGTCGAGTGAGATCCATTGATTCTTCAATCTTTTGAGTGGAAATGATGGGATCGCGATCGAATGAATTAGGTGCTGTTTGCTTGCAGATTTTGAAATTTGGATTCCCAAGATCTGGATTGACTAATTTTGTATTTGGTTGGCATTGAATTGCATTTGTAGATCCTTGATATCCTTGTTTCTTTGTTTGTTTGGAAAAAAATAAGTGGGAGTTGGATCTGAGGATTACTGAGAGAGATAAAGATGGGGATTTTTCAATAATATAAAGTACGTGGTATCAATGTGAACAGTGTCAAATCCATAGACATCTGTAGTTTTTTTTGGATTCAAGAATCCAAAATAATGGTGGGACTCTCACAAAAAACAAGCAAATCTAAAACAATCAAAATCCTACAACTAAACAAAGAATTCAAGAATCCAAACTCTTTTTTGAATTTAAGAAACCAAACATGTCAAATCCTGCAACCAGCCCCTTAGGGTTTTGGATTTAAGAGCGCGCAGGATTCCGGGTCCATGTATTAGAGAGGTGAGAGCCCAAAAGGTTTCATATATGATGCAAGGCTATGATCTTCTCGTAAACAGCATAAAGAAAAAACATGAAATAATAGCAGTATCTTGTAATTTACTTTTAAGTTTTTCTTTTTCTTATCTATGACGGGAGTCTAGGATTCAATAATAGTATGGAAACACCAATGAGCAATGAGCAACGGACAGCGGGCACATCCTTTCTTGGGGAGAGCCCTTTCGGGGCACATTCGTGCGTCTGTGTGTGGGGGTGTGGTGTATGTGGATGTGTTCTAGGTTATGGCTTACGGACCAGTGCAAAAAAAAATAAAAATAATAAATAATAGTTTGAAAATAATAATAGAATCCCGCGACCAGAGAGGACAAGGATTAAGGAGGTTGGTTGAATCTTAGTCTCACATGACACAAGAGAAAAAAAAATTCAAACTAACAACTCTTTCTGTTTTAACCCTCACTCGCCGTTGGTTCTAACAGCATGGAATAGCATGGGACCACGTAACAACATCGACACCGGTAGACAGTTTGTGGGGAAAAAAGAATTTTGAAATGTCATACTATACTTAAATGCCAAGTGATGATACTCAGAAGTGGTATTTCCTAAGATCACGACACGTGGCGACTGGCGTGTCCCATGGCTCACGGGAAGAGAGCTACAACGGTACATTAGAAGCATGTCCCGGACCTTCGACCCGAGGATATTTCCGACCTTCAGTGGCCGTCCAGACCACTCCTATGCCCGCCTTACAAACAATCGTTGGCTCGCTTTCGAGCCTCCTACACGATGGGACTCCTCGGCCCTCCCGGCTTGCCTCCGAGCTATCAAGAACCAAGCCTTCTTGACCTCCCGCTCGTTTCCGAGCCTCCCGCCGAGCCTTGCTTCCTCGGTCTCATCGATTGACCCCCAGCACTGATCACCGGCGTCTCCGTCACGACTCCGCGAATCTCGCCAGACGCGAGATATCCGCCGCCCATGATCCCGCGTTCCACACCATCACGAACCCCCATTAACGAGCATATCTCATCATTAATGGGGAATCCTGCCTATTGTTCCCCTCCGAATGGACGGCGCGCAAGACATGCGATGTCTTGGCACTGAGATTCGGGGCAGATGCTAATTGGTGCTATCCGTTCACCTCTCCGAAGATGCCAAGTTGATTTATGGCACCATGTATCGAAGGTTTAAACGGATGCGTCCGATGTAGCAGACTTCGTCAAATTCCCCCTCGTTTGAGAGGTTTTTGATTGTGGGGACGCTCTTCCCTGCAGGCGCAAGCCCCTGCAGTTAATTACGCTACCGCATCGCGGTAACAACTTTCTCCTTCTCCAGCTGGTCACTTCGTGTCGTGTGTGTTTATTTCGTGTTTTATTTCCCGTGGATTGTTTACGGAGACTGAGTTATGTTGTCGCCCGTAGGGCGTGGACTAGTCCAAATCCGTGTTTATCTTAGATTTGGGTTTGGGGGTTTAGTTTGAGGATACGTCAGCCGTACTTGAGGCTAAGATCAACTCAAACGTTTATTAAGGATGCGTCAGTCTAACTTTGAGACTAAGGTCAACTTAACGGGATCGTTTAGATCCGACAAAGGAGCGTTTGGGCTCCATTGTTCCAGTTTAGGGACATAGTGGTCCATCGTATGTATGGCCGTCGGGACCCGTCACCTCTCTGACGACATTGAAGGATTACAACGACAGATGTCAGAGGAGTTCAGAGATGTACCCTCGAGCAGAGTTACTTGGGGGGGATTCATAGTCCAGTCTGTTTGAAGGTTTAAGGATACGTTAGCCATCTTTGAGGCTAAGATCAACTTGAACGGGACCGTTTAGATCCGACAAAAGAGCATACGGGGCTCTATTGTTCTAGTTTAAGGACATTGCGGTCCATGGGTAGTTTAAGGACATTGCGGTCCGTGGGTAGTTTAAGGACATTGCGGTCCATTGTTAGTTTTAAGACATCTCGGTCAAGGTTAAGGACGTCATAGTCCATGGGTTTAAGGACTCCACAGTCCGGTATGTGCTCTGGATGCTTCACACGGGTTCACTGCCGTGTTAGGCGAGGACCAGGCTCCGCTCTGGGCGTTTTCCGCGGGGTCAAAGAGTGACGTTATCCGCGTTCCACGTAACCAGGAATTTTGCACTAGATGCTTCACACGGGTTCACTGCCGTGCTCGGCGAGGACTAGGCTCCGCTCTGGGCGTTTTCCGCGGGGTCAGAGAGTGACGTTATCCGCGTTCTACGTAGCCAGGAATTTTGCATTAGACATGGGTTTAAGGACCCTACAGTCCATATCAATGTGTGGTCGTCGGGACCCGTCACCTCTTTGAAGACATTGAGGGATTACAATGCCAAGTATCAAAGGAGTGAAGAGATGTACCCTAGAACCGGAATGGCTTAAATAGTCCTTGGCCCAATTTGGGATCAAGCCTGATTAATTATGTTATGAGCCCATTAGCCCAGTTAATTACGAATTGAAGACTCATGGCCTAGCTTGGGCTAAGTCCAATCATGTCTGGAATATTGGCTTCTTGTTGGTCCATTGAAGGAGAGGCTTTGCCTCTATCCCTTTAGCCAATTGGGCCAAAGCCTAGTGTTAAACACTACAGAGCAATCAGTGTTGAATACTGGGAATGAGGTTGACAAGTTAGTGTTTAACACTAAAAGATAATTGGTGTTAAACACCAGCAACAAGGCTTCTAAATTAGTGTTAAACACTAAAACAGATCAGTATCAAGCATCGGCAACAGAGCTCTCAAATTAGTGTTAAACACTAAGGTAGTCAGTGTTGAACACTGCAAATAAAGTCCTTTGATTAGTGTTGAACACTAAGGCCCAACAGTGTTTTAACACTGGATTCAGGAGTTCCGACTTAGTGTTAAACACTAAAGTAAGAGGGGTCACGTGGCGACACGTGAGAGCGCCCTCCCTTCATTTGTTCTGCTGAGATTACTGGATCTTTCAGAGCATCACGTGCCATCACGTGATGGGCATTCAAACGCTTATATGTTAGAGCTTCTGCCGAGGGTCACGTGGGTCACGTGGGGCACTGCCTCAAAGGGGCTTTCTGTAGATCTCTTGGGGGGTCACGTGGTGGCACGTGACCCTGCCTCTATGCATGTTGTTTAGAGAATCTGTTAATCCTTTTTCAGGAATTAAATTCCTCGAGCTTTAAATTTCAGAGGAATTAAATTCCTACTTCCCTTTGAAGACTTATCTTCTGGAATAGAGTTGAATTCTGAATTTTCTGTAGGAATTAAATTCCTCATATATGTGAAGAACTGAATAGGGTTAAACCCTAATAAAAACTTTTAAGGAATTGGACTCCCATTCTCTGTTAAATTATGATCAAGGGAATTAAATCCCCGCTGTTCCAACAGAACTAGGTTCTTAATTAGGGTTAAACCCTGTTTCTTTTTGTTCTGAAGGAATTAAATTCCCATAACACAGGGTCAAGCCCTACTTTTATCTTAAAGGAATTAAATTCCTATAGTTCTGTGAGAATTAAATTCTCATATTTCCATTCCCTCTCTATGTTTCGGATCTGCATGGCAGGATCTCAACCCATTGAGAATTAAATTCTCAACCTAAAGGGGAGATGTGCACTTTGCAGATCCTCTATCAAGGAGAGAAGAAATATGTTCTTCTGTTTTATATATCAGAGTTAAACTCTGTTGAGAATTAAATTCTCCTTCTTTCAAAAAGCCTTCCCTTTCTTACCTAGGGTTTTCCTTTGCAGAAGCTCCAAATTCCTCAAAGTATCCAGGCTTTCTCCTTTTTTCTCCCTTTGTGTATATATCCTTTTTTTGTATCTCTTGGCTCCTATTTATAGGAGAAGCAGCCGAGTCAATTAGTTTTTGACGAATCTTCATTAAGAGATTTGATTTGCATCCATCATTCGTTTTTGACCTTGGATTATTGGGTGAATTTTATTCACCATTGGATTTTAAATCCAGGGATTCTCCTTTGTTATTTCTGTTAGATTTAAAGGGGAAATCTTTCCAAACTCGAGATTTTCCATAGACAGATGATATTTAATCACCTCTGAATCTTTAATTCGATCGCTCCAGATAATCACTTTCCTTTGGAAAGATTTGATTCTCCTTCAGAATTTAATTATGTTAGCAAAATGGGCTTTGAAAGCCGGTCACGTGTGACCACGTGACCCATGGTCACGTGTGGGCACGTGACCCTCTTTGGGATGAGCCCTCTTCTTTCCTTTGCGCTACACCTTTGCCGCTGCTTGGTCATCACGTGCCAACACGTGACCACTGGTCACGTGTGAGCACGTGACCCTTGTCTGGAGCCTCTTTTCTTGATTTAACTGGAGAACAGGTCTGCTGCTTTTGATTATCACGTGCCAACACGTGACCCCGGTCATGTGGGAGCACGTGACCTCTTTTCTGAAGCCTTTTCCTTTGATGTGATCGGGAAGCTGAATTTGCCTTGCTGATGCTTTTTAGACGTCACGTGCCAACACGTGACTGTTGGTCACGTGTGAGCACGCGACCCTTTTCTGAGGCCCCTTCCGTAGGATTTCCTGATTTTAAATCAGGAAACACCTATCACGCGGGCGTAACGCCAGAAACGTAACGACCGGCGTGAATCTTGCGCCCGCCTGCCCATTGCTGCCACTATATAAACCCCTCTCCCAGACGACTCAAGTAAGCCATTTTTTACTCCACTAGGCCGTTACTCTGCCAAAATACCCCGTCTAACTTGATCGTCGGAGGGTCCTCGGTGGCACAACCATCCCGGGATTTCTTTGTTGGTAGCTCGGCCTCAACCACACAAAACCCATTGAGATTCACACGCTCTATGAGTCAACCCTCCAACTCAGTCTTAGCTGTCCATCAGCGCTCGCAGTAGATCAACGGAAGATAACATCTGAAGGAGATCAAGAGATCCATCAGTTGGCGCCGTCTGTAGGAAACTAGTTCCACTCAACCAAAAGTTCATCTTCCGATCCCGAGTACATAGCAAGCGGTCACCGCGACGATCCAAGCAGCAGCCGTCGTCCTCTCCACAGTGGAGACGAGGGAGAATCCCCTCCTCCACCGAACACCATTCACGTCTTATCCGCTTGGATAGATCGACTCACGTCCGTCGTGGATGCGCTCGTCCATGTCCAAGCGGTTGGGCAAGCTCCCCAGGTCGCCGCTCCCCCTCCACGGGATCGGGACCCCTATAGAGGGAGAGAAGACTCTGCCCGTGTTGGCATGACCGATCACCGTCTCGCTGTCTCCGGCGGTCGCAGATCCCCCGGACCGACATATTCAATGACCCGGTGGGCGCCGCACAGTTTAACTCCGAGGCCTTACGCAAGAGCGCCTCGCCTCGAACCTCATCGCGCCCCTGTCCCTCCCGAGGAGGTGTCAGCCTGCTCGCCTGAGCCTAGGCATGACCGGCACCCCCTCCCTCGACGGGGTCTCACGCACAGGACTCGCCACAGCAGCTCGAAAACGACCTCGCCCGGAGACCCGAGGAACGTCATCGAACAAAATCGGGGCCGTGGCCAGGCGGAGGTCTCCGGCAGCATAGACCAAAAGTCAGAGTATGCCGACTCATCGGGATACCACGGCCGACTCAACGTCCTCGAAAAGAAGATCGAAGGTATGCATCGGGAAGGTCGTCATTCGAGCGACGGGGCTAAATACGCCTCCGACTCGCTCACGAAGCCCTTCACCGAAGAGCTTCTCGCCGTCCATGTCTCCTCCCGGAACAAGCCCCCGAAGGTCTCACTCTTCGACGGGAAGTCAGACCCGAAGGACCATTTGGACGCGTTCACTGCCGGGATGAGTTTCCAGGACTGTTCCGACGCCGCCCAATGCCACGCTTTCCCGGCCACTCTCATCCGCTCCGGATGAGACTGGTTCCGAGGACTCGCGTCACGCTCAATCTCAACCTTCGATGAGCTGGCTACCCAATTTCTCGGCCACTTTGTATGGAACAGACGGCAGAAGCGGACCATCGACTATCTCTTCACAATAAAGAGCGGGTACAAAGAAACCTTCAAAAGGTACGTCACCCGCTTCTACAACGCCCTCCTTGAAGTCCCAGAACACCTGGACGATATGGTCCTTACGGCACTTAGGTCGGGTCTTAGGCACAAGGAGTGGTTACGCTCCTTTGCATTAGCGCAACCTAAGACCATAGCCGAGGTAAAGACCTGGACCGAACGTGAGATCCAGCTTGAATCTGAGGTGAATGCCAATCTGCCCCAGACAGAACAAACTGATCACAAGAAAAGGGCCCGGGAAGAGAAAAAGAAGATTGGGCGGCTGAAGCCCTACTCCCCGAAGTTTAGGAGTACACCTCGCTCAACGTCTCCCAGACGGTACTGCTAGAGGAGGCTAAGGGTGATAGGTTCTTCAAACTCCCCCCGGTCTTGAACAGGACGGCAAAGCGCACCCGGGGCCCCTACTGCGGCTTCCATAGGTCGCAGGGCCACTCCACGGAGAACTGCAAGCAGCTCCGAGACTATATCGAGGAGCTAATTCGCTCGGGGCACCTGGCAACGTACTTGCGGGATAAGCGGCAAGCTGACCGAGAGCAAGAGCAACGTCCCCCTCCCAGTGAATTAAAAATCGGCCAAATCATGGTCATGTCAGCGGGGGGTATGGCGAATACCTACGAGGCTCAGCACCCTTCACCAATCGAAGGGAGTGGCAGCCACCCGAGGAAGAAGGCCAGGGCAGCCCAGCCGATCGTTTTTAACGACGGGGACCTCCACGGTATATCCCTACCCCACAATAACCCGCTGGTGATCATAGCTCTGGTCCACCGCTACGAGGTGCAGAGGATACTGGTCGACTCTGGAAGCTCGGCAGGCATTCTATTTTATGACCGCTTCCTACGTATGGGACTCACCTCGTCGAACTTAAGGACGACCACCCACATCCTGTCAGGGTTCACTAACCACTCCATCCCGGTGGAAGGGGTAATCACTCTCCAATTTAACATCGGGGAGGCCGGCCATACGCGCACCATGTCCGTGGAATTCATCGTAGCGAGAATCCCGTTGACCTACAACATCCTCCTCGGCCGCCCTACACTTAACTCCCTTAGGGCCCAGATATCGACCTTCCACCTGGCGATGAAATTCCCGCTCGACTTAGGCGGGATAAGTCGGGCCTACGGAGACCAACGGACTGCAATGGTTTGCTTCACCGCAACATCTTCGTTTGAGCGATCAAACAATGATGTTGAGGGCGAGGGTGACATCAGGGGTTCTCTGGACACTCGAGACGAGAAAAAAGAAGTCCAAGGGACCCCAAAAATCATATCTCACAAGCTCGAGGTAAACCCTGCGGCCTGACCCATCCGGAAGAAAAAGCGGAGCTTCGCCCCGATCAAACAAAAGGTGGTCAAGGACGAGGTGGACAGGCTCCTTGCTGCCAACTTCATTCGGAATGTGTCTTACTTCGAATGTGTAGGGTGTTTTTCGTCACCCCATTGAGATGGGAATATGTGCGCGCTTGTCAGGTGCGCTACAGATTCCTCCTACCTAGGGTAGGCTGGGGTTTATTGATTGTGGGGATCCAAATCTCCGGCAGCCGCGGACTAAGCTGTTGTTAATTACCCCTCGCCTTTGGAGCGAGGGAACCTCCGATTGACGGGTTAAACTGGTCATGCGAACTCAATGTGCAGTGTTGTGTTTTGAAGGGGTTTTGTAATGACCCCAAAATCTTTATACATTTGTATTATCCCTCTTCAAAAATATACCGTATTTATTTGTACTTGGTATTTTCCTCTTTCTATTAAATTTATTATTATTTTATTCCTCAATCTATTATGTATTTTTTTTTTCTAGGTACAATTTCTTTTTCTTATATTTAAGTTTTTAACTTCTCATTCTTATTTTTTCCTTTCATAAATATTTAACCCAAATCCATTATTCTTATTCTCCATAGCCCATCTAAAAAGCCCATTTTTTTTTAAGCAACATTATATATTTAATTCTAATTAAATATATGCATGAACAACCTTATAGCTCATTGGTTAAGTCCTTGCATTGTTATTCCATAAGTC
This sequence comes from Agapanthus africanus, assembly GCA_030015575.1. Classification (NCBI taxonomy): domain Eukaryota; kingdom Viridiplantae; phylum Streptophyta; class Magnoliopsida; order Asparagales; family Amaryllidaceae; genus Agapanthus; species Agapanthus africanus. Next base: position 181,327,917 of record CM057342.1, on the reverse strand, counting down.
GCATGTTCAAATCCCCATTCTTGCAATTATTTTTTATCATTTTTTTATTCTTCTCATAACCTACAAATGAGACCTTTCATTTCCAAAATGAATGGTGACCTTTCATTTCTCTTTTAATTCTTATGTTAAATGCATATATTATTATACATAATTCACCATTACACCATCTTAATTGTCCTCCATCTTTTCCTTCCTCATATTTTTCTATCTCTCATTTCTCCCTCTTCACCTAAAGTCCAAGAAGAAGAACATGAAGAACTCTTCAAGAAGGTCTCGCTACTAACGCGAGGCTATCGGCGGATAGACAAGCCCGGTGACAATACCGGCTTGTGCATGTAAGTCCCTTCTCTCTTCTTTCCCCCCATCTCTTTTTTTTCCTCTTGTCATGCATCGTGAACCCCTTATTCTTTTCATATCATAATCCATAAGAGAAGATACACATAAACATATACATATACATATACATAAGTTTAGATATATATGATTCTATATGGTTTAATAATATCTTATTATCTCTTGTTCAAATTAAAGTATTTTTAATTCTTTCTTCATGATTATGAATGTTTATTACAAGTTGTGAGAACATAGATTTCAATCCATAATATATCTACGATATCTCATGGAATCGGTTTGGTTATTAAAAGAAAGGATAAAGCTTGCATAAAAATACTAGTTAATCTTTTTGCCGATTTTAGTATACACATCAATACCTTTAGTTTTAAAATAATTTTTATAAATTAATTTTTTAACTCTGAAAATTTCAGGAAATTTACATATGATAGAATATATTATTTTGTATACGCTGTAAAAATTTTAGATCGATCCGCATAACGGTTTGTGAATTACATCGTATTTATTCACTGATCGTAAAACAGAAAACTGCAGCTATCGGTCAATTTCTAGGACAGATAACTTGGTATACCGGTATCCAAATTGAGCAAACTCAGATGTTTTTGATATCTACATCGAATGATATAGATTTTATTAGTTTTATAGTTTTACTGAAAACCTACCTAAGATAAAGAAAACTGCATTACAATATTAAGTGACGGATCTGGACAGAATCTGTTCCGATTCGCACACTGTTTTTAAATTGGACATAACTCGAACACCCGATGTCCGTTTGTGACAAAATTTAGATGTGTAGATGCACCATTGATAGAACTATAATTTTATGTATATTATATTACTTAGGAATGCATGAAACAACCTGATATAGGCTTTGCAATAGAATATATAGTTGCTGTCCAGAAATCTGAATTTCTGTTTTAAATGCTGATATTAAAATGATCATAACTAGAGCTTCAGAAATCCAAATCATGTGAATCTTGGTGTTTTCGATAAGTACTTCAAAATACCTACAATTTTCTAATAATTTTCGTAACCTTAAACCTGATACAAATTAACTCAAACTGCGTTTTAAAAATATGTGACGGTGCCGAATAGATTCTGATCTGTTTTGCGCGACGATACGAAAACATATATATCTCGCAAACCGGTAGTCATATTTAGGTAAAACTGGAACTTACGCATGCAAAACATTTAGAGCCATATTTCTGTTTATATTTCGCATTCGTTCAACTTGATTAATTAGTCGTACATAATATTTCTTTACAGCATTGTTTATGGTAGTTACTCGTATAATATACTTGACTCATTTCATGCTATTCGAACATGTATACATATTTATCTTGATCATTAAATTGTTGTATGTACTTAAAGACGATAATTAAATACTTGAGTTATATTTTGAAAACTATACAAAAATATTTTTACATAAAACCCCCTCAAGTTTATAAATCACCCTAAGGACCCTAACAATTATAAGACCACGATTCATAATTCTGATTGTCTGACTCGGGTTTGAGTCTGATTAATTTGACTTGAATATGATTCAAGTCAACCTATAATCTACAAGATTCCAATTCAAAATGAACACATGAATCCATGAATACAATTATCAATTTATACAATTTGGCTGAACCGAACCATGGATATATTCCTTTTACATGATTCTCAGTATTCCATTTACATGACTCTACGGTTACAACCGTTTCCTGATATCATGGTTTCGGTCAGTCAGTCAATCAATTATACAATCAATACAATTTACAAGACAAACAATACAATCAAAACACTACGGGGTTTAAGGGGTAGATTGGTACGGAAGGTGTTAAAAGTGGCACGAGACGGTAAGATTAAGACACCTAACATGAATCCAATTGCCGTTGTTCCGGGTTGTATAACGGAGCCTTGTACTTCCATTTGCCCTGATCTCTAGCATATAGAGATCCCTCTCGTATACACTGGCATCCTTCTGTACCAAGCTACAAAACTTGAATATGTTTCAAGTCAATCTATATTCTTTTATATTCTAACTCAACATGAATACATGAATTCCAGATTCCAGTTAACAATCTATATAACTTGACCGAACCGAACTATGGATATTCCTTTTACATGTTTTTCAGTATTCCATTTACATGACTCTACGGTTATAACCGTTTCCTGATATCATGGTTTCGGTCAGTAAATCAAGTCAATCAAGCAATCATTACAAGTTTACAAGATAACAATACAAATATGACATCGCGGGGTTTAAAGGGGTAGATTGGTACGGAAGATGTTAAAAGTGGAATGAGGTGGTCAGATTAAGACACCTAACATGAATACTGTTGCTGTTGTACCGTGGCATAACGGTTCCTTGTACTCTCCGTTTGCACTGATCTCTAGCATATAGAGATCCCCCTCGTATACACTGGCATTCTTCTGTACCAAGCTACAAACAACTGCGTTAAACAATATTCCATAATATTCTACAACATAATACTCTAGAAAATACTGTTACTCTGCCATTCTCACTCCACTTTTCTTTGGGACTTACCGAGCGACCTGTTCGCTGACGACATTCTATTTCTTTCTTCTTTGAATGTCGTCAGGTGCGTTGGACCAAGTTGAGACCGAGCCAACAACTGAAGATTTGGAGCAGTTCCAAGAAGATCCAGAGCTCTAGACTTTGTACTTGTTCTTTCCAGTATTTCCTTTTATTATTATGCCACTGTTTAGGCATTGCTTTCTTTTTTTCATTCCAGTTGTATTTTCATTTCATGCATTGTATAAAGAATGTTATTAATAAAATTTGCTGTTATCTCAATCTTATTTGTCTCTTGTGATTATTTTATATTGCTTAGTTACGCTTAGCGTATGTACTTCTGAGTACATACGTAGCGGGCCTCGTCACGACCACTTCGCCGTACATTGGGAAGCGGGGCGTGACAGGTTTTGTTGGTGGCCCATGCAGGTCAGAGCTGTATGAATCCCTGTCATGCAGTTCTGGTCTGCGTGAACAACCTAAGCAATATAACTCAAGTATTTAATTATCGTCTTTAAGTACATACAACAATTTAATGATCAAGATAAATATGTATACATGTTCGAATAGCATGAAATGAGTCAAGTATATTATACGAGTAACTACCATAAACAATGCTGTAAAGAAATATTATGTACGACTAATTAATCAAGTTGAACGAATGCGAAATATAAACAGAAATATGGCTCTAAATGTTTTGCATGCGTAAGTTCCAGTTTTACCTAAATATGACTACCGGTTTGCGAGATATATATGTTTTCGTATCGTCGCGCAAAACAGATCAGAATCTATTCGGCACCGTCACATATTTTTAAAACGCAGTTTGAGTTAATTTGTATCAGGTTTAAGGTTACGAAAATTATTAGAAAATTGTAGGTATTTTGAAGTACTTATCGAAAACACCAAGATTCACATGATTTGGATTTCTGAAGCTCTAGTTATGATCATTTTAATATCAGCATTTAAAACAGAAATTCAGATTTCTGGACAGCAACTATATATTCTATTGCAAAGCCTATATCAGGTTGTTTCATGCATTCCTAAGTAATATAATATACATAAAATTATAGTTCTATCAATGGTGCATCTACACATCTAAATTTTGTCACAAACGGACATCGGGTGTTCGAGTTATGTCCAATTTAAAAACAGTGTGCGAATCGGAACAGATTCTGTCCAGATCCGTCACTTAATATTGTAATGCAGTTTTCTTTATCTTAGGTAGGTTTTCAGTAAAACTATAAAACTAATAAAATCTATATCATTCGATGTAGATATCAAAAACATCTGAGTTTGCTCAATTTGGATACCGGTATACCAAGTTATCTGTCCTAGAAATTGACCGATAGCTGCAGTTTTCTGTTTTACGATCAGTGAATAAATACGATGTAATTCACAAACCGTTATGCGGATCGATCTAAAATTTTTACAGCGTATACAAAATAATATATTCTATCATATGTAAATTTCCTGAAATTTTCAGAGTTAAAAAATTAATTTATAAAAATTATTTTAAAACTAAAGGTATTGATGTGTATACTAAAATCGGCAAAAAGATTAACTAGTATTTTTATGCAAGCTTTATCCTTTCTTTTAATAACCAAACCGATTCCATGAGATATCGTAGATATATTATGGATTGAAATCTATGTTCTCACAACTTGTAATAAACATTCATAATCATGAAGAAAGAATTAAAAATACTTTAATTTGAACAAGAGATAATAAGATATTATTAAACCATATAGAATCATATATATCTAAACTTATGTATATGTATATGTATATGTTTATGTGTATCTTCTCTTATGGATTATGATATGAAAAGAATAAGGGGTTCACGATGCATGACAAGAGGAAAAAAAAGAGATGGGGGGAAAGAAGAGAGAAGGGACTTACATGCACAAGCCGGTATTGTCACCGGGCTTGTCTATCCGCCGATAGCCTCGCGTTAGTAGCGAGACCTTCTTGAAGAGTTCTTCATGTTCTTCTTCTTGGACTTTAGGTGAAGAGGGAGAAATGAGAGATAGAAAAATATGAGGAAGGAAAAGATGGAGGACAATTAAGATGGTGTAATGGTGAATTATGTATAATAATATATGCATTTAACATAAGAATTAAAAGAGAAATGAAAGGTCACCATTCATTTTGGAAATGAAAGGTCTCATTTGTAGGTTATGAGAAGAATAAAAAAATGATAAAAAATAATTGCAAGAATGGGGATTTGAACATGCGACTTATGGAATAACAATGCAAGGACTTAACCAATGAGCTATAAGGTTGTTCATGCATATATTTAATTAGAATTAAATATATAATGTTGCTTAAAAAAAAATGGGCTTTTTAGATGGGCTATGGAGAATAAGAATAATGGATTTGGGTTAAATATTTATGAAAGGAAAAAATAAGAATGAGAAGTTAAAAACTTAAATATAAGAAAAAGAAATTGTACCTAGAAAAAAAAAATACATAATAGATTGAGGAATAAAATAATAATAAATTTAATAGAAAGAGGAAAATACCAAGTACAAATAAATACGGTATATTTTTGAAGAGGGATAATACAAATGTATAAAGATTTTGGGGTCATTACAGGTTTTGGATATATCGGGGGGCCCGCAGAGTTTTTACGGGGGTCCCGCTACCCAGATAGCAGGCTGGGGTCAAGGGGGCTAGCAGCCCCCTTACGGGGTGCGGGGGCAGCGCCCCAGCCTAAATTTTTTTTAGAAGGATAGTGTTGTAGAGTATGTGTGTGTGTATGTGTGTGTGTATGTGTGTGTGTGTATGAAAAGGGGAAGGGCATCTAAAGGATGCATGGGAAAAAGCGCCAGTGCTTTTGGGTGCTAGCGCTCTGAGCGCAAGAGCGCTAGCGCTTTGAGCGCTAGCGCACCACGTGCCAGGCATGTGGGCGCTCGGGCGCTAGCGCTCTGAGCGCAAGGGCGCTAGCGCTTTGAGCGCTAGCGCCCCACGTGTCAGCACGTGGGCGCTCGGGCGCTAGCGCTTTAAGCGTAAGGGCGCTAGTGCCCCACGTGTCAGCACGTGGGCACTCGGGCGCTAGCGCTTTTGGTACTCGGGAGGCAAAAGGGACTTGGTCCCTGCAATGGGAGTTGTACTCTCAGAAAGGAGCACTTATTATTCTGTGTGTGTGTGTGTGTGTGTGTGTGTGTGAGGAGTTAAACTCTTAGGATATTTTGAAGTTGATGAAGGGGCTTCTCCCCTTGAGCCCTAGTTCTTCCCCAAAGTGGGGTTTCTGGAGATGGGTCTCCTTCTTCTTCTTGTCGTTGGACCGGATCTTGGAGAAAGGGGGTGGGACTTAAAAATCTCTCCTTTTTGAGATCTAATGACAGATCCAAGTTCCCCTTTATGGGTTTTATGGTGAAAAACTATTTAGTTTTGGAAAAGGAAGAGTAAAACTCTTGATTTAATTTAAAAGAAATAAAAAGGTTTTAGAACCTTGAGAAAGGAGAAAGAGGCACATACCCTAATTTTTTTGGGGGGAATGAAAAAAGTATATTAGATATTTTCATCATGTTGCCTTATATAGGCTTACATATTTACATATAGCCCCTTGGGCTTTACAAAATGGCATTTTGCCCATCCCATGGCTCATGTGCCATTTCTTTTTGCACATAAGCCATAGGCTTTACAAAAATTTGGCTTTATGCCCATTTGCTTACATTCATGCATAAAAAAGTACATAAAAATAATTTATTACATGATTTTTATTTTGGCATGGAGGAGGCTGGCCGCGGGCCTGACTTGGGCATGGGCCCGCTTGACCTGGGCTTGGGCCCATCTGGCTTAGGGTTGACTTTGACTTTGACTTGGTCAACCGGGGTGCAATTTTCGACTTCAACAAAGTGCCCCCATCAATAGATGCACATCACATATGTGAGTTATGTGCATGAAATTGATGGATCTTCTTTCACGTGGAGGCGGCTTGCTTTGGTTCCCACTTTTTGGGATGCACTGCCCTTTTTACGACATGGACGATCGACGCTTGACGCGTCTCCGAGACGGAGTGTCTGTGGTAGACGTTTCCCTGGCCTGGAGCTATTTGGTTCCCGCTTTGTAGGAAGCCTGCACTGCCCTTTTTGCGACATGGACGGTCGACGCTCTGATCCGGAGCGATTTGGTTCCCGATTTGTGGGAAGCCTACACCGCCCTTTTTGCGACATGGACGGTCGACGCTCTGATCCAAAGCGATTTGGTTCCCGATTTGTAGGAAGCCTGCACTGCCCTTTTTACGACATGGACGGTCGACGCTTGACGCGTCTCCGAGACGGAGTGTCCGTGGTAGACATTTCCCTGGCCCGGAGTGATCTGGTTCCTGCTTTGTAGGAGGCATGCATTGCTCTTTTTGCGATATGGACGGTCGACGCTCTGATCCGGAGCGATTTGGTTCCCAATTTGTGGGAAGCCTGCACTACCCTTTTTGCGACATGGACGGTTGACGCTCTGATCCGGAGCGATTTGGTTCCCGATTTGTGGGAAGCCTGCACTGCCCTTTTTGCGACATGGACGGTCGACGCTCTGATCTGGAGCGATTTGGTTCCCGATTTGTGGGAAGCCTGCACTTCCCTTTTTACGACATGGACGATCGACGCTTGACGCGTCTCCGAGACGGAGTGTCCGTGGTAGACTTTTCCCTGGCCCGGAGTGATCTGGTTCCTGCTTTGTAGGAAGCATGCACTGCCCTTTTTGCGACATGGACGGTCGACGCTCTGATCCGGAGCGATTTGGTTCCCGATTTGTGGGAAGCCTGCACTGCCCTTTTTGCGACATAGACGGTCGATGCTCTGATCCAGAGCGATTTGGTTCTCGATTTATGGGAAGCCCGCACTTCCCTTTTTGCGACATGGACGGTCGACGCTCTGATCTGGAGAAATTTGGTTCCCGATTTGTGGGAAGCCTGCACTGCCCTTTTTGCGACATGGACGGTCGACGCTTGACGCGTCTCCGAGATGGAGTGTCCGTGGTAGACTTTTCCCTGGCCCGGAGTGATCTGGTTCCTGCTTTGTAGGAAGCCTGCACTGCCCTTTTTGCGACATGGACGGTCGATGCTCTGATCCGGAGCGATTTGGTTCCCGATTTGTGGGATGCCTGCACTGCCCTTTTTGCGACATGGACGGTCGACGCTCTGATCCGGAGCGATTTGGTTCCCGATTTGTAGGAAGCCTGCACTGCCCTTTTTGCGACATGGACGGTCGACGCTCTGATCTGGAGCGATTTGGTTCCCGATTTATGGGAAGCCTGCACTGCCCTTTTTGCGACATGGACGGTCGATGCTTGACGCGTCTCCGAGACGGAGTGTCCATGGTAGACTTTTCCCTGGCCCGGAGTGATATGGTTCCTGCTTTGTAGGAAGCCTGCACTGCCCTTTTTGCGACATGGACGGTCGACGCTCTGATCCAGAGCGATTTGGTTCCTGCTTTGTAGGAAGCCTGCACGACCCTTTTTACGACATGGACGGTCGACGCTCTGATCCGGAGCGATTTGGTTCCCGCTTTGTAGGAAGCCTGCACTGCCCTTTTTACGACATGGACGGTCGATGCTCGGATCCGGAGCGATTTGATTCCCGATTTGTGGGAAGCCTGCACTGCCCTTTTTGCGACATGGACGGTCGGTGCTTGATTTGACTTGCTCTGCTTCTTGCAGTGTCGGGGGTGGACTTGACTGTAAGTCCACGTTGCCCACCCCGGTGCTTGCGGGGAGGCGGAAACGTTATGAAAAATTTGATTTTTACAACACTAGGCAATATGGACTAGCTAAAGGAGGGATCTTTGCTAAACAAAACTAACTACAAAGCTAAAGAGAGTTAGCTACTCGGAAAGGGGGTTATAACTAGGTCTTCAAGTCCTTCTCTTCTTGCTCCTTGGAGTGAAAGAACGGGTTCTCCTTGTCGCTTCTCTTGCCGAAGAAAGATCCACCCGAGAGCTTCAACCTTTGGCTCCAACCTTAAACTAGAAGTAACTAAGATGCTTGGAGTGCTAATCCTAGAACCTTAGAAAGAGTAGAGAGTATTTTAGAAGGATTTATCTCAAGCTCAAGGGATTCTCAACTCATGAGAGGGGAGAGCTAGAGAGAGAGGAAGAGGAGGAGAGAGAATCAAAATGATAGAATGAGAAGAAATAAACCATTCTTCTCACATATATGTGTGAATTAAGAAAATAGATAATTAGCTAAATATAATTGTCATGGTTTAATCAAGAAATGACCATTATCATTTCATATTAAATGCTTTTTGCTAGAATCAAAGAGCATCTTTCTTATGGAATGATTATGGTCAAGTTGTCAACCTAGGTCAACAAGTCAAATAAAGTCAAATGGTCAACAAACCTAACTATGCACAATTATAATTAACTAATATTAATAAATCATAATTCACACAAAACATTAGGGTTAAGAAAATGACAATGGTCATCAACCCTAATCAAAGTCCTCTGTCTCTGTCTCAGTCAACTGTACATACACACCCGTATCCGTGTTCCGAGGAACACGAATACAATGAGATAAAACCAATCCCAAATCATATACTAGGATCCGGCTTAAACCAAAGCCCGCTAGTATAAGCTGTCCGGACACAAAACGTGCACAAGTGCGCGGATGTGAACGAACCCTGTCGCAAAACCATGCGACCTCTACTCATTTTGCCTAAAGGCGAATGACCCTCTGTGTGGGACTCTAAAGACTCGACACTACGCTGGCAGTGGGTTTAACCACAGACCGCAAGCGGCACTAGCTGTACGCAACGGTCCCCAGGTAGATGCCGATAAGAAGACTGACGAGGTAAACCCATCTGAACTCCTACTGAGCCTGAATGTGACAGTCTCCGTACAGTCCGGTCTGTTCGTCTGATACATCGCATGGCGGGCCTAGGGGGTGGTAAATGTCAGTCCCCTAATAGCGGTACAAGTCATGTCGGAGTGTAGCCCAGAACATCCTGAGATAACACTGGAAACCTACCAGTATATCTCGCTTGCCCTGGCCAGGGACTACTTGTGTAATGGCTCTCGTAGACACAGCGCAATGCCAACCCCCAATACCGGGAGAGACGAATCCTATCTAACCGTCACTGCCTCTAAGTGCTTCGGGACTGCACCCAAAAACTACCTGTTTGCACGACTCCTTTGAGCCATGGTAGGGTAGTAATCAAAGTACAGTGGGAACACACTCGAGGCGAAGTGACAGTGTCAAGTCAACGGACTAAGCTGTACTCATGTCACCAGGGAACTGATAACTGACGATAGGTATAATACCAACCAACAGTTCCCGACGAGTCCTGTCCAGTGTACTTGTAACCCAACGAGCACCCGCATACTATCTCAAGTACGACGTACTGACGGCTGTGGGACAGGCCGTCTCCCGTGCTGGGATAAGAAGCGCATACGCTAGTCTACTCCGGAGTATCGATGCCCTGTCTCGATAATCCCACGACCAGGGACGTGTAAATAAGGATGTGCTTGTAGATTACCCAACCCCCACGAGTGTGACTGCCATCACAACGCTGGTAATCAAGCAAAGATCCTAAGGGCTCCACTAATGCGTATAGGTGATATAATAAAAGAAACACATGTACACATTAAAGCAGAGACAAACCAAGTAGCATACTACCATTTCGAGCAAGATTGTCAATACAACTGTGAATATCCCAAACTTCCATCAAGTAATATACATACTAGTATGATACAGTAATGGCCTCTAGGGCATATACACTAACAATCTCCCACTTGCACTAAGGCCATGTACCGGCGTATCGAAGACCTATCATCTCGATCAGCCGCTCGAACTGAGTCTGGGGTAAGGCCTTCGTGAATGGATCTGCAGTGTTATCTTCTGAAGCAACCCTCCGAACCTCGATCTCCTGGCGATCCACGATCTCCCTGATCAGGTGATACCGCCTCAAGATGTATCTGGATTTCTGATGGGACCTGGGTTCCTTCGCTAAAGCTATAGCCCCGTTGTTGTCGCAATACAGAGGTATTGGGTCAACAATGGACGGAACCACCTGAAGTTCTTTCAATAACTTCCTCATCCAGACGGCTTCTTTTGCGGCATCAGATGCAGCGATATATTCCGCTTCCATAGTCGAGTCAGCAACGGTTTCCTGTTTGGAACTCTTCCAACACACCGCCCCTCCATTGAGGATAAAGACAAAACCCGACATGGACTTGGAATCATCCTTGTCACTCTGGAAGCTGGAGTCAGCAAAGGCCTCAATCTGGAGGTCTTTTCCACCATACACCAAGAACATCTCCTTAGTCCTTCTCAGGTACTTGAGAATGTTCTTTACCGCTATCCAGTGTTCCTCCCCAGGGTTTGACTGATACCTGCTTACCACACTCAGTGCATACGCCACATCTAGTCTGGTACACAACATCGCATATATTATAGAGCCTACCGCAGAAGCGTAGGGTATAATAGACATGCGATCCTTTTCCAAATCAGTCTTGGGAGACATCTCTTTGGAGAGGGTGATCCCGTGACAAGCCGGTAGATTACCGCGCTTGGAATCTTCCAAACTGAATCTTTTCAGTATGGTGTCGATGTACCTGGACTGCGAAAGTTCTAATATCCTCTTGGAACTATCACGATAGATCCGGATCCCCAGAATGTAGGAGGCATCACCCAGGTCTTTCATGGAGAACCTATGTGACAAGAACCCCTTGACAGATTGTAGCATAGGAATGTCATTTCCTATCAACAGAATGTCATCCATATACAAAACGAGGAATACGACAGTTCTTGCTACAAATCTACTATAGATGCATGGTTCATCTGGATTTTTGATAAAGCCAAATTCTTTGACCGTCTCATCAAAACAGATATCCCAACTCCGCGATGCCTGCTTTAGTCCATAGATGGAGTTAAGCAACTTGCACACTTTTCCGCTGCTCCCACTCTGAATGAAACCCTTTGGCAGGTCCATATAGACACACTCCTCTAAATTTCCATTTAGAAAAGTGATCTTTACGTCCATCTGCCAAATCTCATAATCGTGGAAGGCAGCAATGGCAAGAAGGATCCGAATGGATTTCAGCATAGTCACTGGAGAAAAGGTTTCGTCATAGTCCAAACCAGGTCTTTGACGAAAACCCTTCGCAACAAGTCTAGCTTTATAGGTCTCAACCTGTCCATCTAAACCAATCTTCCTTTTGAAGATCCACTTGCATCCTACGGGTTTTACCCCATCTAGAGCAATGTCCAACGTCTATACTTTGTTGGTGTACATGGACTCAATTTCGGTCCGTATTGCATCCAGCCATTTTACCGAGTCAACGCTCTGAATGGCTTGTTGGAAGCTAGTAGGCTCATCACAATCAATGATCCAATCCTCTCTATCCCCATCTATGAGAAAACCGTAGTATCTCTCGGGCGGATGAGACTGCCTACTACTCCAGTGGAGCGGCGTAGGAATGTCTTGATCTTTCGAACCCTCTGGTTCTACTAAGCTTTCAGTAATAGTTTGTGGTTCTGGAATTTCTTCCAGTTCTACTGCGCTCCCATTAATTTCCTTTTCCAAGAACTGGTGTTCTAGAAAGTAGGCATTACGAGAAACAAAGACCTTTTGTTCCTCTGCGTGGTAGAAAAGATACCCCCTGGTGTTCTTTGGGTATCCCATAAACTTGCACAGTACTGAGCGTGCCTCGAGTTTGTCCGCATGCTGCTTTTTGACAAAAGCTGGACATCCCCAAATCTTCAAATATTGAAGATAGGGTTTCTTCCCACTCCATAACTCATATGGTGTGGTAGGCACAGTCTCAGTTGGAACTCGGTTCAAAAGGTATGCGGCTGATTCTAGCGCATATCCCTAGAATGATCGCGGTAACTCAGCGTTACTCATCATGGACCATACCATATCCAATAGGGTTCGGTTCCGTCTCTCCGATACACCGTTATGTTGCGGAGTGTATGGAGGGGTAAGCTGAGAGAGAATTCCATTCTCTTTTAGGTAATCCAGGAACTCAGCACTCAAGTATTCACCACCTCGATCAGATCTTAGTGTCTTGACACTTTTGCCTGTTTGTTTTTCTACTTCATTCTTGTATTCCTGGAACTTTTCAAAGGCTTCAGATTTATGCTTCATTAAGAAGACATGTCCGAACCTTGAAAAATCATCCGTAAAAGTAATGGAGTAAGAATAACCGCTTCGTGCATGTGTAGATATTGGACCGCACACGTCGCTGTGTATGAGTCCCAAGAGCTCTCTCGCTCTTACTCCGTGTCCAGTGAACGGAGTTTTTGTCATCTTCCCTTTGAGACAGGATTGACAAGTTGCATACGATTGATATTCGAACGGATCCAAATATCATTCTGTATGTAACTTCGTCAACCTTCTCTCATTGATGTGACCGAGTCTACAATGCCATAAGAAATCCTGATTGATTTCTGGAGACTTTCTTTTGTGTGTATTCTGGACATTGAAAATCTGTGGTTGGTTTAATACGTATATACCATTGCTCAATGTACCTGACCCAATCAGAACTTAATTAAGGTGAATGTTTACAACATTACTTACAAATGCAAATTCATAACCTTCTTTAGAAACTAAAGATACAGAAATGATATTACAAGTTGCATTGGGTATAAAAAAACAATTACGTAAAACCAAAATATGTCCATCTGACATACCCAGGTGATAGTCCCCCACGGCCTCAGCATCCATGCTAGCTCCGTTTGCAACTCTGAGGGTCATGTCACCTGCTTTCAAAAACCTACGCTTTTTCAACGCCTGCAAAGAATTACAGATATGAGATCCTGATCCGGTATCCAATACCCAGGAAGTAGAGTTTATTGATAGACAGTTTTCAATAATATACACACCTGAAGCTGAAGTCGCAACCTGCTTCAGATCCCGTGTTCTGGCCTTCCAAGCCCTGCAATCTTTCTTCCAGTGTCCACTCTTGTGACAGTAAAAGCACTCTTCTTTCCTTACAAGCTTTCCTGCTACCTTTGTTGCTTTTGCCTTTCCCTTCGTATCCACTTTACTAACACCGCCCCTTGGTTTGGCGGGGGCTTTCTTCTTCTTTCCCTTGGCTTTCGTCCTGGACTTAGAAGAGGAAGATCCTCCTACAAACAAAATGGATGTTTCCCTACCTTTCTGTAGGGTGCCCTCAGCACTCCTCAACATGTTCAGAAGTTCGGAAAGTTCAACCTCCTTTCCTTGCATGTTGAAGTTTAGGATAAACTGGGCGTAAGTGGAAGGAAGGGACTGGAGAATCAAGTCAGTGTAGAGTTCATTCTCCAACGTGGTCCCAAGGTCCGCGAGCTCCTCAATGTAGCTAATCATCTTAAGCACGTGTTCCGCAACCGATGATCCGACGGCCAATCTTGCCGAAAATAGCTTCTTCGACACTTCGTATCTGGCGATACGAGATTGCTCTCCATACAGTTCTTTTGTATGGAGAAATATGGATTCGAGGTCCATATTCTCGTGCCTTCTCTGATGTTCATTGTCCATAGAGGCAAGCACGAGGCACTTGGCCTTCGCGCAGTCGATTTCCCAGGTCTTATAGATTTCCCTATCTACGACACTGGTTTTGGGACCTGGGACAGGGGGAGCTTTGGTGGTAAGAAAATACCCCAACTTGTCATAAGTGATTGCCATTTTGACATTCCTGAGCCAATCTTTGTAGTTTGGCACTGTCAGTATATTTTTATCTAGTAATAACTTAAGTCCGGTCATCTTGATTGGTCGCTGCAATTAGGAGAGAGAAAAGAAATACTTTAGCATGATGCTCTTGCAAGTTTAGAGTGGTTTTTAGTTTGTCTAAACAGGATGGCTCCCATTGTCTCTCGAATCCCTCCTCAAACCATAAAGGAAGAATTAGTCGGGATCAATCTCATCGTACAATACTTGCTTAACCGTTCAGCCAGGCCAGTGTCGGTACTTCGAGGGAGGTTTTCCAACGCTTTCGCGAAGTTCCTTAATTAAGTAACCTCTTTTCCCTGTGGGCGTAGCCCCGCTAACACCTTTCTAGACACCTACTAGGTTTATAGCATTGATCGTTAAGTGAGAAATTTCCCGAGGAGTAGCATATACTCACAGTAGGATCGGGATCCAAATATCATCGTGTGACAAAACTGAAGGAATCCTACCAGAATTATCACACTCCAAATGGTATGCAGCGCTAGCAAGTTTCAGTACTTATAAAACTCCCGATGTGGATTTTTGCCCCATGCTCTTATGACCTTGGCGTGAGGTCAAAATGTCATAAGTCACATGTCAAGTTCTACCCATCATTATCCAGGTTAATTTGAACCCACCCGTACCTACCCTTGACGTAGGCCAAAATGGCAGTACGACTGTCTCAGATCAACGCATTCTATCTATGCAACAGATAAATATCCGGCAGCTACCAATCACTATGCCTTGGCGTGAGGTCAAAATACATAGCTTGAATACTACCGAATATTTAACTAAAACGATGGAGGGCTACGAATGGTTTTGGCGAAACCGTGAACGTAGTGAACTTGATATAATCGATGGAACGAGATAGCTTTTAAGAGGAGTAGTTCAAGCTCCGCATTTAAAAGTTGGTTTTTTGAAAAGAACCGAGTGGTTTTGAAAGTGTTCCAACGACTTTTACTTAGTTTATTTTTTCTTGCATTAATTCCAATGCGTCCCATCATTTAATCCTACCATTGCAGAAAACAACCAAAATATGGCGTACGCTTATGCTATCCGCATTCGCCACGGGGCCCCATCATCACCCGTTAGGTTACTTAACTAACGACAGAGCGGGGGATGGACTATCGCGGATGAAAACATAAGCAACACCTAAATAGATATCATATATAGATATATAGCAATGATAGACAATCCAGATCACAGATGAACACTTTGGATATACTAGGAATCCGCGATTCGTTCGAGCCTGCAACGCAAAGCGGATTACACGGTCGCGATGAATAGCTAAGCCCCACCCTAGACCCCTACGGGTGCGGCAAACTACCCGCCAAGTATCCGAAGTGAAGCAACCTCCCTCAACAACATGAGTAGGCCACTCGGCACTTCGAGATACCCGGTAGTTTGTGCACCCCACCTTGGGTCTATCCTAGGAGCAAAAACAGTAAAAAGAAATTATACAATGACGGCTACAACCCCGACCCGGTTGTGCGGCCATACAAATAATATTACATCAATTTACATATTACAAGAATAGAAAGAATAAGAAAACTCTCATCTCACAACCCCCCCGGCTAATCATCCACGACAATCCAACGAGTTCATATACACATACCAACAACATTACAGATCACAGAACTGTATAACCCCCACTAATCGACGTATAGCAATTAGTGGACGTTCAATACATATATCACATCACAGATATAACCCATTAGCCAAAGTGTAAAGAAGTTCGATCAAAAATACGGATTTGTGACCACCCCAAAAACCAACTTGTTCTCTGGAAAATCTGGGTGGAAAAAAAGTATGTCAAAAATCACAAAACATCCCCAGAAGTAAACTGCATGAAAAACGATCCACGACCGAATCAACTCGGCCGCGAATCCGCGGCAAGAGCAAGCTCTTGCCGCGGAATCGCGGCGAGTTGGTCGGTTCAGTGGTTCGTTTTTCTTGCCTGTACTTAAAAAAGCCTGAGCCGATTTTTAAGATATGATTTATTATATTTAAACCAGGTTTAAAAATCGGCAGAAAGTTAGGGTTTCGGAAAAAAAGTTTTCCGATTTTTGCGATCGAAATTCTATACACTTTATTAACTAGCTAGTTTATATTTAGCTAGGCTCTGATACCACTGTAAGTCCACGTTGCCTACCCCGGTGCTTGCGGGGAGGCGGAAACGTTATGAAAAATTTGATTTTTACAACACTAGGCAACATGGACTAGCTAAAGGAGGGATCTTTGCTAAACAAAACTAACTACAAAGCTAAAGAGAGTTAGCTACTCGGAAAAGGGGGTTATACCTAGGTCTTCAAGTCCTTCTCTTCTTGCTCCTTGGAGTGAAAGAACGGGTTCTCCTTGTCGCTTCTCTTGCCGAAGAAAGATCCACCCGAGGGCTTCAACCTTTGGCTCCAACCTCAAACTAGAGGTAACTAAGATGCTTGGAGTGCTAATCCTAGAGCCTTAGGAAGAGTAGAGAGTATTTTAGAAGGATTTATCTCAAGCTCAAGGGATTCTCAACTCATGAGAGGGGAGAGCTAGAGAGAGAGGAAGAGGAGGAGAGAGAATCAAAATGATAGAATGAGAAGAAATAAACCATTCTTCTCACATATATGTGTGAATTATGAAAATAGATAATTAGCTAAATATAATTGTCAT
Source organism: Agapanthus africanus (assembly GCA_030015575.1). Lineage (NCBI taxonomy): Eukaryota > Viridiplantae > Streptophyta > Magnoliopsida > Asparagales > Amaryllidaceae > Agapanthus > Agapanthus africanus. The sequence goes on along the minus strand of CM057342.1, from coordinate 181,310,761 downwards.
GGTTTAATCAAGAAATGACCATTATCATTTCATATTAAATGCTTTTTGCTAGATCAAAGAGCATCTTTCTTATAGAATGATTATGGTCAAGTTGTCAACCTAGGTCAACAAGTCAAATAAAGTCAAATGGTCAACAACCCTAACCATGCACAATTATAATTAACTAATATTAATAAATCATAATTCACACAAAATATTAGGGTTAAGAAAATGACAATGGTCATCAACCCTAATCAAAGTCCTCTGCCTCTGTCTCAGTCAACTGTGCATACACACCCGTATCCGTGTTCCGAGGAACACGAATACAATGAGATAAAACCAATCCCAAATCATATACTAGGATCCGGCTTAAACCAAAGCCCGCTAGTATAAGCTGTCCGGACACAAAACGTGCACAAGTGCGCGGATGTGAACGAACCCTGTCGCAAAACCATGCGACCTCTACTCATTTTGCCTAAAGGCGAATGACCCTCTGTGTGGGACTCTAAAGACTCGACACTACGCTGGCAGTGGGTTTAACCACAGACCGCAAGCGGCACTAGCTGTACATAACGGTCCCCAGGTAGATGCCGATAAGAAGACTGACGAGGTAAACCCATCTGAACTCCTACTGAGCCTGAATGTGACAGTCTCCGTACAGTCCGGTCTGTTCGTCTGATACATCGCATGGCGGGCCTAGGAGGGTGGTAAACGTCAGTCCCCTAACAGCGGTACAAGTCGTGTCGGAGTGTAGCCTAGAACACCCTGAGATAACACTGGAAACCTACCAGTATATCTCGCTTGCCCTGGCCAGGGACTACTTGTGTAATGGCTCTCCTAGACACAGCGCGATGCCAATCCCCAATACCGAGAGAGACGAATCCTATCTAACCGTCACTGCCTCCAAGTGCTTCGGGACTGCACCCAAAAACTACCTGTTTGCACGACTCCTTTGAGCCGTGGTAGGGTAGTAATCAAAGTACAGTGGGAACACACTCGAGGCGAAGTGACAGTGTCAAGTCAACGGACTAAGCTGTACTCATGTCACCTGGGAACTGATAACTGACGATAGGTATAATACCAACCAACAGTTCCCGACGAGTCCTGTCCAATGTACTCGTAACCCAACGAGCACCCGCATACTATCTCAAGTACGACGTACTGACGGCTGTGGGACAGGCCGTCTCCCATGCTGGGATGAGAAGCGCATACGCTAGTCTACTCCGGAGTATCGATGCCCTGTCTCGATAATCCCACGACCAGGGACGTGTAAATAAGGATGTGCTTGTAGATTACCCAGCCCCCATGAGTGTGACTGCCATCACAACGCTGGTAATCAAGCAAAGATCCTAAGGGCTCCACTAATGCATATAGGTGATATAATAAAAGAAACACATGTACACATTAAAGCAGAGACAAACCAAGTAGCATACTACCATTTCGAGCAAGATTGTCAATACAACTGTGAATATCCCAAGCTTCCATCAAGTAATATATATACTAGTATGATACAGTAATGGCCTCTAGGGCATATACACTAACATTGACTTGCTCCGATTCTTGCGGTGTCGAGATTGGATTCTGACTTGCTCCGCTTTCTGCGGTGTCGGAGTTGAAGTTGACTTGTTGATTGTGATTTAGGTTGACATCAGCATCGCTATACTGGGATATGGTACCAAGAGCGAATCATCATCTGTCTTTGAGAGGATTTTGGGATTTTGGTTTTTGTTTGGCATCTGCATTGCTGCACTGGAATAATGCCAGGAGCAACTCATCATTTGCCCCGAAGGGATTTAGGAATTGGTTTTTGCTTGGCATCAGTATCGCTACACTGGAATATGGTACCAGGAGCGAATCATCATTTGCGCCTGCTTATCAGGAAGCGATGGCTTAGGAGATAGGTTTTAGGTCCCTATCACCTAAGACTTTTCAATTTTGTGAGCCGTAAGGGTCTTGCAAAGCATTTTCTCCCTACGGGTTGTAAAGATCCCGTAAGTGTATTTTCTCCTTAGAAGTCGTGAGGACTCCCAAGTGCGTTGCTCCTTTGTGAGTCGTAAGGATCTCACGCGAGAATTTTCTCCTCACAAAGTCGAGAGGACTTTGCGAGTGCATTTCATCTTTTTTTTTTCTTTTTACGAGTTTGCGCCCTTTCGAGTTTTCACAAACTCGTCGGCAGTCCTGCTATTTTTACTCACGGAGCCCTTTCGGATTTTCAACCGTGCCCATTTTGCTTGTAGACATACCATTTTATTTATTTTTTTTATTTTTGGTGGGACTTTGAATGTGGTCTCACCGGTAAGACTTGGGAGAGATTGGGATTGTTTTACGCCCGTGGATTATATACGGTTTGCAGGATGTATGATCCAGACCGTAAGGCCGGAAAAATTTCAGGACTTTGTCGGCGTCTGCATTGCTGCCCTGGAATATGGTATCAGGTGCGACTCATCAATCGCCGTTGGGGTATGGGATTTAGAATTTGGTTGGCGTCTGCATCGCTGCACTGGAATATGGTACCAGGAGCGACTCATCATTCGCCATTGGGGTATGGGATTTGGAATTTGGTTGGCGTCTGTATCGCTGCACTGGAATATGGTACCAGGAGCGACTCATCATTCGTCATTTTAGGATTTGGAATTTGGTTGGCATCTGCATCGCTGCACTGGAATATGGTACCAGGAGCGACTCATCATTCGCCACTTGGGGTATGGGGTTTGGAATTTGGTTGGCGTTTGTATCGTTGTACTGGAATATGGTACCAGGAGCGACTCATCATTCGCCATTTTAGGATTTGGAATTTGGTTGGCGTCTGCATCGCTGCACTAGAATATGGTACCAGGAGCGACTCATCATTCGCCACTTGGGGTATGGGGTTTGGAATTTGGTTGGCGTCTGCATCGCTGTACTGGAATATGGTACCAGGAGCGACTCATCATTCGCCACTTAGGGGTTTGGATTTTGGCCGGCGTCTGCATCGCTGCACTGGAATATGGTACCAGGAGCGACTCATCATTCGCCATTGCCTATTGAGAAGCGATGGCTTAAGGGACAGGTTTAGATCCCTATCACCTAAGGCTTTTCAATTTTATGGGCCGTGAGGGTCCCATAAAAGCATTTTCTCCCTACGAGTCGTAAGGATCCCGCAGGTGTATTTTCTCCTTAGGAGTCGTGAGGACTCCTAAGTGTGTTTTTCCTTTGTGAGTCGTAAGGATCCCACAAAGGTTTGTTCTCCTCATGTATCGTGAGAACATATGAGTGGGTTTTCTTAATGGAGCATAATTCCAAAGGTGGAGACCAGCCGCGTAACTGGTGATTGCGGTGGGATATGGGTATGATGAGAATTATTTGAGCCCATGGATTGTATACGGTAGTCAATTTAGGGACTGGCCGTAGGGCTGGAAGAATTTTGGGAAATTGGATTTTGGTTGGCGTCTGCATCGCTGCACTGGAATATGGCACCAGGAACGATTCATCATTCACCGTTGAAGGTTTTTTTTTTGTTTTTGTTGTTTTTTTTTTGTTTTTTTTGTTTTACCGTGATTGCTCTATCATTTCAGCTTTTCTTATCGTGAAGGTTGCGATTGCTCTATCATTTCGGCTTTTATTCACGGTTGCCCCATCATTTCGGCTTTGTTTTCATTTTTATTTTTACTCGCTGATTTTTATTGCGAGTTGCCCCATCATTTCAGCTTTTCTCTTTATTTATTTATTTACACATTCCTTTTTTTTATTTACACATTTTTTTACATTCCCAGTTTAACGACTTAGAGGTCGATTGTTCCCAGTTTAACGACGTGGTGGTCATCTTTGCTTATCCCAGCTTCTTGGATTTTGATCTTGGCAGAGCTGTTTTGATGACCGTAGCTCTATGGCTTGCCGATATATCCGAAGACTGTGAGGTTTTTCCAGGCTTGTATTGGTCCTCGGCCCAATCTTTAAAAACACAGCAGTCTTCAATGGCATGACTCACCACCCTCTGGCATGGGCAGTATACGGGATTGCCGGTCATATTCATTTCATGTGGTCTCTTCGGAATAAGCAATTGCAGACCGGTGTTCAAGGCTTCCTCGAATATACTGCGGACCTCATTCCTCCTGAAGAAGTACACCTTCTTCTTTCTCTCCATTAGAGTATGTGCTCTTACTGATACTGGTCCTTGAGGCCGATCAGTCTTTGGTTCGCCCTTTTCAGATAATGGCACATGTCTGGGAGGATTAGGTTCCCGAAAGGCTTCGGTCTCCATTTGTATGAAATCGGCGGTCGTAGCTTGACCGTTTGCTAACACGCCTTTAGACAATTCTATCTCTCCCGTCTTGTATTGCCTTTCGACCCAATCTTTGAAGACGAAGCAGTCCTTAATGGCATGACCTATCACTCTGTGATAGGGGAAATATTTTGTATTGTCGGTCATATTCGCTTCTTGCGGTCTCTTTGATTCTGACAGTTGTAGACCGTTCCTCAGGACATCTTTGAATATTTTACGGATTTTGTTCTTTCTGAAGGAATAGACCTTATCCAGCTTCTCTTTCAGTGGAGATTCTCCTCCCTCTCCGAACACTGGCTTCCGAGGCCGGTTGGCATTAGGCCCGCTCAACCCTTGCTTATTTCGGTTAGCCGAAATGTTGAAAGATTCAGAATCATCGGAGTTTCCGCTTTTGCGATTTTCGTCTTTTCGGTTTCTCCATGACCTATTGTTATTTTGGGAATCCGAGGAGGACTCCTGCTTTGAGCGCTCCAACATCTGAATTTTCCTGGTCAGCTCTTGGAATGTTTTGAGACCTACGGTGCATAGAAACGGGGCCATTCAATTGTTGAGATTTCCGACAAGGAGACTGACAGATTGGTCCTGCTCTATCGGCGGTTCACATTTAACGGAGAGATTGCACCTGTTTCCTGATTAAAAATCAGGAATTAGCTCAATGAGATACCACGTGTTCACACGTGACCAATGGTCACGTGATGACACGTGATGGTTAAAATCTCATTAAACAGCAACATAAACAAAAGGCTGAAAGATGAATCAATTTGGGGTCACGTGCTCACACGTGACCAAGGGTCACGTGCTCACACGTGACCAAGGGTCATGTGCCAGCATGTGACAAGCTTTGAAAGCCTCACGGTTTAATAGAATTTAATTCTAAAAATCAGAAAATACCTCAACGAGGTGTCACGTGCATACACGTGACCAATGGTCACGTGTTGACACGTGATGGTTAAAACAACAACATAAACAAGCGGCTATTAAAGAGCTCAATTTGGGGTCACGTGCTCACACGTGACCAAGGGTCACGTGCCAGCACGTGACATGTTTCGAAAACCTTGCAGTTCAATAGAATCAAAATTCTAATTTTTTTTCTAAAATCTTTCCAAATGGGAAAGGAGTAAGGAGAACCGTTGGATTAAAAATCCAAGGGTGATTAAACATCACCAATTTATGGAAAAATCTTAGACAAGGAAAGATTTCCCCTAAATCTCACCAGAAATATCAAACAGAATATATTTGGATTGAAAATCCAACGGTGAATATAATTTACTTAATGATCTAAAGGCTCATATTAATTATGAAAACAAACAAATCTTTCAATGAAAGATTTACTAAACAAATTGATTCTTTCCTTCTCCTATAAATAGGAGCTAAGAGAAGAGAAGATAGAGAGAATTTTTGAGGAGGGATAGAGTTTTTGACATCTTGAAATTGCAGAGAAAAAAGTAAGGAGAATTTAATTCTCTACAAAGAAAAACCCTAGGTGAGAAAAGAAAGGGGATCAAAACTTCAAAAAGAGAATTTAATTCTCAATCTAAGAGTTTAACTCTTTTACAAAAAGAACTTAGTTCTTCCTCTGGTTGAAGATCTGCAAAGAGCACATCTCCCCATAAGTTGAGAATTTAATTCTCATCGGGTTGAGATCCTGCCATGCAGATCCAAAACTTGGAGGGGGAATTGAGTTTTGAGAATTTAATTCTCCCAAAACAAAATTAGGGTTTAACCCTATGTGAGAATTTAATTCTCCCAAACTCACAAGAATTTAATTCCTCCAAGATATGAACTTAGGGTTTGAACCCTATCTGAAAATTTAATTCTCCTAAAATTATAGGAATTTAATTCCTTCAAGATGGACAAAACTAGGGTTTAACCCTAATTGAGAATTTAATTCTCTCAGATTAACAGGAATTTAATCTTCAAGACAGAATCAGGGTTTCACCCTATACAAGAATTTAATTCTTTTACATATATGGGAATTTAATCCCTCTAAAAGAAATTAGGGTTTGACCCTACATAAGAATTTAATTCTTAATATATAGGAATTTAATTCCTCCAAAATCATGATTAGGGTTTAACCCTATATAAGAATTTGATTCTTAAAAATAAGGAGACTTAAAATATCTCTGTGCATGAAAAGATCTAAGGTCATGTGTCCCCACGTGACCCCTGAAGAGATCCCCAGAAATGAGAAGCAGGAAGGCTCTGAGGCAACGCCTCACGTGTTCCCACGTGACCTAAAAAACACAGAAAGAAAAAGCAAAGGAAATATAAGCTTTGGGCGCTCTCATGTGTCCCCACATGACCCCTTAGCAGATGCGTTAACAATCAGTGCATAAATGTCCATCACGTGCCAACACGTGATGCTCAAAACAAAAGTAAAAAAGTGTTTAAACACTTAATGGCAGAACAAGGTAAAGGGATCTGGTCCCACCTTTGGGTGCCTCACGTGTCCCCATGTGACCCCTTTTTCTTTAGTGTTTAACACTAATTCGAGAACTTTATTTTTAGTGTTTAACACTAACTTGAGGACCCTGTTTCCCCCAATCAGAGCAATGCTCTGTTTGAATTTCAAAAATTCAAAAATTGAAGCAACGCTTCAAATCCAGTGCGCTGCGCGCAACGCGCCATATGTCAGAAGTTGATACGTTGGCGTAGCGTCCAAGGCAGCGCGCCCAATCAGAGCAAGGCTCTATTTAAAACAAAAATTAAAGGAAGCAACGCTTCAGTTGCGTAAGCGCAGTTGCGCAAGCATTGCGCTGCACGACACGTGTCAGCGCAAACGCAGTTGCGTTGCGCTGTGCGCTGCGCGACACGTGTCAGCGCAGTTGCGCCGCGCTCTGCGCTGCGCGACATGTGTCACGCGCTGAGGCGTTTGCGCCAAACAGAATTAAAATTCTAATAAGATTTTTCTGTTCTTGTTAAAACAAGAAAATTGTCTTCTGTAAATCAGAAGCCCTTGGATCAAAAATCCAACGGTGGGGAAAATTCCCCAAATCACTCAGAGAATGATCTCTTTAACAAACTTAACAAATTTATGAGCACTATATAAAGACCCCTAGACCCCAACTCAAAACATGATCAACATTGTGAGAGATCACGAACTTCAAAATAGAGAGAACTCTGAAGAAAATTCAAGAAAAAGGTAAAAACCTTTATAAAAAAGAAGAATTTCTTCTAATAGATCATTGATCTAAGAACAAGATCAATGATCTTCAATAAAAAAACAAATAATAATAGTGCCTTGCACTTTTTATGAACCACTGGTTCTCTGAAAACAAGAAAAACTTGTTTTCTCTGATCTAAATTGGATCAAGAAATTAAACAGTGCCCTGCACTTGTAAAAATTACACTGTTGCACTCTTGGGTTGGCGCAAGCCACCAGAGAGCGCCACGTGTCAGCACCTGAACCACTTGCGCTATGCGTTTGGCGCAACTCACCAGAGCGCGCCACGTGTCAGCAGCGCAACAGCACAGCACACTGGCGCAGCGCACTGTGCTTGCATGACACGTGTCATCACCACAAGCGCTTGCGCTCAGTGATTGGCGCAAAGCGCCTGACAAATGCACTGCATTGTTTACTGAAGGGCCAGGCCTAAATCAAAAAGGCCTAACAAGCCTAATAAAATGCAATGCATTAAAAGGGGCAGAGCCCAAACAAAATAAATGCTCTGCATCATTTATAAAAGGGCAGAGCCCAAACAAAATAAAAATGCAATACATTAAAAGGGCAGAGCCCAAACAAAATAGATGCTCTGCATCACTTATAAAAGGGCAGAGCCCAAACAAAACAAAAAATGCAGTGCATTATCAAACAGGGGCAAAGCCCTAGCACAGGCTTAATAGGCCAAAAGATAAAAACGTTGAACATCTTCAACTGGACTTAGCCCAATCATGGCCGTTAGTCCTCAAATTAAATTGACTGAGCACGGCTGCTCTCTTAAACCAATTTACACTTGGTCTAAGAGTACATCTCTGAACTCCTCTGACACCTGTCGTTGTAATCCTTCAACGTCGTCAGAGAGGTGACGGGTCCCGACGTCCATACATGCTATGGATCACCATGTCCCTAAACTGGCAATGGACCACCATGTCCCTAAACTGGCAATGGACCACCATGTCCCTAAACTGGAACATGGACCACTATGTCCCTAAACTAGAACAATAGAGCTCCCAAATGCTCTTTTGTCGGATCTAAACGATTTTGTTTAAGTTGATCTTAGCCTCAAATATGGATAACGTATCCTTAAACATTCAAACAGACTTTAATCCCAAATCGGACTATAAATCCCCTAATCAATTTTGGTTCAAGGGTACATCTCTGAACTCCTCTGACACCTATCGTTGTAATCCTTCAATGACGTCAGAGAGGTGACGGGTCCCAACGGCCATAAATGCAATGGACCACCACGTCCCTAAACTGGAACATGGACCCCCATGTCCCTAAACTGGAACAATAGAGCCCAAATGCTCTCTTGTCTGATCTAAACGATCCCGTTAAGTAGATCTTAGTCTGGAAATTAGATTAACGTATCTTTAACAAACGTTTAAGTTGATCTTAGCCTTAATATGGCTAACGTATCCTTAAACCAAAACACCAAACCCAAATCTAAGTAAACACGGATTTGGACTAATCCACGTCCTACGGGCGATGACATAAATTAGTCTCCGTATACAATCCACGGGCAACCACAAACAAAACAAACACCCACGACATGAAGTGAAATTCTGGAGAAGAAGAAAGTTATTACCGTGATGCGGTAACGTAATTAACTGCAGGGGCTTGCGCCTGCAGGAAAGAGCGTCCCCACAATAAAAAACCCCTCAAGTGAGGGGGAATCTGACAAAGCCTGCTACATCGGCCGCATCCGTCTAAACCTCCGATACACGGTGCCATAAATCAACTTGGCATCTTCGGAGAGGTGGACGGATAAAACCAAATAGCATTTGCCCCGAATCTCAGGCAAGACGAATCTACGGGGTCGTGTCTCAGCCGTGATTCGGAGGGGAACAGATTCTGGCACACCCGGTGGGACCTTTTCCTCTTTCCACTCCACACTTTGTGTGTCGTGTTCGCGAACAAATCGTGGTTTGCTGTGGTTGCCTGTGGATTCGAGGTACTAAGATTTGGTGTCTTGCTCCGTGCAGAAAATAGAAGATCAATGGCTTCAAACTGCACTGCTTGCAACTGCAACTCTCGCTCGGTCTCTGCTGGAGGAGTGACTTACGGGCCCCAAGCGGCCTCTCTTTTCAAGATACCAGTGGAGCAGGTAACTCAAGCCACCACTGGACTATTCTTCGGGACCATGCTCCCACCGATGAGCTTCAATGCCCTAATGACGTTGCAAGAAGCCCCAAAGAAGTCGGTCTTTGGTCGACTTACCACTGCTGCGGCCCCTCTCAACGGGTCGCCCAACTCCACTGCCTCAGTTTTTAACAGGCTAGGTCAGAGCTCCAACGGGCCCATGAAAAAGCCAGCAATACCAGAAGATGTTATTCCGAAGCGGATAGCTATCCCTACTCCAGTTTCAGACGAGATCACCAAGGTTGCTTCCCCTGCTCGGAAGTCTGCTTTTGACAGGTTGGCCGTCCCCATTCAACGGACGTCGGTCTTTAAAAGGCTGATACCAGCAGATTCTGACCAACACAGAGGGCATGAGGCGGTCACCCCCGCGGCTCAATCAATTCCACCAGCACGACGCGCTCGATGTCGCCACTGGCATCGAGTAAGGAAGGCTGGGGGCAACCCCCCTCTGGATTTACGCCACCAGCTCCAACTGTGGGGATCGATACTGCTGTTCCAACCGGAAACGGCTTTGAATTATTGAACACGGTGCGCAGAAACTCTCCTACCGCGGTGTTGAAACAAACTCCTTCACCTGTGGAGAATGTTCCAGAGAAAAAGCTAGAGCAGCCCCCTCAACGGTTGTCCTCTAAAATCTACAAGGTCTGGCGTCAAGTCCAAGAGTCAGTGATCGATCAAGACTACCTCCGCCGACAGAAGAAGATGAAGGTTCAGCAGGAGAAGGGCTACTCTGTCAAGTCGAGAAAAGCAACAGCTGGATGGGTGTCCACTGCAACGGCTCCCTCAACGTCAATCACTCAGAAGAAAAGGAGGCCGCAAGAAGCCCTTGTGAATATGGCGAACCGTAAAAGCGCTGAACACAGACGCCCCAAGTCTGGGGGCATGGTAGTGCACACGGTTTATATGGCTTCCGGGAAGGACGAAAGCCGTGCTTTGACGGGTCACCGACCGCTCACCCCATCCGTGACAAAACCCCAGGAGCAGCAACAGAAGCTTCAGGAAATGATGACTGTGATGGCTGCACTTACCGAATCGAAAGAAAGTTCGGAAGTATCATCAGAGCAGCGTCATGAACAAGAAACTGACGCTGACTATCTACGCAGAGTCCTCGAAAAGAAGGACAAAGAGGCAGCCGAACAAGCTGCCAATATAAAACAAATGGCGCTCCTCTTCCAAGATATAGTAGGGATGATGTTACACCCGGACCCTCCAGCTGAAGACCCTCCGATCATTATTGGAGACGACAGATGGGAGACATCTAATCCTCTTCCGGCTCTTTCAGCGGCCAAGGAAGAAACCATTTCCAAGGCCTCACTGGATGACTGTATAGCTCAGCAAATACGAGCTCATCAGGCGAGTGAAGCGGCTGGGCAAACTGTTAGAACTGGACGACCCTATCCGGGCTGGTATGACCAAATCAGTTACCCGCCGGGATATACGATCCCTAACTTCCACGTATATAAAGGGACAGGGAATCCGCATCAGCATGTCGCTCAATTCAGGGCCTTATGCGGCAATACTGGAGGCGATGACAAATTGTTGCTTCGCCAACTCGTCGGTAGCTTAGCAGAAACAGCCTTTGAATGGTATTCGGAGCTACCTAACGACTCTGTCAAAACATTTGCAGAGATGGAGCTACTGTTTACACAAAGATTCGCGAGTGCAAGTGAATGCACCCCGATAACAGCACTGATAAATGCCAGGATAAAGCCAGGCGAAACATGGGTCCAATACGCAACACGATGGCGGAACCTATGGTCAAAATGCGAACAACGCATAGAAGAGGCACCTGCGGTAGGCATGTTCGTGAGCACTCTTGATCCGCAAGCGACCATTTCGCAATTCATGATGTTCTTCAGGCCGACCACCTTCCAGGCCTTGATCGACAAATTAGCCCAAATGGACCAGATGGGCCATGGACCATCTCCTCCAAAACTAGACTCTCGAAATGAGAAAGGAAAAGGGAAAGCGACCGTCGTCGCCAATGCTCCACAACAGCCGAGCAACTCAAAGCCGGTCGTTCGCCAAAATAACGTGCGTCCACGCCCATCCCTCGAGGAGAGACTAGGACGTCCTTACTCGTTTCCTCAAAATAAAATGAGAAGACTGTTCGAACTGGCAGTGCGCAACAAACTCATCAATCTACCGAGTCCAAAACGTCTGTCACAGACAGGCGATCTCGATCATCCCAATTATTGCCCTTACCACCAAACGGTAAGTCACCCGATCGAGGATTGTTTCATCTTTAAGGGATGGATCGAGGATCAGTACCTACAAGGCAAGTTCGCGCTGTCTGAAAACTGGAAGGTAAACCTACCACAGCCGCACACTCTAAAAAAGACGGACACGATGGGGGCAGCTTGTTCTTTTGTTGAGGACGAAAACGAAGGAGAAGACTCATCAGATGAATCCGAAGACTATGTAGCGAGTTGTCATGTGATCTCTCACTCATTAGCGGATGATGATGAGGCTCCTTGCGCCGAGAAACCGAGGGCGGACCCTGAACCAGAAATTCCGCGGCCGTCAGACGAGTTGATCGATGCCTTCCTGAATGAGATTCGTCTGAAAGTTAAAGCCAATCAAGAGCGTGAGATGGCCATACTGGAAGGAGCCAAACACCGACTACTAGAACAAAGAGTCGAGGCACTTCCGTCAAATCAAAAGGCATCCGCTGCGGATAAAAACAAATTCAAGATGAGGAAAAGGTTCGCCAAAGCCCTATCAGTGGGAATGAAGCTACCGCCCTCTGAAGAAAATACTCTCGGTGGAGTAGAGATGCATCCTAACTTCTGCTTATATCATCAGAAGATCATACATCCTACCGAAGACTGTGACTCCTTTAAGTGTTGGTAGCAAGGGTATGTCGCTCAAAAGCAACACTTTAACAGGACAAAGCGTGAAGCTCGTAGACATCAGAAAAATGCGATAGAGGAGCACAAAAGAGCCGCCGCCGACTGTCACATAGCCGACTCCAAGGGATCGCAAATTATCACCTTTGGAAGCGACTCTGACGAAGAAGTTGCCCTCAACCCTCTCCTCAAGGAATCCATTTCAAAAATGAAAGAATTAAGGAGTCGCGAGAACATTCAGCCGTGCAATCGCTCGCTACTCGGAAAAAATCTCGGCTCCACAAAAAAAGGATCGAGCAAAAAGGATAAAGGAAAGGGGAAAATGACCTTCGTCGCTAACACTCAATAACAGTCGAGTGGCCCTAGACCGGTTGTTCGTCAAAACAATATGCATCCACGCATATCCCTCGAGGAGAGGCTAAGACGTCCTTACTCATTTCATCATGATGAAACAGGGAGGCTGTTCGAAGTGGCAGTGCATAACAGGCTTATCACTCTACCGGAGCCGAAACACCAACTACAACTGGATGATATCAACAGTTCTAATTATTACCCTTATCACCAAGTATTGGGCCATCCGATCGAAAACTGTTACGTCTTCAAAAACTGGGTCGAAGACCAATACCAACAGGGCAAGTTCGTCATCTCCGAAAACTGGAAGGTGAGCCCGCCACAACCGCACGCTCCGAGAAAGATGGATACGTCGGGGGCATCATGCTCAGTCATAGAGAAATCCCCATAGACCGAAAAGTCAGTAAACTAGGGATTCGCCTCAAATACGGCGACGGCGGACTGAAACGTCCTTAAACTAATGATGGACCGCAATGTCCTAAAACTTGCAAATGACCGAAACGTCTTTAAACTACTAGCGCAGCATCCTCAGGCGGACGAGATAAAAAAAAGAATAAAGAATAAAATTAAAAAAAAATAAAAATGAAAAATAAAAAAAAACGGTACGTCCATAAGCAGAATGGGCACGGATGAAAACCCGAAAGGGCTCCGTGAGTAAAAACAGCAAGGCTACCGGCGAGTCTTGTGAAAACCCGAAAGGGCGCAACCTTGTTAGAAAAAAGGAATAAAAAGAATAAAAAAACGGTACGTCCATAAGCAAAATGGGCACGGATGAAAACCCGAAAGGGCTCCATGAGTAAAAACAGCCGGACTGCCGGCGAGTGTTTGTGAAAACCCGAAAGGGCGCAACCTCGTTTAAGGACACTTACAAGGTCCTCTCGACCTTGTAAGGAGAAACCACCCGTGTGAGATCCTTACGACTCACAAAGGAACAACACACTTAGGAATCCTCACGATTCCTAAGGAGAAAATACACTTGCGAGATCCTCACGACTCGTAAGGAGAACTCTCTTATGGGACCCTCACGGCTCATAAGATTTGAAAGTCTTAAGTTACAGAGACCTAAACCTGTGCTTAAGCAACCTCCACAACCTTCGATATTGCCCTACAAGTGGTTCAATACTAACCCTTGTATACAATCCACGGGCACGAATAAACATTTCCCTAACCAAGTTTCATCCGTGATTGGGGATATGTGCGCATGATGAACAACCTTTGTAGGTCCTCTCGATTTACAAGGAGAAAAATCTCCTGTAGGATCCTTACGACTTACAGAGGAACATACACTTAGGAATCCTCACGATTCTTAAGGAAAAATACGCCTACAAGATCCTCACGACTTGTAGGGAGAAATACCTTTGTGAGACCCTTACGGCTCATGAAGTTAAAAGCCTTAGTCGACAGGACCCTAGCCTTGTTCACTAAGCCACCTTTGTTCGACATCGACAGAGGCAAATGATGATTCGCTCCTGGCAACATCCCAGTTGTAGCGATGCTGATGCCAAAATCGGTGTCTAATTCCAGGCTTACAGCGGAAAGCCAGTAGGCCGCACATGCATACGAAATAGCCGAAATGATTGGGCAACTCGCAATAAAAAGCAGCGAGTAAAAATAAAATAAATAGCCGAAATGATTGGGCAATCGCGACTTTCGCGATGTAAAAAGCTGAAATGATAGAGCATCGCAGAAAGAAATAAAAAAAATGAAAGAATGAAGCTTTTGCCCTGCAGGTAAGTCCATAGTGACCCCTGTATACAATCCATGGGCATAAACAAAAAAAAGGAAAGGGGACTACATTTCCCCACCAGGCTGCGTCAAAGGGAAATCAGATCTCGACGACCACATCTACAGCCTGGAGACCAACAACGGCGTTCCTCCTCATTCCAGCAGGACATGGACGTGACATCACCAATCGGAGCCACGGTAAAGCCCCAATTCCAAGACTCTACGGTTCACAGACAACCTAGAGCCAGCCAATGACCTCCATTGCGGAAATAAGTCAGCCAATGACCTCCGTCTCGGAAACAAGTCAGCCAAGGACCTCCGTCTCGGAAACAAGTCAGCCAACGACCTCCGTCTCGGAAACAAGTCAGCCAACGACCTCCGTCTCAGAAACAAGTCAGCTAACGACCTCCATCTCGGAAACAAGTCAGCCAACGACCTCCGTCTCGGAAATAAGTCAGCCAATGTCCTCCGTCCCGGAAACAAGTCAGCCAATGACCTCCCTTGTGGAAATAAGTCAGCCAATGACCTCCGTCTCGGAAACAAGTCAGCCAATGACCTCCGTCTCGGAAACAAGTCTGCCAACGACCTCCGTCTCGGAAACAAATCAGCCAATGACCTCCGTCTCGGAAACAAGTCAGCCAATGACCTCCATTGCGGAAATAAGTCAGCCAATGACCTCCGTCTCGGAAATAAGTCAGCCAATGACCTCCGTCTCGGAAATAAGTCAGCCAATGACCCCCGTCTCGGAAACAAGTCAGCCAACGACCTCCGTCTCGGAAACAAGTCAGCCAATGACCTCCGTCTTGGAAACAAGTCAGCCAATGACCTCCGTCTCGGAAACAAGTCAGCCAATGACCTCCATTGCGGAAATAAGTCAGCCAATGACCTCCGTCTCGGAAATAAGTCAGCCAATGACCTTCGTCTCGGAAACAAGTCAGCCAATGACCTCCGTCTTGGAGATAAGTCAGCCAATGACCTTCGTCTCGGAAACAAGTGAGCCAATGACCTCCGTCTCGGAAACAAGTGAGCCAATGACCTCCGTCTCGGAAACAAGTCAGCCAATGACCCCCGTCTTGGAAACAAGTCAGCCAATGACCTCCGTCTCGGAAACAAGTCAGCCAATGACCTCCATTGCGGAAATAAGTCAGCCAACGACCTCCGTCTCGGAAACAAGTCAACCAACGACCTCCGTCTCGGAAACAAGTCAGCCAAGGACCTCCGTCTCGGAAATAAGTCAGCCAACAACCTCCGTCTCGGAAACAAGTCAACCAATGACCTCCGTCGCGGAAACAAATCAGCCAATGACCTCCTCGTCGGAACAACGCTCCGACCCGGAAATAGGTCAGCCAACGACCTCCCCGTTGGAGCAATACTTCGACTCGGAAACAAGTCAACTCACCAACCACTTACGAGTCCTCTCGACTTGTAAAGGAGAAAATTCTCTTATAAGATCCTTACGACTTATAAGAGAAAACACACTTAGGAATCCTCACGATTCCTAAGGAGAAAATCCACCTATGAGATCCTCTCGATCCGTAGGGAGAAAAGTCTCTATGAGACCCTCACGGCTCATAGACTTGAAAAGTCTTAGGTAGCAGATCTGAACCTGCGGCCTAAGCCATCGCTATCTCTTGGAGAAATCTAGATACTTACTCTATTATCTGTCAATTGTGTTTATCAAGACAACATGCTGATAATAAGAGAAGGGAGAAAGCAAAGAAATAGTACAAGACATTGCAAAGAAAAATGTGTATCTTTATTTATTAATTTAATCAAGTACAAGGTGAAGCGTACAAAAGAATAAAGAATGGATACATTTTATTCGAAAAAGAAATTTTTTTACAAATACATTGATACAAAGGCAGCTACTGGGAAGGAAGCGTCTTAAATAGCTTTATCAGTTGTTCGCACACTTCCTTCCATGCCTTTTCCTGAACGGCCACCACCGCCAGTTCTGCCTCCACCTGAGCCCTTTGCTGCGAGAGAGATGCAAGCTGCTCCCCAACGGTCTGCTGAGCTGCTTCGCGGCCTTGGGCATTACGCTCGGCAACGTCAAGTTTCTGCTTTAAGTTCAGCCCATTTGAGATACGCTCCAGAAGGCCCTCGAAAACAGCCTTCACCTCGGCAGCGTTCGCCTCAACCTCAACACGTAGGCGAGCAGTCTCGCTTGAAGACTCCTGACACTCCTTCAGCCTTAAAGCTGCTTCTTGTTCCAAATGGCGGAAATGAGAAGTGCTTTGCTCGAGCCATGCTGACCGTTGAGTACTCACGACCAAAACCTCAGGGGCGGGATGCATCGACTCCAGCTGATGCAGGCGAGCCTCGATCTCCCTGCAGTGATTAACCCAAGACGCAACGATGCCCTCGTCATGGAAATTTACGAGTATCACCAGCATCGGGTTAACCGCCGTAGTGAAATCTGCAGCAGACGTAGGAGTCTCGACGTCGAGTTCCTCAATATAGTCGCTCAACATGCGTAGACTATTCGCGGCGCCTTTCGAGGATGGACGTATCAGGAAAGGGCCTGCCGGCATCATGACACGAGGCTCGAAGGGCGCCGAGATCGGAACGACAGCTGAAAAAACAAGATATGATTAGGCGACACTTTAAGAAAGACAAAAAAGGGGGGGTCATCAATGCGATAGTTTGCTATACCAGCTGCAGCAGGTGGCAAGGCCGGAAGGGCCGGTGGCGCGGTCAATCGTTCATCCCTTCCTTCGATTTGTAGCACTGCAGTCAGGACGAGAAGAAGTTAGAGATAATTCCATCACTGAAAAAGAAAGCTATCAGTTGGAAACTATACTCACCAGCGCCACTGGAGGAAGAAGCGAGTTCAGACGGGAAGGAGAAGTGTGGGAGCAACACTTGATAAAGATGATCAAAAAGCACTCCTGAAAAGACACAACAGTACGACTTTAGTACATAAATTATGCGGCTGAAAGACGAAACTAATAGGTTGCAAATCCATACCTTCCAACATCTTTGATGGTACAAGAGAGGGCTGAGAGGTGACCACCGCCAAGGCAGTAGTTGACGGCGCTCCCTCGAGCAATGGAGCATCGGCACTGGCCGCACTTGCGTAAAAAAAAAACAAAGATAAACTTGTCAGAAGAGGTTGCAAGATAAAAAAAGGGACGGTAATCCGAAATTTACCTGATGAGCCTCCAGCCGAGACGGAGGCGTCTCCCTCCTCCATTAACATAAGGCCACCACCCGTGGCCTCATCCCCAGACTCCACGGGGGCCGCGTCGTGCTCGCGAGGCCAGGAGACGGCGGAGGGCAGTAGGAGGGGAGAGCAAGGATCGGAGCATTGCCAGACTCCTGAGAAAGAGCGGTCGGCTCGTCTTCAGGAATCATGTCCACCTTACCCGCTACTCCCTCAGGCTCAGCAGTCACGACTGTCTCGTCCACCGTCGCCACGGGGTCATCGGTCTCAAGCGCTCCGTCCGTTGCTAGCTCGGGCTCGGCATCGGCCACCTGCTCAGGCATATTGGACGTGACCATTTCGTCAGCCACTAGCTCGGGCCCGGCAATCCCGGTTGTGTCGTCCACCGTCGGCTCGGGTTCGGCCGGCGCCTCCTCCTCTGTCTCCTTAGGTTCGACGGTCTCCGCCTCCCCCTCGGTTGGACTTGGCCCTGCAAGGCAAAATATATAAGAACCAACAGGTTTATAATTCTTACAACAAAATTTTGAAAGATACATTACTTGAGGTGGACTTATCGTTAGCCTCCCTATTTGCGCGCACCGCTTGTCTGTGAGCTATAGACAAGGCGACCGGGGGCTCTTCCGAGGGAGTATCAGCACGAGGGACAGTACTTGGGCCCGCTCCCACGGCTAAAGCAGCCCTGCGTGCCTTCGCTTCACGCCTCATCCGCTTTCTCTCCTCCCGGGCCGTCGCGACGGACCTCTTCGACGCTTCCTACATCAAGGTGTCGTCGTCCTCGTTTAGAGTTGCCTCCAGAGCCTTCAAGGCATCTCTCATCGGCTCTTCAAGTCGGGTCTCCCACGGTAGCCCCGAAGAGGCCGAAACATCAGTGGCTGGTCTGGGGAGAGTCTCTACGTCACTGTGCGGGACCGGCATCGTGGTTTCTGTGATGAGAAAAAGAAAGGGTCGGATCGACCATAACGAAAGGAGAATAAAGACTTAATGAATCGAAACATACTGAGGCCTAAGGATGCCCTGAGGCGTTCTTCCTCTTGAAAAGTCTTGGGAAGCAGCGATGGCTTCTTCAGTGGTGATGCCTGTTTGAAGAAAAAGAAAAGAAAAGCATTAGTCAAAGACAAAGATAAAAGTACAATGCAATAAAAAAAAGGGCGACTAGTAATTACCCGATTGTGCAAGCTTGGCTAGCCATGCGTCGCGCCTTGCCAATCGCTCTGAAGCTGCGATGGCGGCCGCCAGATCAGTGTCATCTGGTGGCATAACTAATCCTCTATTGGTCCCATACTCGCCCAAGCCCTCGCTATAGGGAGCGTGAGGTTCCTGACCGAACGCAACGTCAGCAGAGAAGAGCAACTTCTTCTTCCTCTTCTGCCCATCGGCCCTGGGTGCACCTGGGATCGACTTGCGCTTTGCAGGCACCTTGGGTCGGCGGGTCCCGATGTCCGTGCCCACACCAGACTCCGGCGAAGCCACAACTACTGTCTCCACTGGAGCACAGGGCACTGGTGGCGCATCCGCAGTATCAGGAAGTGGCAATCCGCGTGGAGGACTCTGCACACGCGGTGGTCCGGCTCTAGCATTTTTCAGCGGAGGAATGACCGGGGTCTTTAGTTTCAAGGGAGCCTTGCGATCACCGCCTGGAGGCGCATCCTTGCGGTCAACCAGCATGCGCTTCTCTATAAGGATAACGGGACCCATTGCATGCGTGTACCAGGCCACGTACGCGTTGAGGACTTTGGGGACGCAGCTCGGCTCGCTGATGAAGAAATAGGAACCCGTGTTAAGCCACATAAAATGGTGCATTGCATTCCTCATCCTCTCTCGGCTAACCACGGGCTTTTCCAAGAAAGCTTCCATCGGGATCCCCTGGTGATAGCTCGATTGCTGAGCAAACCGGTGAGGGTTATACCTCATGAAGAGTGATGTCTCATTCTGCCTAAAGACCAAGTAGCCCGGCCGAATGGAATAGAAGTGGAGGATCTCCCGAGCTTTCAATATAGAGGCCCCATCCTTAAAATTATCGCGCAGCGGCACTACCGACTTGGTGGCCTCTGAGCCTATGGTTATCACCTTATCCAAAAAAGAAGTCTTTGCCCCGACCAGGTGTGGTCGAAGGAGCAGCCCTCTGGACTCCTACGGAGGTGCAACCATGATCGAAGCGCCAACTAACCGCATGCCTCTTGGGAGTCTGCACTTCTCAAAAAACGGAGGGATCTTATGAGCGCCGAACACCCCGTGCACATGCAATTCCATCCAAGAGGTGAAGTTGTGCATCGGGAAGTTAGCAGGCTGCACCCCAGGCTCACTAGCGTCCGCCGCTACGCTAAGTCCATAATAAAGGTAGGCCAGCCCAACGATTCCTACTGATAACTGCAAACCAGCCACCATCCGATGCACTGGGTAGAAAACAGATGGCTGCATGTGGCGCGGGTGCATGGGGAGTGCAAAGCTGCACAGCCACAATCCTAAGAACCCTACAAAGAAGGTCTCCTCATCCATGCCCGAGACGGCGATCTCTGACAAGGGCATGACGGCGGCGCCGGGGAGATAAAAGTCCCTTTCCTCATCCTCCGATGTAGGTCGGCGGTCCAAGCCGAAGCCAAAAGGGTCATCGAGCTGGGCGAACTTCTTGCTCCGCTCTGACAGAAATTCCGGTCGAATGAAACGAGCGATAAAATCTGCGAAACTGACTCCCTGGATGCCCGATTCTAGATAGAGCCCTTCATAGATGCTCACCAAGCCTGGAAACTGGTGCTGAATAGCGTTCTCCGGAGTCAGATTGAACACCAGCGGCTTGGTGGTAAAGACGTATTCGTCAGAAGGGAGCAGCTCCTCATAATGCTCCCCCCTCATCGGCAGACCCGAGATTTCGGCGAACTCCTCCAAGGAGATAGAGACCTCCCTGTTCGACATCAAGAAGGTGTGGGTGGGGATATTCCATTGTTCGATAAAAGCCTTAACCCACTACGTTGGAGGAGAGGGATACTCGAAGAGCGAAACGTAGATAGCCGAATACAAGCCAATCTTCGTCAAATGGGTCCTTTTTGCCGATAAGATATACCGGGCCCACTGCAAATATCCGGCGCGTGGTCGTGGGACCAATCCAATATTATAGGCCTGTCCCCAAGGGCGTGCTTCACCCTGACAGATTCGCCTTCCTAAAATGTCTATTGCCGGCGGCGGCTGCACGGGAATAGCACCAATAGCAGGCTGGAGGTGGTCATCCGAGTTCCAATTTTTGACCTCCACGGCATACTTCACCGGGGGTTCATCTGCATAGGGAATCAAGAATATTGGTTCAGACGGCATAGCAATACCAGAGCTTCGGCGACCTTGGATAATATCGTTATACCACCTACCCCACAAGTGAAGGTTCTTGTGCTCAGGGTTATGATCCTTGATGAGGGTGAGCATCTCTCGGTCCATTGGTTCCTGGGGAAATCCTCCTTCCGAGCGAACGAATGGGAACGATAAGTCAGCAGGCATGTTTCCTGTAAAGGGACAAAAAATTAGCCGTCAGTGTTGTAATTCCAACGCTTGACATTTTACAATTTTACACCACATTGCAATGCAGTGGGTAGGAAACCAAATGGAGACCCACAAAATCTGGATGACAGTGCATCATTTAATAAGACAGCCCCATCATTGAGTGAGACTGTCAATTAATGAAAAGATCCCCAAGAGAATATTCTCATTAGTGGGAAATCCCTAGAGACAAGGAGAAAATCTCCTCTTTTAGAGCAAAGCTCTGTCACAGACTGACATTTGTCAAACTCTGGTCTTAAGGGAATAAAATTTCCTAAAAAAGAGCCCAGCTCTATAATAATGATGGAAAAATCCATCAAAAAGAAAAATTTAACCCCTAAAAATTAAAAATTTGGAATCTTAAAGATCCATGAAAACTTTTAGGAGTTCTCCATTTTCAGATAAAAAAAATCTACATTAGATCCATGAGCAAAGCTCTGTTCATGGGTTAAAACCCATGAACAAGATCTCTGTAGATCTATGAACTTTTGAGAGCAAGGCTCTGTTAATAAGACCCCAAATGGGTTTTCTTTAGATCAAAGATCTATGAGAGCAAGGCTCTGTTAATAAAATTTAATTTAATTTAATTTAAATTTTACCTAAGATGATTCTAAGTTCTGAACTTTGAAGTTCTTGGGAAGAAACGAGAGCAAGGCTCTAAAGTTCTTAAACAAGAGCAAGGCTCTGAAATTCAAGTCTTGAAAATGGTAAAAAATTACCAAGGACCAAAGGTCCTATTTATAGGCGCCTGCGCCCATTCAACTTACCCCTTTGATCCAACGGCCAGGATCTTGCCACCGCTGCACTCACGTGCGCGCCACGTGAGCGCAACGGTAGGGGTGCATTTGTTTCCCCCAATCAAAGCAAGGCTCTGTTTGAATTTCAAAAATTCAAAAATTGAAGCAACGCTTCAAATCCAGTGCGCTGCGCGCAACGGGCCACGTGTCAGAAGTTGATACGTCGGCGCAGCGCCCAAGACAGCGCGCCCAATCAGAGTAAGGCTCTATTTAAAACAAAAATTAAAGGAAGTAACGCTTCAGTTGCGCAAGCGCAGTTGCGCAAGCACTGCGCTGCACGACACGTGTCAGCACAAACGCAGTTGCGCTGCGCGACACGTGTCAGCGCAGTTGCGCTGCGCTCTGCGCTGCGTGACACGTGTCACGCGCTGAGGCGTTTGCGCCAAACAGAATTAAAATTCTAATAAGATTTTTCTGTTCTTGTTAAAACAAGAAGATTGTCTTCTGTAAAACAGAAGCCCTTGGATCAAAGATCCAACGGTGGGGAAAATTCCCCAAATCACTCAGAGAATGATCTCTTTAACAAACTTAACAAATTTATGGGCACTATATAAAGACCCCTAGACCCCAACTCAAAACATGATCAACATTGTGAAAGATCAAGAACTTCAAAACAGAGAGAACTCCGAAGAAAATTCAAGAAAAAGGAAAAAACCTTTATAAAAAAGAAGAATTTCTTCTAATAGATCATTGATCTAAGAACAAGATCAATGATCTTCAATAAAAAAAACAAATAATAATAGTGCCTTACACTTTTTATGAACCACTGGTTCTCTGAAAACAAGAAAAAACAAGAAAAACTTGTTTTCTCTGATCTAAATTGGATCAAGAAATTAAACAGTGCCCTGCACTTGTAAAAATTACACTGTTGCGCTCTTGGATTGGCGCAAGCCACCAGAGAGCGCCACGTGTCAGCACCTGAACCACTTGCGCTATGCGCTTGGCGCAACTCACCAGAGCGTGCCACGTGTCAGCAGCGCAACAGCACAGCGCACTGCGCTTGCGTGACACGTGTCATCACCACAAGCGCTTGCGCTCAGTGATTGGCACAAAGCGCCTGACAAATGCACTGCATTGTTTACTGAAGGGCCAGGCCCAAATCAAAAAGGCCTAACAGGCCTAATAAAATGCAATGCATTAAAAGGGGCAGAGCCCAAACAAAATAGATGCTCTGCATCATTTAAAAAAGGGCAGAGCCCAAACAAAATAAAAATGCAATACATTAAAAGGGCAGAGCCCAAACAAAATAGATGCTCTGCATCACTTATAAAAGGGCAGAGCCCAAACAAAACAAAAAATGCAGTGCATTATCAAACATGGGCAAATTCCTAACACAGGCTTAATAGGCCAAAAGATAAAAACGTTGAACATCTTCAACTGGACTTAGCCCAATCATGGCCGTAATTTCTCAAATTAAATTGACTGAGCACGGCTGCTCTCTTAAACCAATTTATACTTGGTCCAAGGGTACATCTCTGAACTCCTCTGACACCTGTCGTTGTAATCCTTCAACGTCGTCAGAGAGGTGACGGGTCCCGACGGCCATACATGCTATGGACCACCATGTCCCTAAACTGGCAATGGACCACCATGTCCCTAAACTGGCAATGGACCACCATGTCCCTAAACTGGAACATGGACCACTACGTCCCTAAACTGGAACAATAGAGCTCCCAAATGCTCTTTTGTCGGATCTAAACGATCCTGTTTATGTTGATCTTAGCCTCAAATATGGCTAACGTATCCTTAAACATTCAAACAGACTTTAGTCCCAAATCGGACTATAAATCCCCTAATCAATTTTGGTTCAAGGGTACATCTCTGAACTCCTCTGACACCTATCGTTGTAATCCTTCAATGACGTCAGAGAGGTGACAGGTCCCGACGGCCATAAATGCAATGGATCACCACGTCCCTAAACTGGAACATGGACCCCCATGTCCCTAAACTGGAACAATAGAGCCCAAATGCTCTTTTGTCGGATCTAAACGATCCCGTTAAGTAGATCTTGGTCTAGAAATTAGACTAACGTATCCTTAACAAACGTTTAAGTTGATCTTAGCCTTAATATGGCTAACGTATCCTTAAACCAAAACACCAAACCCAAATCTAAGTAAACACGGATTTGGACTAATCCACGTCCTACGGGCGACGACATAAATTAGTCTCCGTATACAATCCACGGGCAACCACAAACAAAACAAACACCCACGACATGAAGTGAAATTCTGGAGAAGGAGAAAGTTGTTACCGCGATGCGGTAACGTAATTAACTACAAGGGCTTGCGCCTGCAGGGAAGAGCATCCCCACAATCAAAACCCCTCAAGTGAGGGGGAATCTGACAAAGTCTGCTACATCGGCCGCATCCTTCTAAACCTCCGATACACGGTGCCATAAATCAACTAAGCATCTTCGGAGAGGTGGACGGATAAAACCAAATAGCATCTGCCCCGAATCTCAAGCAAGACGAACCTGTGGAGTCGTGTCTCGGCCGTGATTCGGAGGGGAACAGACCCCATTTCCAGCGTTTAACACTGTTGCTTTCTAGTGTCTAACACCAATTTGAGAATTATATTTCCAGTGTTTAACACTGATTATCTTTTAGTGTTTAACACTAATTTAAGGGATATATTTCCAGTGTTTAACACTGTTTTCTCTAGTGTTTAACACTATTCTTAACCAAATTGGTTAATCTCCCAGAGGCAAAGCCTCCCACTCAAAATTGAGTAAAATTCAGAGCTATAATGTTCCATGCTCAGTCAAAGATAAAATGTTATCAAAGCCCTTAAGCTCTTGTTTAGCATTGCTAAATAATATGGGCTTGAACCCAGACAAATGTCTAATGGTCCAACAAAGGGCCAACATTTCAAACTTAATTAGACTTAGTTCAAATTGGCCATAAGTCCTCAATTCAGACTTAACTGAGCCCAAATGTGCTCATAATCTAATGAATTGATCTTAGTTCTAAATTGGACTACAGATCACTTAATCCACTTTGGTTCGAGGGTAGATCTCTTCACTCCTCTGATATTTATCGTTGTAATCCTTCAACGTCATCAGAGAGGTGACGGGTCCCGACAACCAAACACTCTATGGACTGTGTGGTCCTTAAACTCACGGACTATGATGTCCTTAACCTTGACTGTGAGGTCTTTAAACTCACGGACTATGATGTCCTTAACCTTGACTGTGAGGTCTTTAAACTCACGGACTATGATGCCCTTAACCTTGACTGTGAGGTCTTTAAACTCACGGACTATGATGTCCTTAACCTTGACTGTGAGGTCTTTAAACTCACGGACTATGATGTCCTTAACCTGGACCTAGATGTCCTTAAACTAACATTGGACCACCATGTTCTTAAACTGGTAACCGACCGCAATGTCCCTAAACTAAACAATAGAGCCCAAATGCTCTTTTGTTGGATCTAAAGGATCCCGTTAAGTTGATCTTAGTCTAAAATTAGACTAACATATCCTTAACAAACGTTTAAGTTGATCTTAGTCTCAAATGAGGCTAACGTATCCTTAAAACCAACCCCCAAATCCAAATCCAAGAAAGATACGGATTTGGACTAGTCCACGCCCTACGGGAGACAACATAACTTAGTCTCCGTATACAATCCACGGGCAACCAAACACAAAACAAACACCCACGACACGAAGTGACCATCTGGAGAAGGAGAAAGTTGTTATCGCGATGCGATAGCGTAATTAACTGCAGGGGCTTGCGCCTGCAGGAAAGAGCGTCCCCACAATCAAAAACCCCTCAGATGAGGGGGAATCTGACGAAGTCTGCTACATCGGCCGCATCCGTTTAAACCTTCGATACGTGGTGCCATAAATCAACTTGGCATCTTCGGAGAGGTGGACGGATAGCACCAATTAGCATCTGCCCCGAATTTCAGGCAAGACGAACCTACGTGGTCTCGTCTCTGTATTCGAAGGGAAACATCACCATCGGGTTATAAAATCCGTGCCGCTTTCGTTGTTCTTTGGCTTGGTCCTTGCGAGGTCGGCGATGGTGATCTAATCGCTGACACTCATGAACCTTTGTCGAAACAAAGATTCCATTTGGACGAAAGTAGTAACGGAGCCATCCAGTATGCTCGCGTACCAGTCGAAAGCGACATCGGTCAGGCTATTAACGAACTGGCGGAGGAGAAGTGCATCATCGCCCCCAGTATTCCCGCATGCGGCTTTGAAGTGGGCGATGTGCTGATTCGCGTTTCCCGTCCCATCAAATCTTCCGAATTTAGAGATGGCATAGCCGCTGGGAAATTCTACCAGATCATACTGAGTAGGATATGGTCCCCCGCTACTGCTAACATCTTTTTGCGCTTCGGCTTCAGCCACCAATGTTTTGACTTTGTTGGTAACCAAATCCATGATTTGATCTTGAGTTAGCGGGCTACTATCATCGGTAGCTAAGACATTTACCGAGATAGGATGCGACTGATTTTCATGCGGTCCGCCCACTTTTGGATTTGGGGGTATAGGCGTCAGCTGTCTCGGGACACCGTTTCCCGGTTCATGAGCAGAGCCCTGCGCTTGATTGGGCGGCTAAGAGGCAAGTTGGGCCATAAGCCGTAAGATGACATTTGTCAAGTCGTCGATCTTTGAGTAGAGCTTGGCCATCTCCTTGTCTTTGCTTCTGAGCTGTCTTCGGAGATCTTGGAGAAGTTGCTGCTCTGCGGTCTTAGGATGGAAAGTTGGCTCATCTTCGCTTTCCGAGCCCGACTCCTCATGAACTGAGGGCTCTCTCTGCCTATCAGCCTCACTGGGAGGATTTTCATCACCCTCCGGAGGACGCTGGTCTTGAGAAGTGACGGCTATATTCACACCAGGTTGGATTTGAGATGTGGTGGCTCCATCCTTGCTTTTGCTGCGAAGGTTGTCGCTGGGACGCGTGCCCACCATGTAGACGGCGTGATTAACATATTCAGCCATCCTTTCATCACTGGCAGCTGGTCTCGCGGAGCGGTCCGGACTTTGGAAATTCATAAATTTTAACATGGCCAGAGCCCTAACCCTTTTGTTGGCTCTGTATCTGAGCCGCTTCTGCCTCAGCTTCTCTGCCTTGAGTACTTGGCAGGCTTCTGCTCTCCGGGAAGCCGCCATAGGCTAAGTGATGGGGAGCTTAGAGAAGATACCCAATTGAGCAGTTGTCAGGGACATCGTCGGAGCTTGCTCGAGACGCTCTGTTGCTTTGTTGGTGTTGATGGCCTTGCCCCCAGCTAGGGCCCAGGAGAGCCGTTAAAACACCGACTTGCGTTTGAGTTGGGGCCCCTTCGAGACCACCACATTTGGCCTCTTGCCTTTCGAGACCGGTTTGTCTGTTACCAGGGCTTGAGGAGCCGGGATGGCGTTAGCTGACACGAACAGAATAGAGCCAAATGGTAGCGGCGGCTCCTCCCATTGTCGCCCGAGACTGGCTGGAAGGACCGTCCTGGAGTCCATCTTCACCGTTTAGGAGATGGGATCGAGAGCTGAGCTTATTCTTGAAGACATTGTTGAGAAATGATTGCTTGAAAACCTGCGTGAAAGAGCATTATTTTAGTATAAATATAGGTATGTATATTGATTGAGTTCGCACGAACGTTTAACCCGAAATATGGGATGAGAGATAGTGTTCCACCGGGCGTGCAAGAATCTGTAGGGTGTTTTTCGTCATCCCATTGAGATGGGAATACGCACGCGCTTGTCAGGCGCGCTACAGATTCTCCCTGCCTAGGGTAGGCTGGGGTTTATTGATTGTGGGGATCCGAATCTCCGGCAGCCGCGGACTAAGCTGCCGTTAATTACCCCTCGCCTTTGGAGCGAGAGAACCTCCGATTGATGGGTTAAACTGGTCATGCGAACTCAATGTGCAGTGTTGTGTTTTGAAGGGGTTTTGAATATATCGGGGGCCCCGCAGAGTTTTTACGGGGGTCCCGCTACCCGGATAGCGTGCTGGGGGTCAAGGGGGCTAGCAGCCCCCTTGCGGGGTGTGGGGCAGTGCCCCGGCCCAAATTTTTTTTAGAGGGACAGTGTTGTAGAGTATGTGTGTGTGTGTGTATATATATATATATATATATGAAAAAGGGAAAGGGCATCCAAAGGATGCGTGGGAAAAAGCGCCAGCGCTTTTGGGGGCTAGCGCTCTAAGCGCTAGAGCGCTAGCGCTCTGAGCACAAGAGCGCTAGCGCTTTGAGCGTTAGCGCCCCACGTGCCAGGCACATGGACGCTCGGGCGCTAGCGCCCCACGTGTCAGCATATGGGCGCTCGAGCGCTAGCGCTTTGGACGCTAGCGCCCCACGTGTCAGTACGTGGGCGCTCGGGCGCTAGCGCTTTGAGCGAAGCGCTAGCGCCACACGTGTCAGCACGTGGGCGCTCGGGCGCTAGCGCTTTGGGTGCTAGCGCTTTGAACGCAAGGGCGCTAGCGTTTTGGGCGCTCGAGAGGCAAAAGGGACTTGGTCCCTGCAATGGGAGTTGTACTCCCAGAAAGGAGCACTTATTATTCTGTATGTGTGTATGTGTGTGTGTGTGTGTGTGTGTGTGTATGAGGAGTTAAACTCGTAGGATATTTTGAAGTTGATGAAGGGGCTTCTCCCCTTGACCCCCAGTTCTTCCCCAAAGTGGGGTTTCTGGAGATGGGTCTCCTTCTTCTTCCTGTCATTTGGCCGGATCTTGGAGAAAGGGGGTGAGACTTAAAAATCTCTCCCTTTTGAGATCTAATGACAGATCCAAGTTCCCCTTTGTGGGTTTTGTGGTGAAAAACTATTTTGTTTTGGAAAAGAAAGAGTAAAACTCTTGATTTAATTCAAAAGAAAGAAAAAGGTTTTAGAATCTTGAGGAAGGAGAAAGAGGCACATTCCCTAATTTTTTTGGGGGGAATGAAAAAGGTATATTAGATATTTTCATCATGTTGCCTTATATAGGCTTACATATTTACATATAGCCCCTTGGGCTTTACAAAATGACATTTTGCCCATCCCATGGCTCATGTGCCATTTCTTTTTGCACATAAGCCATAAGCTTTACAAAAATTTGGCTTTATGCCCATTTGCTTACATTCATGCATAAAAATTATTTATTACATGATTTTTATTTTGGCATGGAGGAGGCTGGCCACGGGCTTGACTTAGGCATGGGCCCGCTTGACCTGGGCTTGGGCCCGCCTGGCTTGGGGTTGACTTTGACTTTGACTTGGTCAACCGAGGTACAATTTTCGACTTCAACAGAATGGTTGGCAAACGTGGTCGTGGTCAGAAAGTCAAGCGGGAAGTGGCGCATGTGCGTCGACATCACCGACCTCAACAAGGCCTGCCCAAAAGACAACTATCCCCTCCCTCAGATAGATCAGCTCGTCGACAGCTCGGCAGGCCACGAGCTATTTGGCTTCATGGATGCCTTTTCCGGCTACAACTAGATCCGTATGAATCCGGCAGACGAGGATCTCACCGCATTCACAACGGACCGGGGGGTATACTGCTACAAGGTGATGCCTTTCGGCCTCAAAAACGCCGGAGCTACATACCAACACTTGGTTAATCACATGTTCAAACCACAGATCGGCAGAAACATGGAAGTTTATGTCGACGACATGCTCGTCAAGTCGGTCTCATCGGTCGACTATGCCAAGGATCTGGGCGAGGCCTTCGACGTCCTCCGCGAGTTCAAGATGAAACTAAACCCCGCCAAGTGTGCATTCGGGGTCACCAGGGGAAAGTTCATCGGTTTCATGGTCACTCACAGCGGGATTGAAGCTAACCCGAAGAAAATCAACGCCATCCTCAACATGGACGCGCCCAAGACTAACGTTGAAATCATGCAGATAACAGGGCGGGTAGCCGCTCTGAGCTTTTTCATGTCGATGTCTGAGGAGAAGTGCCTCCCGTTCTTCAAGGATCTAAGGAAGATTCCAAGATTCGAGTGGTCGGAGGAGTGCCAAACCGCCTTTGACCAATTAAAGAGGCACATTGCGACTCCACCGTTGCTCACCCGACCAGTTAAAGGGGACGAGCTTTCACTATATCTTGCGATATCCGACCAAGCTGCAGGCTCTGTGCTCGTCCGAGAGGTCGACGAAGTCCAGAAGCCGGTATACTATGTGAGCCACATCTTCAAGAACGCAGAAACGAGGTACCCAGCCATAGAAGATCGTCTTGGCACTCATCGTGGCCTCAAGGAAGCTACAACACTATTTCCAGGCGCACAGCATCCTCGTTCTTACCGAGCGCCCTTTGGGGGCTATCCTCACCTCCTCCGAGTCCTCTGGCCGCTTGGAGAAGTGGAGGTGGGAGTTGTCCCAGTTCGACATAAAATACCGCCCAAGGCAGGCCATCAAAGCACAAGCCATGGTCGATTTTGTCGTCGAGTGCACCATCCCCAGCAAGGAGTCGGAGTCAACGCCGGCCCCAGCAGCTCAACCTTCGGTCGATGGGAAGCCCAACTCAGTCCCTGATTGGGTCCTTTACTATTAGTTATATGTATGCCCTAGAGGCCATTACTGTACATACGATGTATATTGTAGTGGATGCTTGGATATATACATGGAGGACTTTTTTGCTCGACATGATAGTATGCTATCTGGTTGCACTTTATCTTAACATGTACACTGATTGTCTCTTTATTACATGTTGATAAAGCCCTTAGGATAAGTACTTGACTACCAGGACTATGATGCAGATTATACTAGTGGGGAGAATGTAGTGGCTAAGTACATTCTTCAAATGTTTCTAGTCGAGGGTGTATCGAGACAGGGCATCGATATACCAGAGTAGACTAGCGTATAACTTCTCGACCCATGTAGATGGGCGATGGATAATCCCATATCTATTGGTGTTTGACATCAGAGACAATATACGAGTGCTCAGTGGAGACTGGGTACACTGGACGGACTCGCCGAGAACTCCTAGATGGTATTATACCTAACGTCAGATGGCAGTTCTCTGATGACACTGGTATAGGTTAGTCTGTAGACCCGAGATCGTCATAGAGTCTTGTGTGATTCCCACTGTACTTTGATTTCCACCTTACCATATTCAAGAGAACGTGCAAAATGGTGGCTTTTGGGTACAGTCCCAAATCACATGGAAGCAATGAGCGATATGAGGGGTTTCGTCTCTCCCAGTATTGGGAGTTGATGTTGCGCTGTATTCGATTGGCTATAACAGGAAGTCCCTGGCCAGGGCTGCTTCAGAGATATACTGGTAAGTGTTATCGGTAGTTTCTCGACCCGTTATGAGCCTCATATTGACACGAATTATCGAGTTATTGGGGTCTGACGTTTACCACCCCTAAACGAGATATGCGACATATCAGACGAAGAGACCGGACTGTACGGTAGTGTTACTGATTAGATTCGCAAGAGTGCGAGCATGATTGCTTGTTGATATTTTGATCGCTCAATACCCGGGTGGCCGTTACGTTTAGCAGACCGCTTGCGGCTTGTGGGTGTTTGATATGATCATCACCTACTGCCGGCGTATTGACGAGTCTTTAGAGTCCTACACAGGGATTTCCTGGCTCAAGCGAAACGGAGTAGGAGCACATATGTGATATGTGCGGGACTGAGATTAATACGATATGAGATACCGTGTTGTATTCTCGCGATTTGTGACATTGGTCAGTTATATACGATATAGCCGGGTTATCGGATCAAGTGTTGATTCGATAAGTTGTTACACATGATATTAGTCGGTTATATGTGATACAGCAAGATTATTAAATCAAGAGTTGATTTAATAGTTTAATGTATAATTATATATTTGATATATTACATTACATTAACTAATATTAGCTAACTTAAGATTTCTTTTCTCATTTTAGATACATTGATGTATATGTGACCTATGTTAAATGTATCAAGCTAGGTTACAAACGCAACTAGGGTTAACGGGGTTAAACCATGCTAGGGTTAAGATTAGGGTATATATTTATCATTAAGTAATTCAAATATTGTGGATATTTGTCATGGTTGATATTTGTTGAAAGCTTGTAGAAGTTTGTAAGCATCTTTGACTTTGTCCACTCTCTTTGTCTTGCTTAAGATATTTCTTGACCTAACCTTTAACCCTAGCTTATGGTTAACTCTCTATAAGGGTTAAGCATGACATGCTTAACCCTTGGTTGTATTTCTAACCTCACACAAGAATTCATTTTCATCACTTGTTCTTCTTCTTCTTCTTCACAAAAGGTTTCTAGCTTTTTCAAAGGTGATGATTTTGAGTAAGAAAATGAAATCTAAAGCGAACAAAATTCATACTTCATCATCCTCTACTAGTCATTTAGTATAGGGGGCTTGCTTCACTAATTTCATAATTAGTGAAGAGATAGCTTGGGTTAGTGTCTCCTCGACGTAGATCATCTTCGGCCTCGAAGATTTCGAAGCAAACATGTTCGTTTCTTCAAGGGAGTCTCTCTAGAGTCCGGAGTTCACGATCGCAGCGAAGGGACTACTACACAGAGCTATTGAACTGAAGGACCGGTCTACAAAGGTTGTATTCCTTGCTCACTTTTCATATGCGAAGATGTTTGCATAATATTCCGTCGATTTCTAGTATACGATTCTAGGGTTAGGATTAGCTAGAACAGCAAAAATTTAATTTGGCATGAGAGATGCCTCCCGAAACCTTGCTGCCATCCTAGGCAACCCTTCAGTGGTATTAGAGCCATGCTAGAAATTTATACGGATTTTGTTAAGATTACGAAACCGAAATACTCCGAAACTTGAAACGGAAAAATGAAGTTTCTGTCGTTTTTAAAAGTTGTCAAAATTTTTTTTAAACAACTACAGAGTGTTATATGGGATATATCATGAACACTGTGAAAATTTCATGTGGTTTCATACAATTTTGGCCGGCCACCTACCCTATGATCTCGGCCAAATCCGAGGCCCCCCCGAAATTTTTTGTATGTTCCAGAGACTTGGTTTTGATGTTTCAGGTGTTGTTTGTTTTTGCTAATTTTGCATGTGATGTAATCTTACACTATAAACAATTCGGAGTGTTTCGTATTCGTAGTTTTAAAATTATTTCAGGTTATGCGCATGTTGTCTAGACGAAGTTAAAAAGTTCGATCGAATGCCAAAAACCCATTTTTCCAAGTTTAACGTATTCGGAAAAACATACAAGTGATTCTATGAACCCTCTAGAAGAATGAAACCCTAACTCGACTTTTTGGATCACGGAACCGCGGTCAAATCTTAGGGTTTGCCATAGTTCCGTGGCGACATGAGTGAGGCTTGGGTTTGCCCTTCTACGGCTGGTACATAGGTACTGTGGCATATTCTGGGTATTACTAAAATTGTGCTCAAGTGTTGAGCTGTCGAGAAATTGTGGGACTTTGATGAATCGATCGAAAAGTTTAACGTTCATCCAGATATTATGTGATGGGATACAATATTTGGAATCCACAAAAGTAGTTATGAGATAACTAATTTGAATGTTATAAATCTAGCAATTTATTCTCATTCGATCGGTTGCCACGGGATTTTGATGTGATCAAAAGTCCGTCGCAATCACGTGGCGTACGCGAATACTTGCCGGGTAACCTTATTAGATAGCTACACCCCATATCCTCGACCAAGTGACTGTAGGAGAACCCTGTCGCTAAAAACATCCGTTCGGGTGCTCGCGGCAGCGGTGTTTTGCCTTATTGCACTTCGTCGACAGCATCGGGGGGTGCGGCCGTCTACTAAAGTTTCCGACGAGCATTCGATCAGGATGTCGGGAATCTTGTTGAATTTCCCGACTAGATATTGAAAAGTTTTTTCGAGATCGAGACTAAAATGCGGGGTTTATAATTTTTAGACATGCGATGTCTAAGGAATCCATTTTGTTAGGCATGAAATCCAAAGTATGAGATATTTCGGGTTTATGATGTCTAAGGTGGTTGCGGATTCCAACTGTTGTAGTTTTTCACTTTCTTTTCTGCGACCGTAAGTGTAATATGTGGTGTATCGCCGGTTTCGGTGCTATATATCAACGACAATTGGGATACGCATATTTACTTACGTTGATGATATATGATGTTATGTGTTGCTGTGATATGTTATATTGGATCGTCGTGATTGATTAGCCGGGGGTTTTATGTGAGATGAGAGTTTTTATTTTCATTCATGTAAAATTCATTGTATGTAATATTCTTTTATTGGGGCACTTCCGGGTTGAGGATGATGTCACCATTGTATATTATTTACTTTTCCGTATTAGGATAGACCCAAGGCGGGAAGCACAAGTAACCGGGTTCTAGGGTCCAGTGGGAGACCATCTCGAGGAGTCAAGGCCGGGTCTCCTAACTCTAGAATTGGTAGGGTTGCTTGCCGCTCTCGTAGGGGTCTAGGGATGTGGGTTTGGCTATTTATCACGACCGTGGAATCAGTGGTTTATACAGGCTTAATTTAAAACCCGGAAATCCTAGTATATCCAATATTTCATATGTTTTATTCTGTTGCGATATTCTGTGATGTGATCATTGATTATATTCTGAGACGAATGCTTATATATATATATATTTTTTATTCTGTTGCGATATTCTGTGATGTGATCATTGATTATATTCTGAGACGAATGCTTATATATATATATATATATATATATATATATATATATATATATATATATATATATAGTACTGCTTTCGTTTCATATGTGATGCTTGGGAAGCATAATTAAATGGGACTTCATTAATGAGATTAATGAAATAAAAGAAACCTAAAGATGTTGTAGAAATTTGTTTTAAAAACTGGTAGCTCTAGTTCTTGTTTTGCATAGTGGTATTCCTTGTAGAATATTCAGCACCTTATTCGATAAGGAAAGAGCCGAGATCCCTTCACCGAGAGTGACCTCTTTAGCGATACTAGCACATGCTACAAACTCGGTTTGTCTTTTGATTGCTTTTATAGTTTTTGCTTTGCATAGTGGTATTTATGAAATATCCAGCACCTTATTCGATAAGGAAAAAGCCGAGATCCCTTCACCGGGAGTGACCTCTTTAGCAAAACTAGTAAAGGCCTCAAAAACACTCCTTTTAAAATCACTCGATTCTACAACGATATCAAGTTCATTACGCAAAAGGTTTTCTTAAAAACATGTCATAGCCCTCCGTCATTTCAGATAAGTACTACTTAGTATTCGTGCTGCGGTAGTTTGGCATGCGTTAAGGCGTAGTGTACGGTAGGTAACTATTGCTCATCTGCTAGCATATGATGCGATTGGATTAGGGTATTCGTACGGAGTTGTTTGGCATGCGTTAAGAGTCGTGCAGGTGGGTTTCATTCAATCAGGAAATGACGGGTTGAACTTGGCTAGCGCTTATGATTTGTTGACCATGTTAAGGTCATAAGTCGCTAGGGCAAAATATTATCAGGAATTTCAAGTGTTGAAATTTGCAATGAGATTGCATACCTTCTATGAGATAGTTGGATCCCAATACCCACTGCGGGTAAGAGTTACTCCTGAGAGAGTTTTACACATTACAATTAGCCGATCAAGTAGGTGTCTAGAAAGGTGTTAACAGGGTTATGCCTCTGGGAAAACGAAGTTTATTTTAATTAGGTCCGTGCGAAAGCACGGGGAACCTCCCTCAAAGTACCGACACTGGTCTGGCCGAAAGATTGACGAACTTATAGGGTGTAATTAATCCCGGCTAGTCTTTCCTTTTAGGGTTTGAAGGAAGATTTGACTGAAACAGTGGGAGCCATCCTGATTAGATATATTAATAACCAATCTAATCTTGCAAGAGCATACTCTGAGTGTTTTCTTCTCTCTCTCTCTCCAGGTAGCGACCATATCACGCCTTAATCAAGATAATAATACGGATGTATTGACCGAACCCGCTTGTTATACTGAGCTTAGGAACGTTGGTCCCGCTCCAACTTATAATTGTTATAAGACCGAGCAGGAAATAGGGGATTACCAGGATTCCCGTACCGCCCAAACGAAGAAAGTAAATGTTGATACATCTTCTTCGGGTGTGTTCATTACCGAGAACCGTTTCTCAGTTTCGTTTACGTCCTGGGTATGAGATACCGGATCAGCATCCCACATATGTAATCTGTTACATGGGCTACAGATAGATAGAGAACTGAGAATGGGTGATAAGTTTCAAGAGTTGGAAACGGTGCAAGTGTTGCAGCCAAGTTTGTTGGCAGTTATCACCCTGTATTACCAAATACATTGATTCTGAACGAATGTTATTAGATACCGAACCTGATATACAATATCATATCAGTCTATTTATTATGTAAAGAAGGATATAATTTTGTATTGTTGGATAATGTTTTGAACATTTTCCAAGTGTTGATCAGTTCAGGCACGTTACCTAAAAGCATATACGTTCTAAATCAAACCACAGTTCTTAACGTATAAAACACACACAAGAGGAAGAGTTCATAAATGAACGAATCCTTCTTGAGGCTTTATAGACTAGGTCATATCAATGCGACACAACTACCCAAGTTACATAAAGATGCATATTTAAATCGGTTTGAATTTACATCTTGTGAAACTTGTCAGTCATGTCACAAAGATAAGATGACCATAGCTCCGTTTATTGGAAACAGAGAAAGAGTTAGTGAACTCTTGGGATTGATACATGAAGATGTATGTAGGTCCCCTGTCTACACATGCCAGGAATGGTTCTTTGTACTTCATTACATTCATTGATGATCTCTCAAGATTCGCACATGTGTTCCTATTGAAACACAAGTCTGAAGCTTTTGAGAAATTAAAAAAATATAAGTTAGAAGTAGAGAACCAAAACGGGTATAAGTATTATGTCCTTTGATGTGATCAAGGAGGAGAATACTTGGGCACGGAATTTCTGGACTATTCTAAAGGAGAATGAGATTCTTTCTCAGTATTACTCCTCCGTATACACCACAGTACGTTGGTATATCGGGGCAGAGCAATCGCACCCTATATGATATGGTGTGCTCCATGATGAGTACTACTGAGTTGCCTATTTCCTTTTGGGGGTTATGCACTTGTGAAGCTGCATACCTATTGAATAGGGTTCCAATCAAATCAGGTTCCTACCACTCCATATAAAGATATGGTATGGGAAGAGCCTATCTTTTAAGGATGTTAAGATTTGGGGTTGTTCGGCCTATGTCTAAAAGCAAAATCCGGACAAGCTCGAGGCAAGGTCAGTTCTGTGGAAGTTTGTTGGATATCCTAAGCATCAGCAAGGGAATATCTTCTACCGGACTGAGGAGCAAAATGTGTTTTGTTTCTCAGCATGCCACCTTTTGGAAAGGGAATTTCTTGTGAAGAAATTAGTGGTCATGAGGTAGAACTGGAAGCAGTTCCAGCTATACAAACTGCAGCTAATGATTTAGTAGAACCAGAGGATTCGATAGTTCCCAACGAACCTCAGCCTCTCCGCTGATCTAGTAGGGTTCCTCACCCACCTGAGAGATACTTCGATTTTCTCTATGACAGTGGGAGCGAGGATTTCATCATGAGATGATGACCCAACTAGTTTCGAGCAGGCCATTAAGAGTGGGGACTCTGTGAGAATGACTGGATGCTATGCGATATGAGATGGGATCTATGTACACCAACAAAGTATGGACTTTGGTTGCTTTATCTGAAGGGTTAAATCCCCATCAGGAGCAAGTATATCTTGAGAAGATTACTTGGTGTACATGGAAAAGTTGAGACTTTCAAAGCTAAGACTTGTTGCAAAAGGTTCTTGTCATCGACCGGGTGTGGATAATGATGAAATCTTTTCTAGTGCCTATGCTTAAGTCCATCCGGATCCTACTTACCACTGCTACATACCATAACTACGATATCTGGCGGTTGGGTGTCATGACTGCTTTTCTATATAGTGATTTAGAAGAGAGCGTCTATAAGTACACAGCTGGAGGGCTTCGTAGACAGTGGGAGCAGCGGAAACGTGTGCTAGTTGCTTTATGGGTTAAAGCAGGCATCGCGGAGTTGGAACATCTGTTTTGATGTGGTAGTCAAAGCGTTTGACTTCATCAAAATGGTAAATGAACCTTGTATATACAAAAAGGTAGTAGGGAGTATGGTGGTGATCCTCGCATTGTATGTGGATGATATACTCTTGATAGGAAAGGAGTTTCCTATGCTACACTCGGTCAATCTCCTCTTATCACATAGATTCTCCATATAGGATCAAGGTGATACCTCCTAAAATCCTGGGTTTTGGATCTATGAGATATATCTAAGTGGATGTTAGGATTCTCACTAGGTGTAGTGAGTTGGTATTAATCGATCCTGGGGAGAATCACTGGATAGCTTTCACGGTGGTAAGGTCGACTGAATGTCAGTCACAGGCATTGTCTTTACCCTCAGTGGAGGGACGGTATGTTGGAAGAGTTCCAAGCTAGATACCGTGACAAACTAGATGATAAAGGCTGGATACATTGCTACCAAGGATACTACCAAAAAGGTAGTCTGGATGTATAAAAGTCCATGAGATGAACTTCGTTCTTACCATTGTGTGACAATGGAGTTGTGGCTTAGACCTAGGAACCCCCGTCCCATCAGTGATCTAGACATATTTTTAGGCAGTATCACCTAATCATGGAGATGGATGATCTTCAGGGAGATCGAGGTTAAGGAGAGTAGACACAGAGGAAAACATGGCGGATCCACTTACAAAGGCCTATACCCAGGAGAGACTTTTATGAGATGGTTGAGTATGGGATACTTCAACCACTGCTGATTGTTGGGTATGAGATACTACAACAGATGGCCCTAGTGCAAGTGGGAGATTGTTAGTTATATATATATGCCCTAGAGGCCATTACTGTACATACGATGTATATTGTAGTGGATGCTTGGACATATACATGGAGGACTTTCTTGCTCGACATGATAGTATGCTATCTGGTTGCATTTTATATTAACATGTACACAGATTGTCTCTTTATTACATGTTGATAAAGCCCTTAGGATGAATACTTGACTACCTGGACTATGATGCAGATCATACTAGTGGGGACAATGTAGTCGCTAAGTACATCCTTCAAATGTTCCTAGTCGAAGGTGTATCGAGACAGGGCATCGATATACCAGAGTAGACTAGCATTTAGCTTCTCGACCCATGTAGATGGGCGATGGATGATCCCATATCCATTGGTGTTTGATGTCAGAGACAGTATACGGGTGCTCAGTGGAGACTGGTACACTGGACGGACTCGCCGAGAACTCCCAGATGGTATTATACCTAACGTCAGATGGCAGTTCTCTGGTGACACTGGTACAGGTTAGTCTGTAGACCCGAGATCGTCATAGAGTCTTGTGTGATTCCCACTGTGCTTTGATTTCCACCTTACCACGTTCAAGAGAACGTGCAAAACGGTGGCTTTTGGGTACAGTCCCGAATCACATGGAGGCAATGAGCGATAGGAGGGGTTTCGTCTCTCTCGGTATTGGGGGTTGATGTTGCGCAGTGTTCGATTGGCTATAACAGGAAGTCCCTGGCCAGGGCTGCTTCAGAGATATACTGGTAAGTGTTATCAGTAGTTTCTCGACCCGTTATGAGCCTCATATTGACACGACTTATCGAGTTACTGGGGTCTGACGTTTACCACCCCTAGACGAGTATGCGACATATCAGACGAAGATACCAGACTGTACGGTAGTGTTACTGATTGGATTCGCAAGAGTACGAGAAGGCTTACTTATTGATCTTCTGATCGCTCAATACCCGGGTGGCACTACGTTTAGCAGACCGCTTGCGGCTTGTGGGTATTTGATATGATCATCACCTACTGCCGGCGTATTGACGGGTCTTTAGAGTCCTACACAGGGGTTTCCTGGCTCAAGCGAAACGGCGTAGGAGCACATATGTGATATGTGCGGGACCGAGATTAATACGATATGAGATACCGTATTGTATTCTCGCGATTTATGACATTGGTCGGTTATATGCGATATAGCCCGGTTATCGGATCAAGTGTTGAATCGATAAGTTGTTACACATGATATTAGTCGGTTATATGTGATACAGCCGGATTATTAAATCAAAAGTTGATTTAATAGTTTAATGTATAATTATATATTTGATATATTACATTACATTAACTAATATTAGCTAACTTAAGATTTATTTTCTCATTTTGGATACATTGATGTATATGTGATATATGTTAAATGTATCAAGCTAGGTTACAAATGCAACTAGGGTTAATAAGGGTTAAACCATGCTAGGGTTAAGATTAGGGTTTATACTTATCATTAAGTAATTCAAATATTGTGGATATTTATCATAGTTGATATTTGTTGAAAGCTTGTAGAAGCTTGTAAGCATCTTTGACTTTGTCCACTCTGTTTGTCTTGCTTAAGCTATTTCTTGACCTAACCTTTAACCCTAGCTCATGGTTAACTCTCTACAAGGGTTAAGCATAACATGCTTAACTCTCTACAAGGGTTAAGCACGGTTGCATTTCTAATCTCACACAAGAATTCATTTTCATCACTTCTTCTTCTACTTCTGTCACGCCCCGCTTCCCAGAGTATGCTAAAATGGGCATGTGACATAGCCAACCATGCTACCTGTGGGTAGGAAACATCCATCCACAGTCACATTACGGCTG
This sequence comes from Agapanthus africanus, assembly GCA_030015575.1. NCBI lineage: Eukaryota > Viridiplantae > Streptophyta > Magnoliopsida > Asparagales > Amaryllidaceae > Agapanthus > Agapanthus africanus. The sequence continues at coordinate 181,270,250 of CM057342.1, read as the reverse complement.
TAGAGATATCAAGAACAAATAAAACTATCTAAACATGTCCATAATCCAAGATAACAGGAGTCAATAATAAATAAATGCGGAAGCAAATGATCCAATACAAATAACTGAAATGTATGTCCCATAATGCGGGCTCACATCTGGAAATAAATGCAGTAAATAAAACTAACTACTACTGAACTCACAGCTCAGCCTGCTGGCTGAAGTACTCCTGCTCGGACTGCGACAGTGGTACAGAATCTGGGCCATGCAAAACCCAGACATCAGCGCGTCATATCATCAAGTAATATAATATGAACAGTGTAACAGGCAATGCAAAATAAACATGAATATAGCAAGAATAACAATAATATGAATCAGACCAGTACAGGGTAGTGTGCAGTGGGTAAACTAAACTGTTCTATCAGGTTTTCTATACTAAAGTCTTTGAAATCAATTGATGAATCATCGATGTAACTCAATAGTATCCCGTGCATGCCCGGGACCACGGTCAAGGACTCTCGGGCTGAAACCGAGATGTGCTGCTTGGCAGTAACAGGTAGCAGGATGGGCAAGTGATGTCAGCATCATCACTTCGGGGCTGGCCTAGCCCGTAAGACTGATTAGAACAGGTATCGAACTGTTGAGTTACAAGTCAGGTTTCACCTTTGATTTCCCCATACCCCCAAGTTATGTATGTCAAGTCAGGTATTCAGTAAATCAGGAACTAATGCCAACACAGGATCAGGTAAAAGCAGGTTTGTCTGGATAGACAACAGGAACGGTCCGTGAGGACTACATGTCAGGTTTGTTGGTATTAGACACGAGATCAGGTAACGGGTCAGGTCATGGTACATCAGGTCAAGTCAACAGTGTACGGTACCATATCAGGTATATCAATATATACATGTAGCAAGTCAGGTCAAGATGTAAACAATATCGTGGGTGTGCTCACAATCAGATATATAATCAAACATGGGTATTAACAACATGAGATAAGCAATGAATTAAGTAATAGGCAGTTTCATTCAATTTGCAATACAGTTATCAAATTTGTCACAGAGATGATTACAAGAGTGCGGTAAGACAAGTATAGCCGTTTAGTCATGTTAACAGGTTTAAGAACCCTTAGAGGTGCAATGATTTATGTAACGGTTCAGTACAGCTATTTCAGGTTAAATGCATACAAGTGTCCGAATGGAACGGAACTACAGTGATAAATGCCATAAGCTACGTTAACATTAAAAATGTGATTAAACAGGTAAATATGGTTATCAGGTTCAATTTGCAAACTGTAGGTTCCAAGTGTAGCGGTAAAATGATATAATGTAATACTGTACACGAAAAATGAGAAATGAATGTACCAAAACTAAATTTACAGATTTAGGGTGTCACAATATATATGTAAATATTTTATAGCATGTAGCAAAGGGTACTTGCCTCGACGGGTCGCGAACCGGCCAAAACGGAACGTAAAATGTCGGCGGGGAAACTCGCGACGGGCGCACGGTTCACGGATTGAACCCAAACAACGAACAATGGAAACACACGGGTCGGAGTACCTCGCTGGAACGTCGGGTCACGTCATCGGCATCGCCGGATTCTAACCGAAAAGTGAACAGTGAACGGTCAAGACTTGCAATCAAGAAAAGAAAAGAAACAAGGAAGGAGCGAAGGCTTACAAGGGTTCTGCTCTTGTGGCTTAACCAGAGGGGGACGTGAGAATGACGACGAGATCGACGGCTCCGGCGGTGGCCTACAGTGACCGCGGGGAGATCCGCAGTCCAGAAATGCATTAGCGGAGAAGGGAAGAAGAAAGGGAGAGAGGAGGGAAGTGATCTCACCGAGGGTTGCTTGCGAGGCCGGGGACACGGGAACGGGGTCGTCGGCGGCGACAGACGGCGGTCCGACGGTGTGCAGGGGGTTGCAGGTGGTCGCGGGTCTGGTCGGGGTGCACCGGGAGAAGGGAGGAGGATGGTGAGGGAAAGACGAGGACGATGGCGGAGGCGACGACGAGGTGATCGTCGGCGGTGAGACGCAGGATCGGGTGTAGGGAACTGCAGGCGGCCGTTGCGGGGTGTGCAGGTGGCTCGAAGAAGGAAGGAGAGGGGCTTGGTGAGGTGAGGGTGAGGCCGAGTAGGCGAGGATGGAGGTGGTAGCAGCGTCGGCGTTGGGCTTGCGGCGGCGAGGAAGGAGACGGCGGTGGCTAGGGCTCTCTGCGACGGTGGGTTTCGCTCTGGGTTTTCTTGTGAAAAAAGAGAGGAGGGAACAAAGGTTATATAAATATATAGAGAGAGAAAAGAGATTTGAGGGAGAGAGAAAGAGAGAGATATGAGGGGGAGAGAGAGAAAGAGAGAGAGACGGTGAGAGAGAATTTTGGTGGGGCCCGGGGGTTGAAGGAGTGTTGCGATTGGCTGGGGGTTAAGGTTTGTTTTGATATAAAAAATTTTAAGAGATTTTCTGTGAAGATTTTTAAGTTTAGGAAATATTTAAACGGTTTTAAAAAAATATTAGATTGGTTTAAATTTAAATATTCGATGGTTTTAAATTAATAAAATTTGGGATTTTGACGCCAAATAAAACATTTCCAAATCGCATCCGGGTCGGGTCCAAAAATTTGAAATTGAAATAATAGGATCTTAAGCGGGATCCAAATTTTAAAATTAAGTGTCTTATGATTAAAAATCATACCCCCAAAACGGACACACGTACATGCACGTAGCCATCTAAACTCGCCCGTTTCACTGAACGGGATGAGAACACGATGCACGGACGCTACAACGGGGTTAGGGGTGTCAAGTAGGCCAAGATGAATATTTTTAATTTTATTTTAGATGCTAAAATTTTTTATATGCAGAAATGAATTTACCGGGTAAAAATTTACAGTAAGTAACAATCAAGCAGGCTAAATACAATGAGTACCATATTATGCTCAAACAGTAACTGAAAATAGTAGCATCGGGCTCGGGTGTTACATTATACCCAACTACAAAAGAATTTCGTCCTCGAAATTCCAAGAATACAAAGATAGATAACTACAAGAAAAGGTGAGGAAATCTCTGCCGGATTTCATCTTCTCGTTCCGAAGTGGACTCTCCATGCGAGCGATTACCCCAAGAAACAAGCATAAGAGGGATCACCCTGTTCTTAAGAACCTTTTCCCTTCGATCCACGATTTCAATCGGTCGCTCCTCAAAAGTCAAGTCTTCTCGTACTGTTAACTCCGAATGATCCAATACGTGCGTTTCATCTCGAACATACCTTCGTAGTTGAGATACGTGAAACACATCGTTCATATTAGCCAAAGACTGCGGTAACGCCAAACGGTACGCTACCTCACCAACACGCTCCAAGATCTCAAAGGGTCCAATGAATCGAGAACTAAGCTTTTCTCGACTTCCAAAACGAATCACCCCTCTAGTCGGTGATATTTTCAAGAATACCAAATCACCCATGGCGAACTCTAGAGGTCTTCTTGACGTATCAGCCCAACTCTTCTGTCGGTCTTGTGCTGCCTTTATATGATTTCTGATAGTGTTAACCTTCTCAACTGTCTGCACAACCAAATCTGGTCCCAATAATCTTCGTTCACTGACATCATCTCAATACACAGATGAACGGCATTTACGACCATACAAAGCTTCAAATGGAGCCATCTGGATAGTTGCCTGAAAACTGTTGTTGTAAAAAAACTCCACCAAATATAGATGATCCTCCCACGAACCCTTGAAGTCCAACATGCATGCTCTCAACATATCCTCAAGAGTTTGGATCGTTCTCTCCGACTGACCATCAGTTTGAGGATGATAAGCTGTGCTAAACTTCAATCGAGTCCCCAAACTTTCTTGTAGACTCCGCCAAAAGTGTGATAAGAACCGAGTGTCCCGATCGGACACGATGCTCACCGGTACTCCATGCAATCTTACAATCTCTTGCATGTACCGCTCTGCCAAAGTCTCTGTTGATTGACCAACCCGGAAAGGAATAAAGTGAGTTGCCTTGGTCAACCGATCAACAATCACCCATACAGTATTGTTGCCTTTTGGACTCCGCGGTAAAGCCGTCACGAAATCCATGGTTATATGTTCCCACTTCCACTGAGGAATCGGAAGTGGTTGCAATAAACCAGCAACCCTTTGATGTTCAGTCTTAACTTGCTGACACACCAAGCACTTTGCCACAAAGCGAGCAATCTCCCGCTTCATGCCTTCCGACCAGAAATGCTGTCGAATATCTCGGTACATATTTGTGCCTCCTGGATGTACAGAATAAGCTGAACTGTGTGCCTCCTTCATAAGCTCTTCACAAATATCCCCCTTTGGCACACACAAACGGTTACCAAACCTCAACGAACCATCTTCGTGGATCAATAAATCTGTTCGTAGTCTGGCTTCAACCTGTCCTTGAAACTTTTACAGTCTAGGATCCTGCGATTGTGCTGCTTTAATATTCTTGATCAATGACGAATGTACTTGCAGCTGCAATAACTGTCCCATATAATGTGGTAGCACAACCTCCAAGTCAAATCTTCGAAAGTCTGCAACGATCTCCTTCTGCGTAGTCAACACCTGAATTGCTGGTAGCCGACTAAGCGCATCCGGCACGACATTGACCTTCCCCGGATGGTACTTAAGATCAAGATCGTAGCCAGCCATCAGCTCCAACCATCTACGCTGCCTCAAGTTAAGCTCCTTCTGTGTGAACACATACTTCAAGCTCTTATGATCTGTAAAAACTTCGACCCTTTCGCCTAAAAGGTAGTGTCTCCAAATCTTCAAAGCGAAAATCACAGCCGCAAGCTCCAAGTCATGAGTTGGATAATTCTTCTCATGGGTCTTCAATTGTCTCGATGCGTACGCTACAATCTTCCCATGCTGCATCAAAACACATCCCAATCCTCTCCCAGATGCGTCGTTGTGAATCACCAATCCTCCGGAATTGTCTGGCACGATCAGAATAGGGGCGGTTATCAACTTCTGCTTCAACGTCTCGAAAGCTAACGCACACTTATCCGTCCATACAAAAGGTACCTCCTTGCACGTAAGCTTGGTTAACGGCTCCGCCAAACGAGCAAAGTTCTCTACAAATCTCCTGTAATATCCGGTGAGTCCAAGAAAGCTTCTTATCTCCGCAACATTCTTTGGAATCGGCCAATCTCGAACTGCTGCAATCTTTTCTGGATCGACGGCAATTCCATCGCCAGACACAACATGCCCCAAAAACTTCACTTCCTCCAGCCAAAACTCGCACTTACTCATCTTTGCATACAATTTCTCCTGTCTCAACGTCTGCAGTGCGATCTTCAAATACTCAGCATGCTCCTCAAAACTCTTCGAGTAAACAAGAATATCGTCAATGAAGACCACGATAAACTGGTCCAAGAACGGTGAAAAGATTCGGTTCATCAAGTCCATGAATACTGCCGGTGCATTCGTTACTCCGAAGGGCATCACTAAGTATTCGTAATGTCCGTACCGAGTTCGAAACGCCGTCTTGCAAATATCTTATGCTTTCACTCGAACCTGATGATATCCGGATCGCAAATCCAGCTTCGAGAATACCCTCGCGCCACTAAACTGCTCAAAAAGTTCTCCAATGCGAGGGATAAGGTACTTGTTTTTAATAGTCACCCGGTTTAATTCTCGATAGTCGATGCACATTCTTCTTGTGCCATCCTTCTTCTTTACTAGAAGAACTGGAGCTCCCCAAGGCGAGTTACTGCTTTGAATCCAACCCTTTTCAAGCAATTCAGCAACCTGCTTCTTAACTTCTTCCAACTCTACTGGTGCCATTCGTTAATACGCTTTGGATACTGGCGCTGCACCAGGAATAAGAACAATTGCGAACTCCACGTCTCGCTTCGGCGGTAAACCTGATATATCTTCAAACACGTCCATAAAATCACGAACAATAGCCGGCTCATCACTATCAACTTCCATTGCTGCAAGAGTATTGTTTGTCGGCCTAGCCCTAAACTCGACTGGCCCGACAGAACTGCTTCCTCCAGTGAGGGTAAACTCGGGATGTCCGGGAATCTGAAAAATTACTTTCTTTATCCTACAGTCAATGTGAGCGTGGAAAGTGCCAAGAAAATCCATTCCCAAGACGACTTCATAGCTGCCTGTATCAATCACCAAGAAATCTGCAAAAAGCTCCCGTCCGCACACAACAACTGTACAATTTTTACACTCCCTACTAGAAATGATTTTCCCATTCCCAGTGTGTATGTCCCAGAAACTAGACAGGGTCGTGCAGGTAATCGAGTGTGTAGTCACAAACTTGGATGGCATAAAACAATGGGATGCACCAGAATCAAATAATGCTAATGCGGGAAAACCATGAACGAGTAGAATACCTGACACGACTTCTCCTGACGCCTTAGCCCAATAAACTTCTCTTCCATTTCCTCCCGTGCAGTCCGCGGGAAGAACTTCTCCAGGAAACTCTTAGAAAAATCCGCCCACTTGATCGGCTTGGGCAAGTGAATCTCTTCCATAAGCCACTGATTGATACGAAAGAGTGTTTTTGTAGTTAACCGCAATCAATAACGGTGTCGCGTGTAGCTAGACTGAGATGAGTACGGGTCGTCCTCTGGGAAACGTTGAATCTTTTATTTTTACTTTAGATGTGTTGAAAAAGAGAGGAGGAAGAAAGAATTTATTGAATGGTTTCTAGATCTACGTAAACAAGAATGTAAAATATAGATCTAGATTATTTTAAAGATGTAGTAAATATAATAAGAAGGCTTGTAGGGTTCGTTAGGATTTAGTAGTTATGGACGATTAATTAAAAGTTACCATTTTTATCCATTAATAGATTTAGAACTAGAACGACGGCGATGCGTGTAGATTAGGGTTTCTGGAGGGAAAAGGAATCCCACTCTTAACCCTTATCTCGACATGGAACTCCGTTCATATCTAGCCTTTACCAAAACAATCATTAATCTAATCTCTAATCGTGGTCGGAACTAGCAAAGAATTGCTAGCGCGCCCGATTAGGATGTTAATGATTCTTTTGATAAAGTTCCTAAACTTTATAGGACTTAAAAAGGGTTTAATTATTTTCATTGTCCATTAGCCTACCCTAATCCTACGAACCCTAACAAGCGGAGAATTACTCGCGCATGTTGAGAGAAGAAGATGAAAAGAAAGAGAGGGAAAATATAATGTAAATGCAAAGACAATTAAATAAAATAAATACCTTTATTAATCGACTTGAACAATCTACACTTTTAATCCATAGAAAATGATTACAACTAGTTGCTTCTCGATCTTTCCTAAGGAGGTAGTCGAACAGTCGATGATCAGCCTGGATGCGTGAGCGTCGGGAGCTTCGTGATCTCTTCGGCTTGATAACTTTTCCAAGAGGCTCTCGGTGCCTTTTTATAGTGCAAAGCCAGAATATTTTGGTTGAAAACTTGTTAAAATATTGCATAGATTCTCCCCAAAAATCCGCTGCCCCTAACTCCCTGGAAGTGCGGTGGATCCGCGGCAAATGGTGGCTAGGGCCGCGGATCCGCGCTAAAAGGGTGAGATCTCTTTATTATTTTTCTTGTGCTTGCATCTTGTGACATGTGGCAATCCTAGGCACCTTCATATTTCAGAAATCTTCTCTCGGTTGCTTCCAGACTTGGTCTCCAAGTTTGCTTCTTAATTTGGCAAGATTTCTTCAACAGCTTGATTTCTTTGATATATTCTGCATAACAACTTGGAAAATTCTGCACAACAACTCAAATAAGATTTTAGTAGACTTTGTTCTACTAGGATTAGGTCAATAATATTTGCATACATTTTCCTACCAAATGATAATTAAAATATATTAACACATAGAAAATAATGTTTTTACACATAAACCCTCATATGTATAATATATCATATTAAAGTCCTTTTTTAATATAAAAATAGTAGGAAAAATGTACTACAAATGTGCAGTTTTATCGACTGAACAGCCACCATTCTCGGGCGTAGTCCACTAACTGAATGCGCACTACATCAACTCTTTTGTCATCAGGAATCTGTGCCGCGATAAGCAAATTCTCCGTGTCAACTAGCCACTGCTCTGCTGGCAACGGCTCCTCCAAACCAATAAATGTAGACGGACCCAATCGCCTGAAATCTGCCACAGTCCCTACTCGGTCGACTGGTTTAGCTTCAACCTTGTCTACGGACTGTTGAACGGTCTGCAAACCTTCCTGGAATGATTCTGCTTGCTGCTGGATCAGCTCGGTCTGTCTCTTTTGATTTTCCAGCATTCCTCTTATCACTCCAAGCATGGCGGCTTCGTCCACACGCCTCTGGTACGTCTTCAAATTCTTATCTGCCATATTCCTGAAATCAAAACACCCAACATTAGCATGATGATAGATTCAAAATATAGATCAAGACTAGAACTCCAAGATACTTAAATAGAGTACCGCATTGTAACTATGCCGCGGTATCATAGCCACAATTACATAACTCCACCCAAGTCGCCTAAGTCCTAGAGATAACAAGGAATCAGGTTTCGCGTCGATATGCAAAGGAAGTTTGCACATCGTAAAAGACATAATCAGGAAGAATGTGATTCAAGAAAGGGTAAAACGGCAAGGTGGCAGGACATGTTTCCTAAACACGGGTATTCTGATTCGTGTATTGGGTACAATACCCAACTACAAAAGAATCAACCCGACTAACCTATGGCTCTGATACCAAAAGAACCATGTCACGCCCCGCTTCCCAGAGTACGCTAAAATGGGCACGTGACATAGCCAACCATGCTACCTGTGGGTAGGAAACATCCATCCACAGTCACATTACGGCTGTAGAGATATCAAGAACAAATAAAACTATCTAAACATGTCCATAATCCAAGATAACAGGAGTCAATAATAAATAAATGCGGAAGCAAATGATCCAATACAAATAACTGAAATGTATGTCTCATAATGCGGGCTCACATCTGGAAATAAATGCAGGAAATAAAACTAACTACTACTGAACTCACAGCTCAGCCTGCTGGCTGAAGTACTCCTGCTCGGACTGCGACAGTGGTACAGAATCCGGGCCATGCAAAACCCAGACGTCTTTAGCGCGTCATGTCATCAAGTAATATAATATGAATAGTGTAACAGGCAATGCAAAATAAACATGAATACAGCATGAATAACAATAATATGAATCAGACCAGTACAGGGTAGTGTGCAGTAGGTAAACTAAACTGTTCTATCAGGTTTTCTATACTAAAGTATTTGAAATCAATTGATGAATCATCGATGTAACTCAATAGTATCCCGTGCATACCCGGGACCACGGTCAAGGACTCTCGGGCTGAAACCGAGACGTGCCGCTAGGCAGTAACAGGTAGCAGGATGGGCGAGTGATGTCAGCATCATCACTCCGGGGCTGGCCGAGCCCGTAAGACTGATCAGAACAGGCATCGAACTGTTGAGTTACAAGTCAGGTTTCACCTTTGATTTCCCCATACCCCCAAGTTATGTATGTCAAGTCAGGTATTCAGTAAATCAGGAACTAATGCCAACACAGGATCAGGTAAAAGCAGATTTGTCTGGATAGACAACAGGAACGGTCCGTAAGGACTATATGTCAGGTTTGTTGGCATTAGACACAAGATCAGGTAACGGGTCAGGTCATGGTACATCAGGTCAAGTCAACAGTGTACGGTACCATGTCAGGTATATCAATATATACATGTAGCAAGTCAGGTCAAGATGTAAACAATATCGTGGGTGTGCTCACAATCAGATATATAATCAAACATGGGTATTAACAACATGAGATAAGCAATGAATTAAGTAATAGGCAGTTTCATTCAATTTGCAATACAGTTATCAAATTTGTCACAGAGATGATTACAAGAGTGCGGTAAGACAAGTATAGCCGTTTAGTCATGTTAACAGGTTTAAGAACCCTTAGAGGTGCAATGATTTATGTAACGGTTCAGTACAGCTATTTCAGGTTAAATGCATACAAGTGTCCGAATGGAACAGAACTACAGTGATAAATGCCATAAGCTATGTTAACATTAAAAATGTGATTAAACAGGTAAATATGGTTATCAGGTTCAATTTGCAAACTGTAGGTTCCAAGTGTAGCGGTAAAATGATATAATGTAATACTGTACACGAAAAATGAGAAATGATTGTACCAAAACTAAATTTACAGATTTAGGGTGTCACAATATATATGTAAATATTGTATAGGATGTAGCAAGGGGTACTTGCCTCGACGGGTCGCGAACCGGGCAAAACGGAACGTAAAATGTCGGCGGGGAATCTCGCGACGGGCGCACGGTTCACGGATTGAACCCAAACAACGAACAATGGAACCACACGGGTCGGAGTACCTCACTGGAACGTCGGGTCACGTCGTCGGCATTGCCGGATTCCGGCCGAGAAGTGAACAGTGAACGGTCAAGACTTGCAATCAAGAAAAGAAAAGAAACAAGGAAGGAGCGAAGGCTTACAAGGGTTCTGCTCTTGTGGCTTAACCAGAGGGGAGACGTGAGAACGACGACGAGGTCAACGGCTCCGGCGGTGGCCTACAGTGACCGCGGGGAGATCTGCAGTCCAGAAATGCATTAGTGGAGAAGGGAAGAAGAAAGGGAGAGAGGAGGGAAGTGATCTCACCGAGGGTTGCTTGCGAGGCCGGGGACACGGGAACGGGGTCGTCGGCGGCGACAGACGGCGGTCCGACGGTGTGCAGGGGGTTGCAGGTGGTCGCGGGTCTGGTCGGGGTGCACCGGGAGAAGGGAGGAGGATGGTGAGGGAAAGACGAGGACGATGGCGGAGGCGACGACGAGGTGATCGTCGGCGGCGAGACGCAGGATCGGGTGCAGGGAACTGCAGGCGGCCGCGGCGGGGTGTGCAGGTGGCTCGAAGAAGGAGGGAGAGGGGCTTGGTGAGGTGAGGGTGAGGCCGAGTAGGTGAGGATGGAGGTGGTAGCGGCGTCGGCGTTGGGCTTGCGGTGGCGAGGAAGGAGACGGCGGTGGCTAGGGCTCGCTGCGATGGTGGGTTTCGCTCTGGGTTTTCTCATGAAAAAAGAGACGAGGGAACAAAGGTTATATAAATATATAGAGAGAGAAAAGAGATTTGAGGGAGAGAGAGAGAGATATGAGGGAGAGAGAGAGAGAGAGAAATAGAGAGAGACGGTGAGAGAGAGAATTTTGGTGGGGCCCGGGGGTTGAAGGAGTGTTGCGTTTGGCTGGGGGTTAAGGTTTGTTTTGATATAAAAATTTTTAAGAGATTTTCTGTGAAGATTTTTAAGTTTAGGAAATATTTAAACAGTTTTAAAAAAATATTAGATTGGTTTAAATTTAAATATTCGATGGTTTTAAATTAATAAAATTTGGGATTTTGGCGCCAAATAAAACATTTACAAATCGCGCCCGGGTCGGGTCCAAAAATTTGAAATTGAAATAATAGGATCTTAAGCGGGATCCAAATTTTAAAATTAAGTGTCTTATGATTAAAAAGCATACCCCCAAAACGGACACACGTACGTGCACGTAGCCATCCAAACTCGCCCGTTTCACTGAACGGGATGAGAACACGATGCACGGACGCTACAACGGGGTTAGGGGTGTCAAGTAGGCCAAGATGAATATTTTTAATTTTATTTTAGATGCTAAAATTTGTTATATGCAGAAATGAATTTACCGGGTAAAAATTTACAGTAAGTAACAATCAAGCAGGCTAAATGCAATGAGTACCATATCATGCTCAAACAGTAACTGAAAATAGTAGCATCGGGCTCGGGTGTTACATCTTCACAAATGCTTTCTAGCTTTTTCAAAGGTGATGATTTTGAGTGAGAAAATGAAATCTAAAGCGAACAAAATTCCTACTTCATCATCCTCTACCACTTGCCATTTAGTATAGGGTGTTTGCTTCACTAATTTCACAATTAGTGAATAGATAGCTTGGGTTAGTGTCTCCTCCATGTAGATCATCTTCGGCCTCGAAGACTTCGAAGCAAGCATGTTCGTTTCTTCAAGGGAGCCTCTCTGGAGTCCAGAGTTCACGATCGCAGCGAAGGGACTACTATACAGAGCTATTGAAGTGAAGGACCGGTCTATAAAGGTTGTATTCTTTGCTCACTTTTCATATGCGAAGATATTTGCATAATATTCCGTCGATTTCTAGTATACTATTCTAGGATTAGGGTTAGCTAGAACGACAAAATTTTAATTTGGCATGAGAGATGCCTCCCGAAACCTTGCTGCCATCCTAGGCAACCCTTCATTTACGTCGACGGGTCCTCGACCGAGGAAGGCTGCGGTGCCGGCCTCATCATTCGGGGCTCGAATGAGGCAAAAATGGAGTATTCTCTGAAGCTCGTGTTCAGGGCCTCAAATAACGCGGCGGAATACGAGGCTTTGCTGGCCGGACTGCGCATAGCCTTCGGACTTGGGCTGAAAACAATTCGGATCCGCAGCGACTCCGCCCTAGTCGTTGGCTAAGTGACCGGCCGATTCGAGGCACGGGAGCCTTTGATGATGAAGTATCTGGCTGAGGTAAGAAGATTGCGAAAGGACTTCGATGAAGTCCAGGTGGAGCAGATCCCCAGACAGCTCAACGTCCAAGCCAATGCTTTGAATAAGCTGGCTTCGTCCTATTCGGCCAACAACAAGAGGAGCATCCTCTTCGAGGTCTGGCCACGGCCTAGCGTGGAAGACGGGGCAAAAATACTTCAAGTGTATACAGCCCGGGAAGAAGACCGTGACTGGAGAAAGCCCTTCGTAGAATTCCTGAGGGAAGGTATGCTCCCAGAAGATCGGGGGGAAGCCCGCCGTCTCCGAGCCAAAGCTCGCCATTTCGTTTGGAGCAATGGAAACCTCTACAAGAAGTTCTTCACTCAGCCTCCGCTCCTGTGCGTCGACTCCCACAAAGCTGACTATGTCCTCCGTGAGATCCATGAAACGGTCGGCGGCACGTACCAAGGGGCCCGCACCTTAATCCAGAAGGCGCTGTTCCAGGGGTACTACTGGCCGACAATTCATCAGGACGCCCAGAAGCTCGTCAGGAGATGCAAGAGCTGCCAACTCCATGGAAGTATACCTCGCCTTCCTGCTACCGAGCTAACCGCCCTAACCTCCCCGTGGCCATTTGCCCTGTGGGGAATGGACATGATAGGTTAGTTCCCTACTGGTATGGGCGAGCACAAGTACGTCCTTATTGCAGTGGACTACTTCACGAAGTGGATCGAGGCCGTTCCTATCAGGAAACCGGACGCCACCACGACTATTAAGTTCCTGCAGAATAACGTGATACTCCGGTTCAGCATCCCGAGGTGTATCATCACCGACTATAGGACAAATTTTGAAAACGAAAGAGTTAAGGAATTCTGCAGCGAATATCATATCCTTATGAAATTTGCCGTAGTCGCACATCCCCAATGCAACGGGCAAGCCGAGGTCGCTAATCGGGACGTCCTCCGAGGTCTTCGGACATGCCTAGAAGGACGCCAAGGTAGTTAGGTCGAGCAATTATCCCGGGTCCTATAGGCCCTGTGAACGTCGAAGAAAACCCCCACCGGGGAGACCCCTTTTAGCCTCTGCTACGGTACAGAGGCAATGGTTCCAGCGGAGATCGGGCCCCCTAGTCACCGGGTCGAGCATTTCGACAACGAAGCGAACACCTCAGCCCTATGAACTAACCTGGACATCTTATTAGAGAAACGAGACCGGGCTCAGATCAGAGCTGCTGCCTATCAACAACAAACCACCCGCTACTACAACGCGCGAGTCAGGCGTTGTTTTTTCAAGACCGGAGATTTAGTCCTAAGGCGGAACGAGTTCGTCGACCAAGACAAGCTGCATAAGTTTTCCTTAAAATGGGACGGTCCGTTCCTCGTCTCCGAGGTCCTGCCCGGCGGAGCCTACCGCTTGCAAGACGCGGATGGACGCAAGTTTCTACGGCCTTACAACACTGAGAAGCTCAAACTGTACCAATGAAAAAAAATATCTACGAGTGTGTATTTCTTCTTTCACAAAGACAATGCAAACCTTTCTAAAGTTCTTTCTATTTAAATAATAAGAAGGGAACACTAGAACATTACAAAAAATAATTTATTCATTCAAAAGGTACTACGGGCTCCTCAGCCTTACAGAAAAAGGAAAAAGTTACAACAGAGGTGGAACGGGATTGAGGAAGTACTCCCGGTGATACTCAGAGTAGATTTACGCTAGCCGAGCCCTAGCCTCTGTATCCCGCTTCTGCCGATGCTGCACGCGAACCCGGGACGCCACAGAAGCATCCAACGCTTCGCCCTCTGAGCCTTGGCTCATGATGTACCTCATTTTGAAGCACTCCAGAATAAGGGCCAAGGATCGGTCGTGCCTGGCTTTCGAGATGAGTCCGAGCAGGAAGATCGAATGCACTTTCTTGAGCACCTCATCCAGAAGCTCCTCGATGAAGGGGTTTTCCAACCCCGGGGACCTCCTCCAAATCGTGTATATCAGCAACTGAAGCAGGGACGACCGCCGAGGGAGAAGCCGGCCGACGTGACCTTCGAGGTGCTAAACCACTCCCCGGTACCCATCCTCAGCCAGGGATTGATCATACAAGGAGACGTCGTCAAAGGTGATGATCTCTTCGATCGAATGCATGCGCCCAGTCATCTCAAAAGAAAACGGTGCCGAAGGAGTTGCCATCTCCTTCTTTATTTATAACCTAAAACAGAATCCCTCGTGTGAATCTTGGGTCCTTTAGGATTCCTCCAATACCGCGCTGCCACGTGGCTAAAATGATGCGGCTCCCCGAAATGTTATGCCTCCCCCAAGAATTCCTGGCACATGCCGCCAGCGACGGTCGCCCCTCCCAATGTTCACGAACCGGGGAAGGTCGGGCAGAACCTCCGGATCCACCGAGTAGCCACCCTGCTTGGTCCATCCTTCGCAGGCCGCTACTTGGATTCTTCAACAAAGCAATGTAAATTCTTGTAAGTTCTTTTTATTTAAACAAACTAGAAGGACAAAGCAGTCAAGCATTGCAGAAAAGAAGAATTTTATTGATCAAAAAAGGGGTATTGTAGGCTCCTCAGCCTTACATTACATAAAAAAAAAGATTACAGGAGCGGGGGAAGAGGGTGCAGAAAACATTGCTCGTGGTACTATGAGGATATTTCGGCCAGCCGAGCCCTCGCTGCCTCGGACCTCTGCCTCTGATGCCGTCAGCGAACATCGGCGAGATGCCTCAATTGGTAACACTCAAGGACGAGTGCCACCGAGCGATCCCGCCGGCTCGTCGTGATCAGGCCGAAGCGGCATAAAGACCTCAGCTTACCAACCGCTTCGTCCTTCAGCTGCTCGGACAAGGGGTTATGCAACCCCGGCGACGCCCTCCAGATTGAGTACATCAATAGCTGAAGCAGGGGTGAGCGCCGGGGAAGCAGTCGGCCGAAATGACCCTCAACACGGCTGATCACCGCCTGCCGTATATCCTCGGAGTACAGCTGGTCGTACAAGTACATGTCCTCGAAGAAGATGATCTCGGGAATGGCAAAAGGGAAAGTGTCCATTCTTACGATTTGGGGATGAAAAAGGAGTGATCAACACGCCCTCCTTTTTATAGCCCCACAACGCCCCAAGAGTCCAACAGTCGCTCGTTTCTTCCACCACTGTACTGCCACGCGGCGGACATCCTGCCTTTCTCGGCGAAATCGAAACGATGTGGCTCTTACGCTTCACCTTCCCCCACGCATTCATAACACGTGTCGACCGTGACGATCACTCTTCCCAATGTTCAACGCGGGGGAAGGTCGGACATAACCTCATAAATCAACCGGGCAGCTACCCTGCTCGGTCCATCCTTGGCTGGTAATTCCTTATCCCACGACGCTAAGGATCAAAGCCCTCATCAAGAGGCTACCGGGCAGCAACCCTGCTCGGTCCATCCTTAGCAGGCCTCCCAATGCCCTCCTGCGCTAAGGATGAAAGCTCTCATCAAGAAGCAACCGGGCAGCTCCCCTGCTCGGTCCATCCTTGGCTGGTAATTCCTTACCCCACGACACCAAGGATCAAAAGCCCTCACCAAGAGACCACCGGGCAGCTACCCTGCTCGGTCCATCCTTGGCTGGTAATTCCTTACCCCACAATGCCAAGGATCAAAGCCCTCATCGAAAGGCCACCGGGCAGCAACCCTGCTCGGTCCATCCTTAGCAGGCTTCCCAATGCCCTCCCGCGCTAAGGATCAAAGCCCTCACCAAGAGGCTACCGGGCAGCAACCCTGCGCGGTCCATCCATGGCTGGTAGTTCGCTACCCACCGACGCCGAGGATCAAAGCCCTCACCAAGAAGCCACCGGGCAGCAACCTTGCTCGGTCCATCCTTAGCAGGCCACTCCATGCCCTCCCACGCTAAGGATCAAAGCCCTCACCAAGAGGCCATCGGGCAGCAACCCTACTCGGTCCATCCATGTGTCACGCCCCGCTTCCCGGTATACGGCGAAGGGGACGCGACTGGTCCGCTACGTATATACTCAGAAGTACATAAGCTAAACGTATCTAAGCAATATAAAAATAAATACACAAGAGACAAGATATAATAAAAACAACAACTTTTATTTATTAACATTCTTTTGTACAATACATGGAAAGGAAATACAACTGAAATAAAACGATGCTTAAATAATGGCATAACAGGAAATGAAAAGTACTGAATGGAAAATGTACAATGAAATTAGAGCTCTGGTTCTTCAGCAAACTGTTCAAGTCTTCTGCAGATAGCTCGATCTCTGCAGGGTCCAAACCACCTGACGACATTCAAAGAAGAAGGAAATAGAATGTCGTTAGCGAACATGTCGCTCGGTAAGTCCCAAAGATAAGAAGAAAGTATAATAGACAGAATAAGAGGGTATCTTTTAAAATTGTATTATAGTGTTGTAATGTTGTGTTAACGCTGTTGTTTGTAGCTTGGTACAGAAGAATGCCAGTGTATACGAGAGGAGTCCCTATATGCCAGAGACTAGAGGCACGTATAGTACAAGGAATCGTTTATGCCACGGTACAACAGCAACTGGATTCATGTTAGGTGTATTAAGTCTTATAGTCTCGTGCCACTTTTAACACCTTCCGTACCAATCTACCCCTTAACCCCGCGATGTCTTGTTTGTATTGTTTGTCTTGTAAATTGTATTGATTGTATCATTGATTGACTGACTGAAACCATGATATCAGTAAACGGTTGTAACCGTAGAATCATGTAGGTGGAATAACTGGAGAACCATGTAAATGGAATGTATATCCATGGTTCGGTTCGGTCAAGTTGTATAGATTAATAATTGGATTCATGGATTCATGTTGAAGATTGTAGATTGTACTTGAATCATATTCAAGTCAGATTAATCAGACTCAAACCCGAGTCAGACAATTAGCAAGGTAAAGTGAAGTCCTGATTGTTTTTATTAATTTGTCTATCTTAGCTAGGCAAGCACCCACTTCTCCGGCTCCCTGGGGCTCAAGAGATTGGTTCGGCTTAAACCTATGTTTACTAGGGTCCTTAGGGTAATTTATAGAACTTGAGGGGGTTTTATGTAAAAATACTTTTATATACTTTTCAAAATACACCTCAAGTATTTATTATTCGTCTTTAGAGTTGTAATGAATGTGGATTTTATATTGTGATATTTCTAGTGAAAATATCCTAGTTTCGTAAATAAAGGTATTTATTTGTAATATTGATTTGTATGGAATTCATGGTATTTTAGTGTAAAATTGATTCTTGTGACTTTTAGAAAAAGATGGAATATTTATATCATATCAAAATAGATATTTTAATGATAAATATACATATATTTAAACAAAAATAATTTTTATATATTTTTATATTTTAAAAAATCTCATTTTCTTAAGATGTCGTATTTTAAATCTTTCGAGACTGAATGCTCCTTGCGGAGGTCTGAATCTCGCACTACTAAGCCCGGGGATGTGCGATAAACCGCACCATCCCGAACGGGTTCCCCAAAATGGGTTGTAGCGTCGCTTCGCAAAGATTGTAAAATACTAAATCCTTTAGAAAACGGTTTTATGAAGTGAATGGTATTTATTTGTAAAGATGTATATTTTCTAGATTTTCCTAAGTTAACTAGTCTATTCCTAACTGGTCCAGACGACAAGTTGTGAGATGCCTCAAATCGCTTCTTCACCGCCAATTGTGGCCAGGTAAGTATAAGTGAGGAAAGGAGGGATCCGCTCACGAATCACCGTGAGACGGGCCTTTTAAAGTTACCTTTCTCACTTGCCTAGCCTAGACACCACAAAGTCAGGTTTAGATAAACGACCGATATCCACAACTTATCGTATTTTCATAATAAGAGGTACTTCTTTAAAAATGTATTAAAGCTAAATCTTTTAGAAATGGTTTTATTAAGTATATGGTATTTAAATGAAAATGTTTGTTTTCTCGTATTCTAGGTTCTCGGGGGTGTTGCATATGAGTGTGTGAGGAGGTAGGTCGTTACCTCGTGATCTACTTTAAATATATAGCAAGTTTGATGGAGTTAAATGAAGGATTGAAACAATGTGGCATTTAAGTGAAAAATACGATAAATTGAAATAGCTATCATTTCATGTGATGAAACTTGATCAAATTGTTTGATTAGTGTTTAATAATCAATATAAGGAAGTTTAAGTATGATTGTATTAGTGAGAAGTGGAATTTTATAGAAATCCGAATCGGAAATTGGATTGGTTCCGATTCCGTCGGGTTTTGTAATTTCGTATTTTGAGAATAGAAAAGAGGGATA
The DNA here is from genome assembly GCA_030015575.1 of Agapanthus africanus. NCBI lineage: Eukaryota > Viridiplantae > Streptophyta > Magnoliopsida > Asparagales > Amaryllidaceae > Agapanthus > Agapanthus africanus. Next base: position 181,251,536 of record CM057342.1, on the reverse strand, counting down.
GAAAAGAGACTTACGGGTTTTAGATTACTCAAGAAAGTGAGAGGGAACTAGAGGGATTGTCGATGTGTTGCGTCATCGCCGGTAGTTCCTAAAACGATCGCCGGAACTTCCGCCGGGAATTCGTCGGAGCTTCGCTTCGAGCTTGTTTTCAAAGTACACGATTCTTGGATTTTTTTTGAGAGAGTGGGCTCAAGATTTTAGGGTGAGAGGGTAGAGGGTAGGGGGTGTATTTATAGGGTAGGCTAGGATTAGGGTAGATGAAGCGTTTAAATAAAAAAATTGTAAAAATGTAGAAAATTCATTAAAAATTGGAGTAATTAGGTGTTAATGGGCATTCTATAACCGATCTGAGTAATTGGAGTGTGCAGGGGGTTAGAGAAGTGGAAAAGACACATTTTTTGTGCTGACGACTCGGTCGTCCGGCCGAGTTCGACCGGCGGCGCCGGCCCGAGTCGGGGTGCCAGAGGGCGGGGGGTCGTCAGGTGTGGCTTCTGGTATTTTTAGATTTGCTTCTGGTATTTTAGATTTTCAGGTTTAGTTCAAGTTTTGGGAGTTATGGTGTGTGGACTGTTGGGCTTTCAAAGGATTTAAAACAAAATAATATTAAAAAATAATGTGGGGCAAGGGATTTGAACTCTGATGGGTTGGTTCAGCAGTGCAAGATATTACCAATGAGCTACAAGCTCCTTCTTATAATTATTGTGTGAAGTAAATACTTAAAGTGGTAACAACAACATTTAATACCCTAAGTATACTTCAAATTTAAATCAAATTTATGTATACTAAAAATGGAGTTGTTACAGTCTACCTTCCTTACAAAAATTTCGTCCTCGAAATTTACAACTTTCATTTGAGGACTAGTTTACAAAGAGGTGAGGATATCTTGCACGCATTTCATCTTCTCTTTCCCAAGTGGATTCTCCTGGAGTGTCTTTCCTCCACATTACTCGGACCAAGTTAACTTCTTTGTTCCGAAGTGTCTTCACTTTCCTGTCCAGGATCTCTACAGGTTGTTGCTCACAAGAAAAGTTGGGCTGTATAGTGAGCCCGGAATGATCACGAACGTGGCTGGGGTCACTCACATACCTTCTGAGTTGGGATATGTGGAACACATTATGCACTCCTTCCAATGAGGATGGAAGTGCTAAGCGGTATGCCACTTTACCGACTCGTTCGAGTATGTCGAACGGTCCAATGTATCTCGGACTTAATTTACCCCGTCTTCCAAATTGGATCACTCTGCGGTTCGGAGATATCTTCAAGAATACGTGATCTCCTGGCTGGAACTCCAAGTGTCGTCTCTTCGCATCAGCCCAGTGTTTCTGTCGATCTTGGGCTATGCGCATCCTTTCCCTGATAGTACGAACCACATCAACGATCTCTACTATCATCTCTGGTCCAAGAAGTTCTCTATCTCTGATGTCGTCCCAACTTAATGGCGACTGACACTTCCTTCCATACAATACTGCAAAAGGTGCCATTCATATACTTGCTTGGTAGCTGTTATTGTACGCGAACTCCACAAGATGCAGGTGATCTTCCCACGATCCTTTGAAGTCTAGCATACAGGCTCTGAGCATATCCTCCAAGATCTGAATAGTTCATTCCGACTGACCATCTGTTTGTCGATGATAAGCCGTGCTGAAGTTCAGACTTGTTCCCAAGCTTGCTTGCAGACTCTGCCAAAATTGCGATCGGAACCTGGAGTCACGATCGGAGACAATGTAGACCGGTATTCCATGAAGTCTCACAATTTCCTGTACGAGTTCATGGGTATCAGAGATAGTACATTATGAAGAGTTTAAATCTTAAATAGATTATTACCTCCATGTACTTCTTTGCTAGTGTCTCAGTTGATTGGCCAACTCGAAATGGGATGAAGTGAGCCGACTTTGTGAGTCGATCCACAATGACCCATATACCATCGTTACCCTTTGTGCTGCGAGGAAGAGCAGTCACAAAATCCATCGTGATGTGTTGCCATTTCCACTCTGGGATTGGTAATGGTTGAAGTAGTCCAGCTGTCATGTGATGTTCAGCCTTTACTTGCTGACATACCAAGCATTTTGCGACACTTCTGGCTACATCACGCTTCATTCCATGCCACCAATAATTCTGACGTAGATCTTTGTACATTTTGGTACCTCCAGGATGTACTGAGTAGGGAGAGCTGTGAGCTTCTTTCATTAACTCTTCCCGAACAGGACCTTTTGGTACACACAATCTGCTGCCGTATCTCAAAGATCCGTCTTCATGGATGATGAAGTCTGTTCTGAGTCCATTCTCCACTTGTTCTCTGATCTTTTGCAACTTAGCATCACTTGCTTGAGCTGCTTTGATCTGATTAACAATTGTTGATTGAACTTGTAAATTCATCAAACTTGAAGTATTACCTGGCATGACTACTTCAATCTCCACCTGATGCAAGTCTTGTTGAAGCTTCCACTGAGCGGTGAGATTCATCGGTAAAGGTTGACGACTAAGAGCATCAGGTACTACATTCACCTTCCCTGGGCGATATTGCAAGTTGATGTAAAAGTCCGCCATGAGTTCTAACCATCTTTTCTGTCGCATATTCAACTCCTTTTGAGTAAACACGTACTTCAGACTTTTATGATCTGTGTAGATGTTCACTCGTTCACCAAGTAGATAATGGCGTCAAATCTTGAGAGCAAAGATGACGGCTGCCAATTCCAGATCATGCGTTGGATAATTGCGCTCATGAGTCTTCAGTTGTCTTGAAGCACAAGCCACAACCTTACCGTACTGATGTAGGACACATCTTAATCCCTTACCGGATGCGTCACAATGCACTTCGAATCCTCCAGATTGATCCGGTATTACAAGAATAGGTGCTGATGTCAACCTTGACTTGAGTTCTACAAAAGCTTATTCGCATGCTTCTGACCACACAAATTCTTCATCTTTACGTGTGAGCTTGGTCAGGGGTGTTGCTATCTTTAAAAATCCTTCAATGAACCTTCTATAATATCCAGCTAAACCCAAGAAACTTTGAATGTCCTTCACTGACTTTGGTGTAGGCCATTCGCTAACTGCTGCAACTTTCGCTGGATCCACAGAGATTCCTTCTCCTGATACGATATGTCCAAGAAAACCAACTTGCTTTAGCCAAAAATCGCACTTGCTGTACTTGGCATAGAGTTTATGTTGCCGAAGAGTTTCCAGGACAATTCGCAGGTGTTCTGCATGTTCTTTCCGACTCTTAGAATACACCAGGATGTCGTCGATGAAGATGACAACAAACCTGTCTAAGTACTCCCGGAAAACTTGATTCATTAGGTTCATAAATATTGCTGGTGCATTGGTCACTCCAAACGGCATCACTAGAAATTCGTAATCTCCATAGCGAGTTCTGAAAGCTGTTTTGTGAATATCAGTTTCTTTGACCTTCACCTAATGATATCCTGAACGAATATCCAATTTAGAGAACACACAAGATCCACTTAGCTGATCGAATAAATCATCGATGCGTGGGAGTGAATACTTGTTCTTTATGGTGACTTCTTTCAAAGCTCTATAATCGATGCACATTCTGTATGAACCTTCCTTCTTCTTCACAAGTAGTACAGGTGCTTCCCAACTTGAAGTGCTGGGACGAATCCATCCTTTCGCCAATAATTCGTCCAACTGTGTTCGGACTTCCTTCAAACCTTCCGGACTTAATCTATAAAGTGCTTTGATCACCGGTTGTGCTCCTGGTACTAAATCAATACTGAATTCAAGAGCTCGATCGGGAGGCAAATCTGATATATCGTCAGGAAATACATCGTCGAACTCTCGAACTACCTCTAGTCTTGATTCTTCCTCCGCTTGAGCTGCTGCAACTGCTGCTTCCCTTGGCTTCGCTTTATAGGTACTTGGCTTTAGGGTACGGTCTCCGCTTTTGAAATAGAAGACCGGATGGTCTGGAATCTCGAATACTACCCTCCTTTGATGACAGTCGATGGTACCATAAAAAGTTCCAAGCCAATCTATTCCTAGAACCATATCGAAGTTCGGTATGTCCAGTACTTTGAAGTCAGCATAAAACTCTCTGCTGCAGATGACGACTGGACACAAGCTGTATCCCATGGTTGCTTTTAGAACGCCATTTCCTGAACTGACATTCCAGCTGGATACAAGCAGTGAGACTGGAATTGCATGGGTTCGGACAAACCGTTGCGACATAAAACAGTGCGATACTTCAGTATCAAACAGTGCTAGTGCAGGTAGTGAGGCTACTAAGATTGTACCTAAGGTATGTGGGATATGTTTTAGGTATAGGGAAAGTGTGTAAATAAACAAGACTGAAAGAATAGTTTGAGAAGAAAAGTTTACCAGTGATGACTTGGCCAGTGGTCTCAGCTTCTTCCACTGACATAGTGAAAGCCTGGCGCCTTGGTACATTCCTCCTGGCCTGAGGAGCATTCCTCGGAACGTTCCTTTGAGCTTGATGGAACTGACGAGGAGGTGGTGCAGCTTGTGGTCCTCTGGGTGGTGCAGGTAGTGCAGGTTTTGGAGCAGGGGCTTGGATGGCTGGGCGCTGTGGATAATTTTTTGCTGGCCTGGGTGCAGCAATTGGATTTTGTTTGTGAGGACAAGACCCAATACCATGAGCAGCTGAGCCGCAGATTAAGCAAAGGTTGTTCGCACGCCGGCAATCTTTCGCCAGATGCCTATTTCTCTTACAGTAGTTACAAAAGGCTGGGCTGGGCCTGTTGATTGGTGCTCCTGGACGTCTTGGCATAAAAGGTGGTTTGGACGAGGCTCCTCCTGCCATCTGGTTGGCAGGGCGCTTAACACCTGTAGACTGAGGTCTGCTCCTTACTTTTATCACTGCCTCATAACTGCGGGCAGCTTCCAGAGCATCCTCATGCGTCAGAAATTTCCCTGTGGCTAGTGCAGCCAGAATTTCTGTGTCCAAACCTTGTTGGAAGCGACGAGCTCTGATCTCGTCCGTCGGTATCAAATGTGCCGCGAATCTGTTTAAGGATTGTGTTAGCTGTGTAGTATGTGATATTTAAAAATTGAACTATTGTGACATATCTTACCGGCTTAGCATGGTGAATTCAGCGTCATACTCATCTACTGACTTGTCCCACATCGAACCTTGTTGTAGATGAATGAACTGTTGCTTCATGGCAAACCTGACAGTCACAGGGAAGTATTTCGTGTCGAACTTCTCGCAAAAAGTCTTTCATTCAATAGGCTGTACAAGACGGCTTTCTTCCGACTTCCACCAGTTGCGAGTATTGTCCGTGAGCTACAGTTTCGCCACACGGACCCAAGCTATGTCTGGCACTTGTGCTGCCGCCAGATCATCCTCTATGCTTTGTGCTCATTCCTCAGCTTCAAGTGGGCTTCCCTTTCCGGAGAACTGCTAGGAATGTAAAGCCCTGAATTGCTTTACCCCAGATGCATCAGTCTCAGGATGGTTCAGGAGTTGTTGATGTCCCTCAAGAAGGCTGCAGATCGCCTCAAGTAGCACTGTTTGCTCGGTGGGTAGCGCAGGAACAGCAGGAACGACTGGTAGTGGAGGTGGAGGTGTGTTTTCGACATTGGTGCTGGTGTTGTTCGGGGAATCCATAACCTTGAAGAAAAATTTGGGTTAGGACAGATTCAAATACATGAAATGATAAGATTTAAGGAATATGAAATTGTAAGATTCAAGGAACATGAATTGTAAAGAATATTTTAGTTGCTGGTTCTTGTGTTATATTGCTTAGGTTGTTCACACAGAACAGAACTACATGATAGAGTTTCATACAGCTCTAACCTGCATGGGCCACCAACAAAACCTGTCACGCCTCGCTTCCCAGTATACGGCGAAGGGGACGCGACTGGTCCGCTACGTATATACTTAGAAGTACATACACTAAGCGTATCTAAGCAATATAAAAATAAATACACAAGAGACAAGATATAATAAAAACAACAACTTTTATTTATTAACATTCTTTTGTACAATACATAGAAAGGAAATACAACTGAAATAAAACGATGCCTAAACAATGGCATGACAGGAAATGAAAAGTACTGAATGGAAAATGTATAATGAAACTAGAGCTCTGGTTCTTCAGCAAACTGCTCTAAGTCTTCTGCAGATGACTCGATCTCTGCCGGGTCCAAACCATCTGACGACATTCAAATAAGAAGGAAATAGAATGTCATCAGCGAACATGTCGCTCGGTAAGTCCCAAAGATAATAAGAAAGTATAATAGACAGAATAAGAGGGTATCTTTTAAAATTGTATTATAGTGTTGTAATGTTGTGTTAACGCTGTTGTTTGTAGCTTGGTACAGAAGAATGCCAGTGTATACGAGAGGAGTCTCTATATGCCAGAGACTAGAGGCACGTATAGTACAAGGAACCGTTTATGCCACGGTACAACAGCAACTGGATTCATGTTAGGTGTATTAAGTCTTACAGTCTGTGCCACTTTTAACACCTTCCGTACCAATCTACCCTTTAACCCAGCGATGTCTTATTTATATTGTTTGTCTTGTAAATTGTATTGATTGTATCATTGATTGACTGACTGAAACCATAATATCAGTAAACGGTTGTAACCGTAGAATCATGTAGGTGGAATAACTGGAGAACCATGTAAATGGAATGTATATCCATGGTTCGGTTCAGTCAAGTTGTATAGATTGATAATTGGATTCATGGATTCATGTTGAAGATTGTAGATTGTACTTGAATCATATTCAAGTCAGATTAATCAGACTCAAACCCGAGTCAGACAATTAGCAAGGTAAAGTGAAGTCCTGATTGTTTTTATTAATTTGTTTATCTTAGATAGGCAAGCACCTACTTCTCCAGCTCCCTGAGGCTCAAGAGATTGGTTCGGCTTAAACCTATGTTTACTAGGGTCCTTAGGGTAATTTATAGAACTTGAGGGGGTTTTATGTAAAAATACTTTTATATACTTTTCAAAATACACCTCAAGTATTTATTATTCGTCTTTAGAGTTGTAATGAATGTGGATTTTATATTGTGATATTTCTAGTGAAAATATCCTAGTTTCGTAAATAAAGATATTTATTTGTAATATTGATTTGTATGGAATTCATGGTATTTTAGTGTAAAATTGATTCTTGTGATTTTTAGAAAAAGGTGGAATATTTATATCATAACAAAATAGATATTTTAATGATAAATATACATATATTTATACAAAAATAATTTTAATATATTTTTATATTCTAAAACATCTCATTTTTTTAAGATGTCGTATTTTAAATCTTTCGAGACCGAATGCTCCTTGCGGATGTCTGAATCTCGCACTGCTAAGCCCGGGGATATGCGATAAACCGCACCATCCCGAACGGGTTCCCCAAAATGGGTTGTAGCGGCGTTTCGCAAAGATTGTAAAATACTAAATCCTTTAGAAAACGGTTTTATGAAGTGAATGGTATTTATTTGTAAAGATGTATATTTTCTAGATTCTCCTAAGTTAACTAGTCTATTCCTAACTGGTCCAGACGACAAGTTGTGAGATGTCTCAAATCGCCTCTTCACCCCAATTGTGGCCAGGTAAGTACAAGTGAGGAAAGGAGGGATCCGCTCATGAATCACCGTGAGACGGGCCTTTTAAAGTTACCTTTCTCACTTGCCTAGTCTAGACACCACAAAGTCAGGTTTAGATAAACAACCGATGTCCACAACTTATCGTATTTTCATAATAAGAGGTACTTCTTTAAAAATGTATTAAGGCTAAATCTTTTAGAAATGGATTTATTAAGTATATGGTATTTAAATGAAAATATTTGTTTTCTCGTATTTTAGGTTCTCGGGGGTGTTGCATATGAGTGTGTGAGGAGGTAGGTCGTTACCTCGTGATCTACTTTAAATGTATAGCAAGTTTGATGGAGTTAAATGAAGGATTGAAATAATGTGGTATTTAAGTGAAAAATACGATAAATTGAAATAGCTATCATTTCATGTGATGAAATTTGATCAAATTGTTTGATTAGTGTTTAATAATCAACATGAGAAACTTTAAGTATGATTGTATTAGTGAGAAGTGGAATTTTATAGAAATCCGAATCGGAAATCGGATTGGTTCCTATTCCGTCGGGTTTTGTAATTTCTTATTTTGAGAATAGAAAAGAGGGATAGAAAAGGGACTTACGGGTTTTAGATTACTCAAGAGAGTGAGAGGGAACTAGAGGGATCACCGATGTGTTGCGTCGTCGCCGGTAGTTCCTAAAACGATCGCCGGAAGTTTCGCCGGGAATTCGTCGGAACTTCGCCTCGAGCTTGTTTTCAAAGTACACGATTCTTGGAATTTTTTTTGAGAGAGTGGGCTCAGGATTTTGTGGTGAGAGGGTGGAGCGTAGGGGGTGTATTTATAAGATAGGCTAGGGCTAGGGTAGATGAAGGGTTTAAATAAAAAAAATTATAAAAATGTAGGAAATTCATTAAAAATTGGAGTAATTAGGTGTTAATGGGCATTCTGGAACCGATCTGAGTAATTGGAGTGTGCAGGGGGTTAGAGAAGTGGAAAAGACAAATTTTTTGTTTTGATGACTCGGCCGTCCGGCCGAGTCCGGCCGGCGGCGCCGGCCCGAGTCAGCCGGTCCGCCGGCCGACTCGGCCGAGTCGGGGTGCCAGGGGATGGGGGGTCGTCAGGTGTGGCTTCTGGTATTTTTAGATTTGCTCCTGGTATTTTTAGATTTTCATGTTTAGTTCAAGTTTTGGGAGTTATGGTGTGTGGACTGTTGGGCTTCTAAAGGATTTAAAACAAAATAATATTAAAAAATAATGTGGGGCAGGGGATTTGAACTCTGGTGGCTTGGTTCAGCAGTGCAAGCTATTACCAATGAGCTACAAGCTCCTTATTGTAATTATTGTGTGAAGTAAATACTTAAAGTGGTAACAGCAACATTTAATACCCCAAGTATACTTCAAATTTAAATCAAATTTATGTATACTAAAAATGGAGTTGTTGCACCATGGCTGGTAGTTCACCACCCACCGACGCCAAGGATCAAAGCCATCACCAAGAGGCCACCGGGAAGCAACTCTGCTCGGTCCATCCTTAGCGGGTCACTCCATGCCCTCTCGCGCTAAGGATCAAAGCCCTCACCAAGAGACCACCGGGCAGCAACCCTGTTCGGTCCATCCATGGCTGGCAGTTTGCTACCCACCGACGCCAAGGATTAAAGCCCTCACCAAGAGGCCACCGGGCAGCAACCCTGCTCGGTCCAGCCATGGCTGGTAGTTCGCTACCCACCGACGCCAAGGATCAAAGCCCTCACCAAGAGGCTACCGGGCAGCAACCCTGCTCGGTCCATCCTTGGCTGGTAATCTCTTACCCCACGACGCTTAGGATCAAATCCCTCATCAAGAGGCCACCGGGCAGCAGCCCTGCTCGGTCCATCCATGTCTGGTAGTTCGCTACCCACCGACGCTAAGGATCAAAGCCCTCATCAAGTGGCCACCGAGCAGCTTCCCTGCTCGGTCCATCCTAAGCTGGTAATCTCCTACCCAACGACGCTAAAGATCAAAGCCCTCATTAAGAGGCCACCGAGCAGCTTCCCTGCTCGGTCCATCCTTAGCAGGCCATTCCATGCCCTCCCGCGTTAAGGATCAAAGCCCTCATCAAGAGACCACCGAGCAGCTTCCCTGCTCGGTCCATCCTTAGCTGGTGATCTCTTACTCGACGACGCCGAGGATCAAAGCCCTCATCAAGAGGCCACCGAGTAGCTTCCCTGCTCGGTCCATCTTTGGCTGGTAATCTCTTACCCAACGACGCCAAGGATCAAAGCCCTCACCAAGAGGCAATCGATCAGCTACCCTGCTCGGTCCATCCCTTGCTGGTAATTCATTACCCACCGATGCCAAGGACCAAAGCCCTCACCAAGAAGCAACCGAGCATCTATCCTGCTCGGTTCATCCCGGGGGCAGCTTCCTGCCCCACGACGCTGATGATCGAAGCCCTCATCACGAGGCGATCGGGCATCTTCGTGCTCGGTTCATCCTGACGGGCAGCTGTTTTCCCCTCGACGCCAAGGATCGAAAGCCCTCCTCAAGAGGCGACCGGGCATTCTCCTACTCGGTCCGTCCACTCCAGACAGCTTCCTGCCCTACAAAGAGATGGATCAAGGCCCTCATCACGAAGCCGCCATACATCTTCATGCTCGGTCTCAATGGTGGATCCATGAGCCTCACATTGAACCAGCTAGCAAGGCTCTGCCCGGCGCATGCACTTGAAGAAGGCAAGATCCCAACATGGCTCAAGTAAGCAAAAAATAGGAGAGCTCAAGTTTGGTCGATAGCCAACCTTAACAGACGAAACGATGCCTTCATTCATTCCTGGACAATCGACATCACGATTCTCGATGCCAAACCATGCGGAAGATTCTTCGTATAGTCCACTCTCGACCCGATCCATAAATAGGTCGGAACGAGAGTGGGGGGCTAATGATGATGCTCAGAAGTGGTATTTCCTAAGATCACAACACGTGGCGACTGACGTGTCCCATGGCTCACGAGAAGGGAGCGACAACGGTACATTAGAAGTATGCCCCGGGCCTTCGACCCGAGAATATTTCCGACCTTCAGTGGCCGTCCAGACCACTCCTATGGCCGCCTTACAAACAACCGTTGGCTTGTCTCTGAGCCTCCTGCACGATGGGCCTCCTCGGCCCTCCCGGCTCACCTCCGAGCTATCCAGAACCAAGCCTGCTCGGCCTCCCGCTCGTTCCCGAGCTTCCCGCCGAGCTTTGCTTCCTCGGTCTCATTGACCGACCCCCAGCACTGATCACCAGCGTCTCCGCCACGGCTCCGCGAATCTCGCCAGGCGCGAGATATCCGCCGCCCATGATCCCGCGTCCACGCCATCCCGATCCCCCATTAACGAGCATATCTCGTCATTAATGGGGAATTCCGCCTATCACGCGGGTGTAACGCCAGGGGCGTAACGGCCGGCGTGAATCTCGCACCCGCCTGCCCATTACTGCCACTATATAAACCCCTCTCCCAGATGACTCAGGTAAGCCATTTTTTACTCCACTAGGCCGTTACTCTGCCAAAATACCCCGTCTAACTTGATCGTCGGAGGGTCCTCGGTGGCACAACCATCCCGGGACTTCTTTGCAGGTAGCTCGGGCTCAACCACATAAAACCCATTGAGATCCACACGCTTCATGAGTCAACCCTCCAACTCAATCTCAGCCGTCAATCAGCGCTCGCAGCAGATCAACGGAAGATAACATCCGAAGGAGATCGAGAGATCCATCACCAAGAATTCTAGGTTTTGATAATGTCATGGTTGAATCCTTGTGCTGCAACTCTTACATAATTAACCGACTTTTTATATTACCTTTTTCCTTGACAACGAAGGAGCAACAGATCATCCATTTCGAATCATAGATAAGGTATGTATATAGTTAGTCTGTTGTTACTTTGTTCGTAGCAAAATTTGGCAATAACAAGGATGGCCAAAAGACCAACAAAATTAGACTCTTCGTCCATCGGTCATGGCATACATCGGCTACATAATATAGTCAGCTGAAGTTAGGCAACCACTATAGATGGATGCGCACAAGAACATGGGGCATTAAGTTGAGACGCTTAGTATCTCGTAGCCATTATTCAAGAAGGACATGGGAAGTTATTGTGAAGTCAAAGACATAAATGCTACTCCAAAAGAGGCCTATAAACAGTAGAGAGTTTGAAGAACTTGATTTCGCTCTGTCTCGACGTGGATCAGCTCAAAACTGTTTATCCACCATTTTTGGTGTAATGAAAAAATAATTAAGATTTAGTAAGAAAATAAATATATCTATAAAAATAAGAATTTTATTTTATTTCAATCTCAGCCGTCCATGTATTACACCACGGACAGTTGATAACCGGTTTTGACAAAATAACTTCAAACCCAGCTTTGAGCTGATCGGCATCCCTCCTGCCCAATCTTTGGAGACCATTCTCCGATCAACCATACTTGCACCAACTTTATGCCTCGACTTATTGTAGCAGTAGCCTAAAATGCCGCGCTATTGGTGGCCCGATAATAGAAGACCTAAGTGGTTATCGGTGACATTATTGGTTTGTCAATCAAGGCCCAGCCCACATAATTATACGGGTTAAAGAAAAACTAATGTCCAATAACTATGTAGTATTCTAATTCCCATGGAGGCATTGAACGCAACAAGTTGAATACTGAAATACTGTATAAAATATAGCCATACAATAAACAACAGGATAATATTTAGATATTATAAATTTATAAATTTTTATCTTTATATACAATATATAAAAGTATATAAGTAAATAAATTTACTGTTTGTAAAAGTTTCTACGTACGGCGTTAAGGGCAATGGCATGGGTCAATCTCAATATTTGCCTGTCAAAATGATAAAGTTCTTACTAAGAAAATGGAAATATTAAATTGGCCCAGTTTAAATGAATTCCTCTAACAACAAGGTTTTCCAAACCGACATTTTAATTAAGGTACAATGAAACTGCGGTTTGCATGTGTGCAAACTGTAGTTTCGTAAAATTGGTGTTTCACAAAGTTAAGGGTTGTTTGCCAATATAAATAAAGAATCGTGGTTCTAATTCAACCTGGTTTATTTTTAAATACGAGAGAGAAAGAATAAAGGGAGACACCACAAAACTTTCTGAAACTTCACTTTCTGTTTCAAGTTTCGGAAAACGAGGCTAGCATTTTGTTTGTCAAACATGTTGAGAAGTTCTATTTTGACAAACATGGTTTATGAAACTCTATTTTGATCGTCGGGCCAATTTTAATTTTGTAGCATCAAAACTCCACGGCACTTTGGAAAGCACAGTTCCTGTTGGCAAAGGAAGCCTTACAGGTCTTCGGCTGGGCCCAAATAAGAACTTCTTATGGACCAGGCCTACCTAAGGCTCAATTTGTTTAAAATTTACTAGTAAATAAAATTTACTGGTATGAATAAGGGTAAAATCTATAAAACACACAGTAATTTATTTAAGCAGGAGTGGACTGGATAACTCTAAAGTGAATTTGTGTGCGGACGAAATAGCCTCAATTTGAAGTTTTTTATTGACAAAAATACCCTTCAATCTTCTGACGAAAATACCGTTTACGGGTTACACGGTATTTTGAGAGTTCAACAATGATATCTCCAAAGCTTGAATCCTGGATGATGATGCTTTATAAAAATTATCTGCATGAATAAATAGGACTTATATATACATTGTTTAGCTAACCAAGTTGCACAGGTTGCCTAATAAAGTCACCAAGTTTGGGTCAGATAGGACCCAATTTCAACTTAGCCAGTTAAAGAGAGCCCCTACGTGGACGGAATAACCCAAAATGAACATTTATGTAGACCGAACAGACCAAAATAAACTGAATATGCATTTTTTTTACGAAAATACCATGACAAATGCATCTTCAAAGTTCAATGAAGTATCTTAAAAACCCTGAAAATTTGGTGGTGCTATGTTAAATTTACCCTTGCATTTGAACTTAGTACTTCTTACTTTGTTCCTTCAAATTCTCGTTAATGGAGAGCCTTGTTGATCGAAACCGTTTTGTTCAAGGGAAAAAGGGAAAATAAAAACTTAGTGCTTGGATAAAATTTTGCTCTTCAATGCAAGAGTTCGTCCCTTATTATATATATCTGGATTAATTTGTTAATTCAACTGTTGTGAGTGTCACGATTAAATCCTTTAAAATAACCATTGTGATAACAATGAAGTCCTTGTTCCACTTTAATTTCATCAGCACACACAAGTCTCTTTCTCTTTTGAGCAGAGAAGATCCCAAGATCTTATCACACTTTTATTAAAGTACCCACCATATATACATATAACTTTTCAAATAATCTTCAAATTATGGTCCATTTTACGATTCCAACTCCAAGAAAAATAAGATTTGATGCAACACATAGAAAACTCACGGCTACATATATTTTTCATTCATATTTTATATCTTTTTTCAAGCTGCCAGATTTGGAAATGGGCACCGAAAGGCCTAAGAAGCGAAAGGCAAGATGCAAATTATATGGATGTGAATCCTCATAAGAGTTAGTTTTCAAAAGAAAAGAAGAAAATTATGAAGCACATTTTATGATTCTCTGTTGATTTTGATGTGTTGCATTATGAATGAATATATCTCAAAATGATAGAGGACGATTGATTCTTATTTTGGATTCTAGTTGCATAGCGTTTTTCAACATCTTATTGAGATAGGAATGCGCGCCGCTTGTCAGACATATTACAGATTCCCCCTATCTGGGATAGACAGGGGTTTATTGATCGTGAGGATCCAAATTTCCGGCATTCGCGGATTAACCTTCTGTTAATTACCCATCGTTTTTGGAGCGTGAAAACCTCCGATTAACAGGGATCATGCAAACTCAATGTGCAGTATGCGTATGCGTGTGTCTTGAGGGTGTTTTGGGCATATCAGAGGCCTCGCGGAGTTTACGGGGGTCCCGCTACCCGGATAGCGAGCTGGGGGTCAAGGGAGCTAGCAGCCTCCTTACGGGACAGCGCCTCGTTAGAATTTTTTTCTAAGAGAGGAAGGCTTTTAAGTGTGGGCCGTGTCAATTTTATTCATTTTTTTTTTATTTTTTAAAACATTTACAAGAAAGACAAAAGTGAGAGATGCGTGTGTGTCACATGCACACTTAGCAAGGTGCACGCATGGTAAGGTACGCACGCACCTAGCAAGATGCGTACCTAGTCCGGTGAGCACTTAACGAGGTGCGAGAGTGGAGGGCCAAAGGGTCTCGAATGGGCCAAAAGATGACACCTAGGGAGGTGCGCACCTAGCGAGGTGCGCACCTGGACCGATGCACACCTAGCACGACTTGCACCCAACGGGGTGCACATATAACGAAATCGGCATCTAGCGAGGTGCGCACCTAACACGGTGTAAGCAAAGGTCGGAACCTAATAAAGTTACGGTCCCAAACACAAAAATTTTGACTTAAGAAGATTAAAGGGGACTCTTTTCCTCTATACGAGGCCTCAGGACATGCGCATATAGGTCTTGATGTGGGTTCTTCCTTCCGCCTCCTCTCCTTTATTGGATCGTGGGGAGAGAGAGGATGATAAAAATTACTCCTTTGGTGATTTTAACTGGAGATTGGTGTTCCTCTTAATTGATTAATGGCCAAAATCACTTTGCTTTTGAAAAATGTAAGGATTTGGTTTGGATTTAATTAAAAAAGAGAGTTGTAAGAAGAAGAAGACCTTAAGAGAGAGAGAGAGAGGCGCAAAACCCTAGAAAATTTTAGGAGAGAATAATCTTCTTTATTTCATTTTATGATTGGCTTTATATAGCCTTACATTTCATTCAGGCCTTTAGGATTTTATCAATTGCCCTTATGCCTATTACATTTATTCATGGAAAAAGAGAAATTAAATTAAATTTATTTGTCGCATAATTTAAAAAAAATTCTTAGCATTTGGCTGGCTTCACTTGGGCTCGAATTTGGTTCGGGTCCGCTTGGGTGCTGAATCTGACCCTTTGACTTGTCGACTTTCTGACTTTGGTTTTTTGGGCAAGGAGTGTAAATTTTGACCCCAACAAAATGCCCTCCATCAATAATGCATACAACATTTATGCTTCGTGCGTATGAAATAGATGGATTTTCATTCACATAGAGGTTGGTTCTGAAGGAGAGCATCGTTCCAGGGGCTGTGCATCATTCCGAGAAGTGGAGCATAATTCCAGAGGTGGAGCAACATTCCAAGGAGCATAATTTCAGGGGCGGAGTATCATTCCGAGAAGCGGAGCATAATTTCAGGAGCATAATTTTAGGGTCGGAATATCATTCCGAAGAGCGGAGCATAATTCCAGGAGCATAATTTCTGTGTCGGAGTATCATTCCAAAGAGCGGAGCAAAATTTCAAGGTCGGAGTATCACTCCGAGAAGCGGAGCATAATTCCAGGAGGAGAATATGTTCTGAGACGAAGTATAATTTCGACGCAAGGTTCTGGGACAAAGCTTGATTTCGATGTGAACAGGTATATCCTGAGACGAAATATAATTCCGACACAGGGTTCCGGGGTGAAGCATGATTTCGCCGCGGGGGCAGACATTTGATTGACCTGATCGATTTGGTTTGATTTGGGAGTTTCCTGTCCATCCAATAAGACCTTCGAGTTTAGAAGCACCGTCGGGTGGGACTTTGATTTGGTTTTTTTTAATTCTTATCCCGTTTGTCAGGACTTTTGAATTTGAGTTGAAATTCGAATTGTAACTGGATGTGAATCTGAGTTTTGAAATCTGGGTTTTGGTTTGGTATCAACATCACTACACTGGAGTATGGTACCAGGAGCGAATTATCATTTGCCTTCGGAGAACTTGGAATTTGGGTTTTGGGTCGGTATCAACACCACTAACATTGAAGCATAGTGCCAGGACAGACTCATCATTTGCCTTTACCCGTTGGGGAGCGATGGCTTAAGAGACGGGTTTAAGTCCCTGTTACCTAAGACTTTTCAATTTCATGAACTGTAAGGGTCTCATAAACGCATTTTCTCCTTACGAGTCGCAAGGATCTCTTAGGTGTATTTTCTCCTTAGGAGTTGTGAGGACCCGCAAGTGTGCTTTCATCTTGTGAGTCGTAAGAATCCCACGAAGGCGTGTTTTTCTCATGAGTTGAGAGGATCTCGCAAGTGTCGTTTTCCTCATGTATGGTGAGTATACATGAGTGAGTCTTCTCGAATAGAGCATATTTCCAAGGACCGAGACTGGCCGCAGGACTGGTGATTGCGGTGGGACATGGATATGATTTAACTCGTTTATGCCCATAGATTGTATACAACGTGCAAAGTGTCGGACCCATAGGGCTGGGAGAATTTGGGGAAATTGGATTTTGGTTTTGGGTTGACATCCGCATCGCTACACTAGAAAAATGCCAGGAGCGACTCATCATTCGCCGTTGGGACATTTAGAAATTTGAATTTTTGTTGGCGTTTGCATCGCTACACCAGAGTATGGTACCAGGATCAACTCATCATTCGCCATTAAAAGGGTTGAGATATTTATTTATATACACACATATATTCCTAGTTTAGACTTAGGGGTCAAGCTTTTATTTTTACCGCAATTGCTATATTATTTTAGCTTTTCTTATCTTGAAGGTCGCGCTTGCCCTATTGTTTCGGCTATTCATTCATGGTTGCCCTATCATTTTGGCTTTTCATCTTTATTTTTAATCGTTGATTTTTATTGCGAGTTGCCCTATCGTTTCGGCTTTTTATTTATTTATTTACACACAGTTTTTTCCTCTCAATTTAACGACTTAGAATATATTCATCCCAATAAATACCACACCATTCCCCAGCTTTCCCCTATTCTGAAAATTTCTCAAAATTTCTCTAAGTTCAAGAAGGGTTAAGGCTAGTCAAGCAGAGTTAGCGATCCAAGTTCATTCCGTTGAAGAACAGAGCCAATTCCGACGCAACCGCGATGCCACAAAGACTTCCCCCTCTTTCTTACTCTTTTCTCATCGCTATACAACCCATAAGTCCCTTCCTCTCTCTTTCATTTCACCTCAAAACAATTTCTAAAACACTATTGACAAAGTGGAGTTAACTCGTTATTTTTTCCTTTAAACAACTTTTGTCACATTTGCTAGGATTAATATTTCACTCTAAATCTCTAATATCATCTTAACATATTATTCATATCTTTTACCTTTTCATGTAAATAAAATTTCATGTGAAATAACCACATAAATCGAACAATTTCATATAAATACCATGAACTTTAAAAGTACCATTTTATCGATAGCTAGAATATATACATATGGAAATTCATGGGGTAACGACCTACCCCGCCACATACACTAAGGTGTCATAGCACGATATTTTATATATATGTTTAATTTAAAGAATATGGTTTACAATAAAATACCATTGCTTTATAAATAAATATTTTCAACTGATATTTTTAAAATTTTTGCAATTGCGCCTCTACAATCTTTTTAGGGAAACCCATTTATGGATGGTGCGGGTTATCGCACATCCTTAGGATAGTGGAGCGGGATACAGAATTCCTCATGGAGAATTCGGTCTCGAAAGGAAATAAAAATACGATTTTTAAAGAATAGGTTTTTTTAAACAAAGTAAATTTTGGAAAATTATATAAACTTATAAATCCGTAATTTACATGAAAATAAATTATAAAAAATTATATTTTAAAATGAAAGATTAAAATTTTAATAAAAATATCAAGAATTTTCCAAAAGTAGTAGTTTTCATAAAAACACCATCAACTTTTAAAAGCAAGGTTTTCATCACTAAAATACCACCTAAACTAAAATATATCTCTATAAAAATATTATAAATCACCCTTGAGATTTATTTTTAAAACAAAATTATAATATTTTTCATAAAACCCCCTCGAGAAATGCAAACAATATAAATACAATGTAAACAACAGAAATAAATTTTTAAGGACCCTAAAACAATACTATAAGTAACCACGTTAGAATAGCATATCTTATACCTGTAAATGATCATGCTTGGATACTCGCTTATAAAATCTTACATGTTCACAATATTTGGTTTCTATTCACTTTATATACTATTCAGTCATCCACCTTTACTTATTTTGGGGACTTACTGAGTACTAGTTCACTGACGATATTCCTTTCTGTTTTTTTTTTTGGAATGTTTGTAAGGAGAACCGGTCTCTGAGAAGATAGAGTCGAGCCCGGAAGACTTGGATCGGTTTGCTGCTCAGCCAGTTTACTAGCTCCTGCCTGCACTTACTTTCAGTATGCCATTGTTTAGGCATTTGTTTAAATCATTGTAATTTTTTTATATATTTCCGACAGTTGTATTTGAAATTTAAATGTAAATAAAGTTGCCGTTAAATTTTATTACTCATATATTTCTTATATACGCTTAATGTATTTATTAAGTGAAATGACCTTCTTTTAGTAAATATGTTGTGGGCTTCCCATGTCACCGTTTCCGTTTACTGGGAAGCGGGACGTTACAGGTTTTCTTGGAGGCCCATGCAGGACAGTTCTGTATGAAATATTAAGCAATATATCACAAGAATTATAAGAATCAGTAACTATACATTTTTTGCATTTCAAATTCCTTGAATCTATCCTGACTTGTCTTTTCTATCAAGGTGACGGATTCTCCAAACAACACCAGCACCAACGTCAATGGCAACACACCACCGCCTACCCTACCACTTCCTCCTACCATTGCTGCACCAATCAACGAACAGACGGTACTTCTAGAAGCCATCAAAATCCTTGTGGAGGTTTAGCAGCAGCAGACTGCTATCCTTATGAACCGCTCCGAAGCCGAACTATCTAGAGTAAAGCAATTTCTGGCATTGCGTCTAAAGAATTTCTCAGGGAAAGAGAGTCCTTATGAGGCTGAAGAGTGGGCCTAAAATATCGAGCATGACCTTGCCGCAACGCAGGTACCTGACATAATTTGGGTTTGTTCTCCACCGAAAATGGGGACGAGACCGCGCAGGTCCGTCTTACCTGAATTTCGAGGGCAGATGCTAATTGGTACTATCCGTCCACCTCTCCGAAGATGCCAAGTTGATTTATGACACCGTGTATCGAAGGTTTAAACGGATGCGGCCGATAGAGCAGACTTCATCAGATTCCCCCTCGTTGAGGGGTTCTTGATTGTGGGGACGCTCTTCCCTGCAGCCGCAAGCCCCTGCAGTTAATTATGCTACCGCATCGCGGTATCCACTTTCTCCTTCTCCAGATGGTCACTTCGTGTCGTGGGTGTTTATTTGGTTTTTGGTTGCCCGTGGATTGTATACGGAGACTAATTTATGTTGTCGCCCGTAGGGCGTGGATTAGTCCAAATCCGTATTTTCTTAGATTTGGGTTTTGGGTTGGGTTTAAGGATCGTTAATCTCATTTGAGACTAAGATCAACTTAAACGTTTGTTAAGGATACGTTAGTCTAATTTTAGACTAAGATCAACTCAACGGGATCATTTAGATCCAACAAAAGAGCATTTGGACTCTATTGTTAGTTTAGGGACTTTGCGGTCCATTACCAGTTTAAGGACATGGTTGTCCAAGGTTAATGACATCATAGTCCATGGGCTTAAGGACCCCACAGTCTGAGGTTAAGGACATCATAGTCCATGGGTTTAAGGACCCACAGTCCGAGATTAAGGATATCATAGTCCATGGGTTTAAGGACCCCACAGTCCAAGGTTAAGGACATCATAGTCCATGGGTTTAAGGACCCCACAGTCTAAGGTTAAGGACATCATAATCCATGGGCTTAAGGACCCTACAGTCCAAGGTTAAGGAAATCATAGTCCATGGGCTTAAGGACCCCATAGTCCAGTTTAAAGACGTCATAGTCTATGAAATGTATGGTTGTTGGGACCCGTCACATCTCTGAAGACGTTGAAGGATTACAGTGACAAATATCAGAGGAGTAAAGAGATGTACCCTTGAACCGATTTTGGTTGAGAGATCTGTAGTCCAATTTGAGACTAAGATCAATAGATTTGTGAGCATATGGGCTCAGTTAATCTGAATTGAGGACTTACGGCCAAACTTGGGCTAAGTCCAATCAAATCAAAATGTTTAACATTTATTTTGGGCTGTTGAGCCTTTATTTGGGCTTAGCCCTGACAGTGTTTTTTGTCTTTTACTGAATGCTGAGCATTCCTCACAGCCTCGGGCTTATTAAAGAACAATTTATGTTCTATCAGCGCAACACGTGGCGCGGTTGGCGCTTTGCGCCAGTCAAAGAGCGCAGTGTGCTTCTGCCGATTAGCGCACACGTGAGGGACACGTGTCGCGCTTGTCGCTAAGCGCCAGATGATGGACGCATTGTGCCAATTTATGAGCGCATTGCGCTATTAGTTCAATGGCGCATACGTGAGTGACACGTGGTGCGCCTGGCGCTGAGCGCCAGCCCATGAGCGCAGTGCGCTATTTCAAGAGCGCAAAGAGCTAACTGTTAAGTGGCACACATGAAAGGGACATGTGGCGCACTTGACACTGAGCGCCAATCCAATAGCGCAGAAGCACAGTTCAAGAGCGCAAAGCACATCTGATCAATTTTATGATCTGAGAAACAAATTCTTTTTTATAAGGGACTTTGTCTCAAGATTCTAAGAACAAAAGTTCTTATTTTGTAGGAGATATTTTGATCTCTTATTTTAGTAAAAGGCTTTGCCTTTATGGATCTTTGATCCTGAGAGAATTGAATTATTCTCCCCTCTTATGATGAGATAATCTCTGGAAGACAATTTTTCTTATAGATCTATGATCTGTGAGAAGAATTATGTTCTTCTTTTTATGATGAGATCTTTTGATCTCCTTTTTAAAAGACCTTGGTCTTGTAGATCTATGATCTTAGAAAAAGAAGTAAATTCTTCTTTTATATGAGATGATTTCATCTTTCTGTTCTTTTTTTTTCTTTTTACCTTGAAGAAAGTTTTCTTCTTTTGAGAGCTTGCTCTTTGTCTTTGAGTTTCTCAAAGTTTATGGGGAGGTTTCTCTGTCTGAGACTTGAAGTCTTGGGGCCTTTATATAGGGCAAGCTGATTTGTTCAATCAGTTAAGGAGATCTTTTCTCCAATTGATTTGGGGAATTTCCCATCGTTGGATCTTTGATCCAAGGGCTTCTGATTTACATAAGGTAATCTTCTTGTTTTTAACAAGATTGATAAATCTTTCCATACAGAATTTATTCTGTGTTTTGGTGATTTTTAATCACCATTGGATCGTTGATCCAACGGTGCTCTGATTTACAGAGCACAATTTTGTTGTTTGGAAAGATTTGAGAAATCTTTCCTCAACAGAATTTAATTCTGATTGATTAATAATTTATCATTATTATTAGATCTTTGATCTGACGGTGGGGAGCTTTCAGTTCCACGCTAGCGTACCCATGCTTTGCACGTGGTGCGCTGCTTAGGGTGCAACGCACTTAGCGCTAGCGCACCCGTGCTTTGCACGTGGTGCGTTGCTTAGAGCGCAGCGCACCCATCGCTAGCGCACCCGTGCTTTGCACATGGTGCGCTGCTTAGGGCGTTGTGCTTTGCACGTGGTGCGCTGCTTAGGGCGCATCGCACTTGGCGCTGCATCTGAAGCGTTGCTTCATTTCAAAATTTGAATTTTGAACAGAGCTCAGCTCTGATTGGGGGAAACAAATGCCCCCCACCGTTGCCCTCATGTGGCCCACATGTGAGTGCAGCGGTGGCAGCATCTGCGCCCTTGGATCAACTCAGAAGTTGAAAAGGCATCTCGGTGCCTATAAATAGGACCCTTGGCCCTTAGGACGATTTCTGTTCATCTTCCTCCTTCTGAGAATTTTCATTCTCTTGCAGAGCATAGCTCTTTGGCTTAAGAACTTCCTTAAGGACATAACTCTGTCAAAAATTTTAGGTAAAGATTAAATCTTTTAAAGAACCTTTTAATAATCTAGGGTTTCACCCATTAAGAGAGCTTTGCTCTTCATAGATATTTGATCTAAAAAAAACCTTTTTAGGGTTTCATCAACGGAGCTTTGCTCTCTTGAACCATAGATCTAAAGTGATCTTTTCTTGGGGTTTCTTAGCCCATGAACAGAGCTTTGCTCATAAAGAACTCTTAAAGTTTGTTCATAGATCTTGAAGATCTTAGAATTTTTCATTCATATATAAAAATTTATTTCAATTTTTCTGATGGATTATTCCATCATTTTTTCCAGAGCAAGGCTCTTGAGGAATTTTTATTCCTTCATCATTAGAGTTTGACAGATGTCACTCTGTCACAGAGCACTGCTCTCAAGGGGAGATTTACTCCTTAGCACGAGGGGTTTTCTCATTAAATGAGAATCAATTGAGGATTTCCTCATTTAATTGACAGTCTCATCAAATGATGAGGCTGTTTTATTAATGATGAATTGTCATCTAGATTTTGTGGGTCCCCTTTTTACTGCATTGCAGTGCGGTACGAATTTTAAAGTACCAAGTGTCAGAATTTAAATTATAGCACTGACGGTTGACTTTGTTCTTTTTTGCGCAGGTGACATGTCTTTCGACACTTTCTTTCCGTTCGTCCGCTCAGAAGGCGGATTTCCTGAAGCGCCCGTAGACCGAGAGGTTATTGCGCTGATCAAAGACCATGACCCGGAGCACAAGAATCTTCATTTGTGGGGAACATGGTATAACCAGATCATCATGGGTCGACGCAGCTTCTCTTGCGCAACACCTTCAGAGGCTATCTCAGCGATTCACTATGCTGACATACCCCCGATGAACTATGCCGTGGAGATGGTTAATTGGACTTCAGAGGGTTGTCTTCAGCCTTCTATGGCTGCAATCCCTGTACAACCGCCAATGGCTTTGGACATTCTAGGGCGGCGTATATGCCAAGGTGAGTCGCGCCCTTGGGGACAGCCATACAATATGGGTCTGACTCCTCGTCACTCAGCTGGATACCTGCAGTGGGCCCGATATATCTTATCGACAAAGAAGTCAGAACTGCTGAAGCTTGGGTTGTATCCTGCGATTTATGCTTCTCTGTTCCAGTATTCCACACCTCCCGCATGGTGGGTCAAAGCCTTCTTGGAACAATGGAACGTTCCAACTCATACCTTCCTTATGCTAGATCAAGAAGTTTCCATCTCTCTGGAAGAGTTTGCGGATATCTTCGGCTTACCTGTCAGAGGGGAGCATTATGAGGAGATCTTGCCCCCTGATGAATATGTTTTCGCTACCCGATTGGTGATGACAGGTCTAAACCCATAGAATGCCATTCAGCACCGATTCCCTAGCTTGATCAAGGTGTTAAACATTTATGAAGGCCTATTTCTTGAATCTGGAAGTCATGGGGTTAACTTTGCGGACTTCATCGTCCGTTTTCTTCGCTCAGAAGTTTTATCGCGACAAGGTTAAAAGTTTTCCAAACTCGATGATCCTTTCGGCTTTGGCTTGGATCGCCGGCCAACATTGGAAGCTGATCAAAAAGGATTGTTTCTTCCAAATGTCGCGATCGTCCCTTTTTCAGAAATTGCTGCTCCGAGCATCGATGAGGAAGCATTCTTTCTAGGATTCCTCGGTTTGTGGTTAAGCTGGTTCGCGCTTCCCATGCACCCTCTCTACATGAGGCCGTCGGTCTTCTACCCAGCTCATCGGATGGTTGAAGGGAGACAAGTTGCTGTTGGAATTGCCAGGCTGGCTCATTTGTATCACGACCTTAGTTTGGCGGCCGATACTACTCAGCCGGGGGTGCAGCCCGTGAACTTCTCGATGCATTATTTTACCTCATGGCTTGAATTCCATGTGCTCGGTGCCTTTGGAATTGACAAGAGGCCTCATTTCTATGAAACTTGCAATTTTCCACGGATCATGCGGCTGGTCAATGCTTCCATTGTGGAGCCAAGTCAGCGAGAGGCTCGGAGTATAATCCTTCGCCCACGTACCGTCGGGGATTTCATGACCTTTATTGATAAGGTTATGACCATCGGTAAGGAGTTCGCTAAGATGGTGCAGCCGTCGCGGGACACCTTTAAGGATTGAGCTTCTACCCTGAAAGCTCGGGAAATTCTCCATCTATACTCCATCAGGCCGGGATATTTGGTGTTCAGGCAGAACGATTCGGCTCTGTTCATGAGATATAATCCTCACCATTTTGCCCAGCAATCAAGTTATAATCAGGGCGTCCCACTCGAGGCATTCCTGGCAGAACCAGTTTATACTGAGGAGGGTATCCGGAGCGCTTTGCACCACTTCATGTGCCTAAACACAGGGTCCAATTTCTTCATTAGCGAACCAAGTTGTGTTCCTAGGGCCCTAAACGTATACGTGGCGTGGTATCAACACGTAATGGGTGCCGTCATCAGGGAGGAAAAGAAATTGTTGCTCGACCGCAAGGGTACACCCCCTGCCGGTAATCCAAACGTCCATCTGAAGCGACGGACCATTGTCTGTCCTCCCTTAAGGGAAGTTGCTGCGGTCGAGGTCCCGCATGATAGGCCTGAGCTACCGATACCCCGTGCTCCCGTGGAAACGGTGACTGTGGCGTCTCCCGAGTCTGGTGTGGGTTCAGATATCGGGACTTGTCGTCCCAAGGTGCCCACCAAGCGTAAGCTTATGCTAGCGGCTACGGGCACTCGCTCGCAGAAGAGGAAGAAGAAATCGATTCTCTCTGTGGACGTTGTACTCGGCCAGGAGCCTCATGCTCCTTATAGTGAGGCCTAAGTGAATATGGGACAAATGAGGGTCTATTCATGCCGCCAGATGATACTGATCTGGCGGCTGCCATCGCAGCTTCTGAGCGTCTGGCTAGCCACAAAGCAGGAATGATCATCTTTGCTGAGTCAGGTAATCTTCAGTCGCATCTTTTTGCTGTTATATATTTTTCTATTATCATGCCTTGACTAACACCTCGTCTTTAACAGGCATTTCCACTGAAGAAGCTCTCGCGGCTTCCCTCAAGACTTTTGAGGAGGAGGAGAGGATTCGCGCTTCACTGGGCGTTGGTATATTTCGGCTCATTGCGCCTTCGTTCGCCTTTCTTATGAACAATCTGACCCCTTTTTCATCTTATCGCAGGGACTACAATGCTAATCCCGCAGGATGATGCGGAGATGCTTCCAGGGCCAGCTATCGAAGTCCCGGCCTCCTCAGCACTGCCAAAAGAGGATTTACTTAAGCGACCGATGATGGATGCCATAACGGCTCCACAGGTAACTCTTGGCGCGGACGATGACGTCCCCTTGACGGAGGTCTTGAGAAGATCAGCTCTCACGGGCTGGGCGGAAAGGAAGCACAGAATGCGCACAGCAAGGGAGCGTAACGCCGCCTTGGCCGTGGGTGCAGGCTCGAGTGCTGCTACCCCTGCCTCTACTCCTTCAGAGGGTGCTTCGGTCGCCCTGTCTACCGCTCACAAACAGGCAGCACGTGCGGCTCGGGAAGCAGTTGAAAGACCAACCCAAGGTAACGTAACATTGAGTTCTTTTGTCAAAGTTTTATTTTTCAGATTCCCATATATCCTGTCCTGCAGGGCCGAGTCTTGATGAGGAAGTGGTGGGTGAGATGGCGGCAACCACCGAGCCTGAGGTAGCTACTCTTTCTCAAGAGTCTGGAACTGCCCCAATTGCCACTCTCTCACCTTGCGGTTCCTTACCGTTGCTGGGAGCCGCGAGTGTCACGACGATTCTCGTGGAGTCGGGGGATGAAGCTACGGGCGGCCAAACCATTCCGATGGGGGAGGGTGAAGCAATCGCTGCACCGAGTGACGCCCTTGTCGCAGTTTCAACTAGCGACTCACCAGGTAGATTTTGGGTTATTGCTTTCTCCTTTATTCTGCAATCCCTTTCAATCTCTTTTGACAGTGTTTCTCTCATTTCTAATACAAGTGTGGTGAGCGTTGAGGTTGTGTCACCCAAGGAAGTATCACCAGTTGCTGCTTTGACGGTAGCCGCCCCTTTGCCTTCTCCCGTGTCCTCCCAAATGCTAGAAGGTACGAGTTTGTGACTTATCAGTTTTTTTTGTAAGCGATATACTTTAAGTACTGACATTGCATTATTACACCCTTGCAGGAGTTCTATTTGATCATCTATATCAGGTGCTGCACCCACATTTCTCCTTCCAGTCGAAGATTGCTTCATCTAGCGGCGTTGGTGAGTACAGCCTTTAGCTAATGTCTTCTCTTTTCTTTTACGGGCCGCCGAATCGTTTCTAATTCTTTTTTGTTTTGACTGCAGCACTACAGATTGAAGGAGGAGACGAAAGAACAGTTGCACCACCGGCACTCCCAGCCTTGCCACCTGCTGCATCCGGTATAGTAAACTCCATTGTTCACGAGCCTTCTCTATTTCTTGAACTGCCGTTTGACTGTGATTTGTTTTGTAGCGGTGACACCGACTTCAGCTCCATTCGAATCCCGAATCATAATGCCAGCAGGCCCTTTTTCCCGACGTCCATCTTCAAAAGGTGCTGTGACTAGTCTGCGCATGCTGAGCGAATCCATTGAAGAGCTTGACGCAGAGATCCCTGCACTTGCTGCAGATTTTGTTGCTGAGATTAATCCCATGCTGGCGACACTTGTGCACTTCCATAGTGAGGGCGCCGTTGAGTCTTGGGTTAATCACTGCAGGAAAATTGAGGCTTGTCTGCATGAGCTCGAGGTCGGACGTCCTGCTCCTGAAGTCCTGGCTGTGAACTCCCAGCGGGCTGCGGGGGTCAAGCAGAGCACTCCCTACTTCCGCCATCTTGAACAAGAAGTGGCTTTAAAGTGTAAAGAATGCGAAGAGACTTCAAGCGAATCTTCCCATTTGCACGCTCAGGTTGACGCAAATGCCGTACAGTTGAAAGCTATCTTTGAGGGCTTTCTATGATATATTTATGATAGGCTAACGCTGAGGCAGAAGCTTGACCTCGTCGACCGAGATGCACAGAGTCGTGGGGAAGCTCAGCGGGTCGTCGAGGAACAACTTTCATCCTATTTGCAGCAACGGGCTCAGGTTGAAGCGGAGTTGGCAGCGGCAGCTAACCGTGAAAAGGGGCTGAAGGGAGTGCACGAGCAACTGATTGGTTTATTGAAAATGCTCCCCCTAATAGTCGTTTTGTATAGATTAACATTTGTTATTTTTGAATAAAATGTATCCATTTTTTATATGATGTAATTTGTACCCACTTGAACTTATAAATAAAAGATACATTTCTTTCATAATATCTTGTGTCATCTCTTGCTTTCTTCTCTTTTCTGTATTGCCGGCATGTTACCTTAGCAAGCGTAGCCTGTAGATGATAGAGAGCATTACGTCTTGAACTCTTCGAGAGGTGGCGATGGCTTAGGAAACAGGGTTAGGATCTGTTGCCTAAGACTTTTCAACTTTATGAGCCGTGAGGGTCTCATAAAAACTTTTCTCCCTGCGAGTCGAAAGTATCTCGTAGGTGTATTTTCTCCTTAGGAATCATGAGAATTCCTAAGTGTGTTTTTCTCTTGGGAGTCGTAAAGATCTCACAAGAGAGTTTTCTTCCTTACGAGTCGAAAGGACCCGCAAGTGATTGATGAGGTTGACATTATCCGCATTTCACGGAATCAGAAGTTGCTCTGGGCGTTTCCCACGGGGTCGAGATTGACATAGTCCGTG
Organism: Agapanthus africanus; assembly: GCA_030015575.1. Taxonomy (NCBI): domain Eukaryota; kingdom Viridiplantae; phylum Streptophyta; class Magnoliopsida; order Asparagales; family Amaryllidaceae; genus Agapanthus; species Agapanthus africanus. The sequence continues at coordinate 181,223,468 of CM057342.1, read as the reverse complement.
TTCCACTAGACCAGGATTTGCTCTGGATGCTTCCTACGGGATCAGGATTGACATAGCCGTGTTCCGCAAGGACCAGGTTCCGCTCTGGACGCTTCCCACGGGGTCAGGATTGACATAGGCCGTGTTCCACTAGACCAGGATTTGCTCCAGATGCTTCCCACGAGGTCAGGATTGACATAAGCCGTGTTCCACGAGACCAGGATTTGCTCTGGATGCTTCCTACGGGGTCAGGATTGACATTAGCCATGTTCCGCAAGGGCCAGGATCAGCTCTGGACGCTTCCCACGGGTCAGGATTGACATAGGCTATGTTCCACTAGACCGGGATTTGTTCTGGATGCTTCCCACGGGGTCAGGATTGACATAGCCGTGTTCCGTAAGGACCAGGTTCCGCTCTAGACGCTTCCCACAGGGTCAAGATTGACATAGGCCGTGTTCCACTAGACCAGGATTTGCTCTGGATGCTTCCCACGGGGTCAGGATTGACATAGCCGTGTTCCCTAAGGACCAGGATTTGCTCTGGATGCTTCCCACGGGGTCAGGATTGACATAGCCGTGTTCCACTAGACCAGGATTTGCTCTGGATGCTTCCCACGGGGTCAGGATTGACATAGCCATATTCCGCAAGGACCAGGTTCCGCTCTGGACGCTTTCCACGGGGTCAGGATTGACATAGGCCATGTTCCACTAGACCAGGATTTGCTCTGGATGCTTCCTACAGGGTCAGGATTGACATAGCCGTGTTCCACAAGGACCAGGATTTGCTCTGGATTCTTCCCACGGTGGGTCAGGATTGATATAGCCATGTTCCACTAGACCAGGATTTGCTCTGAATGCTTCGCACGGGGTCAGGATTGACATAGCCGTGTTCTGCAAGGACCAGGTTCCGCTCTGGACGCTTCCCATGTGGTCAGGATTGACATAGGCCGTGTTCCACTAGACCAGGATTTGCTCTGGATGCTTCCCACGGGGTCAGGATTGACATAGCCGTGTTCCACAAGGACCAGGTTCTGCTCTGGACTCTTCCTACGGGGTCATGATTGACATAGGCCGTGTTCCATTAGACTAGGATTTGCTTTGGATGCTTCCCACGGGGTCAGGATTGACATAGCCGTGTTCCGTAAGGACCAGGTTCCGCTCTGGACGCTTCCCACAGGGTCAGGATTGACATAAGACATATTCTACTAGACCAGGATTTGCTCTGGATGCTTCCCACGGGGTCAGGATTGACATAGCCGTGTTCCGCAAGGACCGGGTTCCGCTCTGGACGCTTCCCACGGGGTCAGGATTGACATAGGCCGCGTTCTACCAGACCAGGATTTGCTCTGGATGCTTCCCACGGGGTCAGGATTGATATAGCCGTGTTCCGCAAGGACCAGGATTTACTCTGGATACTTCCCACGGGGTCAGGATTGACATAGCCATGTTTCACTAGACTAGGATTTGCTCTGAATGCTTCCCACGGGGTCAGGATTAACATAGCCGTGTTCCGCAAGGACCAGGTTCCGCTCTGGACGATTCCCACGGGGTCAGGATTGACATAGGCCGTGTTCCACTAGACCAGGATTTGCTCTGGATGCTTCCCACAGGGTCAGGATTGATATAGCCGTGTTCCATAAGGACCAGGTTCCGCTCTGGACGCTTCCCACGGGGTCAGGATTGACATAGGCCGTGTTCCACTAGACCAGGATTTACTCTGGATACTTCCCACGGGGTCAGGATTGACATAGCCGTGTTCCACAAGGACCAGGTTCCGCTCTGGATGCTTCCCACGGGGTCAGGATTGACATAGGCCGTGTTCCACTAGACCAGGATTTGCTCTGGATGCTTCCCACAGGGTCAGGATTGACATAGCCGTGTTCCGCAAGGACCAAGTTTCGCTCTGGATGCTTCCCACGGGGCCGGGATTGACATAAGCTGTGTTCCAGTCGACCAAGATTTGCTCTGGATGCTTCCCACGGGTCAGTATTGACATAGCCGTGTTCCGCAAGGACCAGGTTCCGCTCTGGACGCTTCCCACGGGGTCAGGATTGACATAAGCCGTGTTCCACTCGACCAGGATTTGCTCTGGATGCTTCCCACGGGGTCAGTATTGACATAGCCGTGTTCCGCAAGGACCAGGTTCCGCTCTGGACGCTTCCCACGGGATCAGGATTGACATAGGCCATGTTCCACTAGACCAGGATTTGTTGACTTTATCCGCATTTCATGGAGTTGGGGGTTGACTCTCGGTTGTCTGTGGACCGCCGAGTCATGGAACCAGGAATTGCCGTGATTCCGCTTTGCTTGATGTTGCGTCTGTTGAAATGAGATGAATGTTGAAATGATTTCCAGGCTGTCTGTGAACCGTCGAGATTTGGCTTCTTTTTTCCGATGGAGCCTGGTGGGGAAGGTATGTTTCCCCTCTTAATTTATGTCCCTGGATTGTATACAGGGATCGATGTGATCTCACCTGTAGGGCAAAAGGTTTCATTTTATATATTTTCTTTCCGCGATGCTCCATCATTTCAGCTTTATATCGCGAAAGTAGCGATTGCCCAACCATTTCGGCTATTTTTCGCGGTGCCCAATCATTTCGGTTATTTGTTTTTATTTACTCGCTGCTTTTTATTGCGAGTTGCCCAATCATTTCGGCTATTTCGTATGCATACATTTTTACTTGCTGATTTTGTTGCAAGTTGCCCCATCATTTCGGCTATTTCATATGCATTTATGGATTGCTAGCTTTTCGCTGCGAATTTGGGATTTGATACCGATTTAGGCATCAGCATCGCTACAACTGGGATATTGCCAGGAGCGAATCATCATTTGCCTTTGTCGATGTCAAACAAAGGTGGCTTAGTAAACATGGTTAAGATCCTGTTGACTAAGGCTTTTAACTTCATGAGCCGTAAGGGTCCCATAAAGGTATTTCTCCCTACGAGTCTTGAGGATCTCGTAAGTGCGTTTTTTCCTTAAGAATCATGAGGATTTCTAAGTGTATGGTCTCTTATAAGTCATAAGGATCTTACAAGAGTATTTTCTCCTTATAAGTCGAGAGGACTTATAAGGGCTGTCCACTGTGTAAACACATCCCCAGTCGCGGGTGGGACTTTGTTAGGGAAATGTTTATTCACGCCCATGGATTGTATACAAGGGTCAATATCGAGACGCTTGTAGGGCAATGCTGGAGGTTGTGATGGCTTAAGAACATGTTGAGATCCCTGTAGCTTAAGGCTTTTGAATCCTATGAGCCGTGAGGGTCTCAAAGGGGAATTCTCCTTACGAGTCGTGAGGACTTCATAAGTGTAATTTCTCCTTAGGAATCATGGGGATCCTTAAGTGTGTTGCTCCCTTGTGAGTCGTAAGGATCTCACGCAGGTGGTTTCTCCTCACAAGGTCGAGAGGACCTTGCAAGTGTCTTTGAATGAGATTGCGCCCTTTCGGGTTTTCACAAAAACTCGCCGGTGGCCCTGCTGTTTTTACTCACGGAGCCCTTTCGGGTTTTCATCCGTGCCCATTTTGCTTATGGACATACCGTTTTCTTTTTTTTTTTCTTTTTTTGATTATTTTTTTTTGTGTCAGCCTTAGGATGCTGCGGTCCGTAGTAGTTTATCGACATTTCGGTCAACAACCAGTTTTAGGATATAGTGGTCCATTGTTAGTTTAAGGACATTTCGGTCTACTGTTAGTTTTAGGACATTTCGGTCCGTCGTTAGTTTAAGGACGTTTCGGTCCGTCGTTAGTTTAAGGACGTTTCGGTTCATCATTAGTTTAAGGACGTTTCGGTCCGTCATTAGTTTAAGGACGTTTCAGTCCGTCGTCGGTTACTATTTATAGAGTTTGGGCTTAGGAAGATAGAGAGTGGACATAGGCGTCGTCATCTATCGTTGACCTAGGCCGTGACTCGTCAGGTATAGTATTTTTTCAGGAAGCGACCGTTTATTGGCCTAAAAGATCTTTCACCATGCATGTCCTTGAGTAGATAGGCTCCACCCTGGTAAAATTTCTCTATGATATATGGGCCTTCGTAGTTCGGCTCGAATTTCCCTCGTTTGGCACGATTGGGGATCATAGGTCTTTTGACCACTAGTATGAGTTCGCCTTGGCGGAATGTTCTCTGCCGAGTCAATCTCTCGTATGAGCGCGTCATCTTTGCTTTATAGGCCTCCAGATTTTGTTGCGCCATGAGCCGGGTTTCATCAAGGGCATCGAGCTCCTCCAGCCGAAGGTGAGCATTTTATTCGTCCGTTAGCTCGTAATGAACTGCCACTCGTAGAGAGGGTAACTCTATCTCGAGGGGGAGCACCGCTTCTGTTCTGAATACCAATGCATACGGCGTTGTGTTCATGGCCGTTTTGAACGTAGTTCGATACGCCCAGAGAGCTTCACGCAGTATCTCGTGCCAGTCCTCTTATTTCGAGACACCATCTTTTTTCACAATTTTCGTCAAGGTCTTGTTGAAAACCTCAGCTAGACCGTTAGCTCGGGGATTATAGACCGTGGAGTATCTCCAGTCTATGTTATGCTGTTGTGCAAAGCGGCTGATCTTGTGGCTTTAGTAGGCTGGCCCGTTATCGGAGATAATCCATCGCGGAATGCCAAACCGATAAATGACACGTGTCTTTAAGAAATGGAGGATATTCTCCCTCTTCACTTCTCTTAGCGGTATGGCTTCTGCCTACTTAGAAAAGTAATCGGTCGTCGCCAGTATGAACCAATATCCTCTGGACGATGCTGGTTCGATGGGGCCTATTATGTCAGTTCCCCACATTTCGAACGACCAGCTAGCTACCATCGGATGTAGCGGATTCGGATGCTGGTGGATAAAGTCCCCATGAATTTGGCACGAGTGGCACTGCTTCGCGTATTCGAGACAGTCTTGGATCATCGTGGGCCAATAGTAGCCCATCATTTTGATCTTCAGTTTCATCTTCGGCCCGGCTTGGTGAGAACCGCAGAGTCCGTTGTGAGTTTCTTAGACGACTCTCCTTGCCTCTTTAGGTCCCAGGCATTTTAGCCACAGAGAATCAAATGACCTCTTATACAGAGTATCATTGACAAAGGCGAAGGCTAGAGCTCGTTTCATGAGCTGATGTCTTGACGACGCATCTTCAGGTGTTCGACGGGATTTGAAGTAGTCTATAAAGACTTCTCTCCAATCCTTAGCTTTTTCTCGGTCTTTTATTTGTAGGGCCGTTTGCTCGGTAGCTCCCTTTTCTTCGGACGACTATGGAGATATTTCTACCGGTGCAAGAACCCGAAGGCTTTGTACCACAATTCTCACGTCATCGAGATTCTCGTCGGCTAGTTCTTTAGCGACTTGGCTAGTGCATCCGCCTTGCTATTTTCCGCACGTGGTATGCTTTCCAGGGCATAAGCAGGGATTTGAGTCAGCAGTTGCTGCACTCTCTCGCCGTACTTCACCAACTCTGGTTTGCACGTTTGATAGTCGCCATTTACTTGACTAACGATCAGTTGGGAGTCTCCGTATATGAGGAGGTTTTCAATTCCCATGTCGACAGCGATCTCAAGACCTGCTATTAAAGCTTCGTATTCGACTTCATTGTTTGTCCTCGGCTCTGTTAAGGAGAAGGCAAAGCGTATTATCCCTCCTTGTGGAGTCACGAAGATGAGGCCCATCCCGGATTTGATTATGGGGGTGCTTTGTTTGCGCTTCTTCATAGAAGATGCTCCATCGAAATAGAGTTCCCATCAGGTATCACTCTCTCTTCTTTCATCGTCGATCGTGTCAAACACGTGCTCGTCGGGCAATTCGCAGTTCAAGGGAGAATCGGCGGGTATCGGATGTTCAATGAGGAAATCAGCGATGGCCTGGCCTTTCACTGCCTTGAGGGGTCGATAAGTTATCGAAAATTCCATTAAGTGTAGGGCCCATTTAGCGAGCCGTCCCATTAATATGGCTTTTGACATCAAGTATTTGAGAGGATCCACCTTTGATATGAGGTGGACCTCATTTGCCAAAGCATAGTGTCTGAGCTTCGTTATCGCGAAAATCAATGCCAGGCAGTGTTTTTCGATGGGAGAATAATTGTTTTCTACCCCCAGGAGAACTCGACTCAGATAGTAGAGAGCTCTTTCTTTCCCTTGGTCGTTTTCTTGTGCCCATAATGCGCCTAGAGAACCTTCAAGGGCGGTTGTATATAGAATGAGAGGCTTTCCCTTGACCGGAGCAGTCAGCACCGGCGGATTCTGCAGGTATTGCTTAATTCCGTCCAGTGCGCTTTGGCATTTGCGATCTCATACGAACGGAGTTCCCTTCTTCATTAGGTGACTGTAAGGATGGCACTTGCCGGAAAGATTGGCTATGAATCGCCGGATATATGCGAGCTTTCCTTAGAGAGACCGCAGCTGCTTGAGTGTTCTTGGCGGAGGCATTTCCATAATCGCCTTGATCTTCGACGGGTCTATCTCGATGCCGTACGATGAATCCTAGGAATTTGCCCGAGGAAATTCCGAATGCGCATTTGAGAGGGTTCATCTTCAAGTTATATTTCCGAAGGCGTTGAAACACGATCTTCAGATGCTCTAAATGTTTCTCGTATGATTTGCTTTTAACTACAAGGTCGTGATATAGCATTCAACGATTTCATGTATGAAGTCATCGAAGATTTTCATCATGGCCCTCTGATAGGTGGCACCGGCGTTCTTTAGACCGAAAGGCATCACTTTGTAGCAGAATATGCCCAAAGGGGTCCGGAAAGCGGTATGCTTCTAGTCTTCGGGATGCATTTTTATCTGATTGTATCCTGATGAGCTGTCCATAAAGGAGAAGACTTCGTGAGTGGACGTATTATCTATCATCAGCTCAGTGACCAGTATTGGAAAGTCGTCTTTCGGACAAGCTTTGTTGAGATCCCTAAAGTCCACACATATGCCCACCGTCCCATTTTTCTTCATCACCGGAATGATGTTGGCGATCCAGTCAGGATACTGAACCTCTTGGATGAAGCCGGAGTCGATTAGCTTCTTAACCTCGGCATTGATGCCCATCTTAAGCTCGAGCCGCATTCTTCTTGGTGCTTGTTTGATCGGCTTGACGTCCGGAGATATCACCAATTTGTGCACCGCAATCTCTGGATCTAGTCTCGGCATCTCAGAATAGTTCCATGCGAAGCAATCTTTATACTGCATGAGCACGTCTTTAAGCATAGCCTCCTTTTCCTCAAACAACAGTTCACTGACGAACGTCGGCCGTGGGTCGTTTGCCGTTCCCAAGTCGATTTTTCTGAGGTCGTCTGCAGTAGTATGTATCCCATCTTCCAGCTCTTTTGACGCCTGTGGAAACTCGGAGATCACTTCATCATCATCGTTTTCGAAGCACCAGGGGAGGTCATCCATATTCTCAGGTTCTTCTGACAGCGTTATTGCGTGACAGGTACGAGATCATTTCCAAGACCGAGACTGACCCGACTCTACTCTCATGGCTTTTAGCTTATGCTTCTGTGGTGGAGTTACCCTCCAACTGCTGGATAGAGCGAACCTGCCTTGCTGATACTGGTCTTCTACCCAGTCTTTGAATGTGAAGCAGTCTTCGAGAGGATGTCCTATTGCTCGGTGACAGGGGCAATAATCCAGATGATTAACTTCACCTGCGCGCTCGGGATGCTTGGACTCCGGGAGGGTAATCATCTGATGCTTTATGATAAGATTAAGTATCTTTCTTGTCTTGTCTTGGGAAAAAAAATACGCTCGACCCATCTTCTTTATAAGAGACGAATCCTGGTTGTTTGATTCTCTATCGCGTGTATTCTTGGTCCCGCTTTATTGCTGTCGAACGCTTTTTCCGTTCTTTGGTTTATTTCTGCCTCTGCGCCGGGTCTTTTGTATGACGGGTTGATGAGGAAGAGCATTTTCATTTTTTGCAGCCTGCTGAAGGAGGCGTTGCGTTCTGGCTTTCTCGTAGATGGCCATTTCGCGATTATGGTCGTCTCGAACCTTTTGACCCGCTTCCCTTATAAGCTTGTCCATTTGTTCTTCGAACGACGGGCTTGGCATTTTCACGACAGGAGCTCGTTTTGGTTCAGGGTTAACATCTTCCTACAAAGCATCTCCTTCTTCATCGAAGTCATGTACGACGTAGCAGCCGCGTAATCGCTTCCGTTTCTTGGATTGAACATATCCAAGCCCGATCGTTTCCATCCTCTCGTTGGGCAACTTTTGTTGAGTTCCGGGGATACTCCAGATCCTGTTGTAGAACTGAGCTTGTCGATCAGTCTGCTTAAGGGGTACGTCTTGGCGCCTCAACAGTCTTTTTAATCCGTCTGTGTAGTATCTGGGCAAACGGATGGGCTGGAGCTTGTCAAGTGTAGAATCCGCACCATGCCAAATTTCTTTCTCCACTTGGGTTTCCCCGGATCGATAGAATAGGATCGCCTTTTCACCCTTTCGCCTGGGAGGGACACAGAACGTCTGCAGTTCTTGCACACTGTAGGTGTCAAGTGTGTCAAGCTCTTTGTAATGCTCTTGCAGAACCATGGCGATTTGTAAACTCCGATCACCACCAGCGGAGGCTTGTATCGATGGTCGTACAGAAAATACGGCATTGACCTCATCTTCTGAGTTGCTGGCAAAGACCAGATAGGGGTGGACGGTCCCGGCTTGTTGCATTGGGGCGGCCCTGAATAAACTATTTCTTCTTCCTCCTCGGTACCACTCCCAAAGACTGGAATAGTGGTGATAGCTTTGTTCTTCGGTTTATGACATCTCTCCGTGTCTTCGAAATCTGGTAAGAAGTATTTTGCATCTTTGTACTTTCGGACTCCATTTACGGAGAATGGGTTCAACTCCCCTGTCACAGTATACTCGAGACCATCCTTGAAATGCTTTATACACTGATGTTGTGTAGAAGGGATGATGTTGTACTCGTGTAACCAAGGTCAGCCGAGCAAAGCGTTATAGCAGGTCTTAGCGTCGATGACGTGAAACTTGATGTCAGTGACTAGCAGTCCAAAGCGCAGCTTCAGTATCACAGACCCGAGCGTCCGTGATGACTGAGAGTCAAACCCGGAAATGGTGATTTTATCACGAGCGAGGTGCTGAACACTCATGCAGATTTCCTTCAACACTCTTACATTTAGGAGGTTAACGGAGGATCCATTATCAACCAGGATTTTGCCTATCTTGATATCATGACAGTATCCGGAGACATAAAGGGGATGGTTATGCTCACATGTCCCGAGGAGGAGGTCTTCATCGCCGAAAGTGATATCGGCCGTATGCACTTCTTCCAGCTCGTCTTTCATCTTTTCTTCGGCGAGAAAAGCTTGGAACTGTTCGGGCTCTTGTAATGCCTTGATCAGAGAATCTCTCGCCCCTTTAGATAGCAGAAGGGTGTCGAGAATGCTTAGCTGCAAAGGTAGCTTCCTCAAATGTGCCAGAACGTTGTAGTCCACCTTGTTTTTCCTTGTCGGGTCTTTGGCTGTCAGCTCTTTGACAACTTGATCATCTAGGACGATGTCCTCAGGGATTTTTTCTTTCCCCTTATCTTTTCTATTTGACCCATTGTTCGCGGGCCCAAGATTCTTTTCCGGTAGCGTACGATTGTGCAGCTGAATGTTTTCGTAGCTCTTTGGTTCTTCTTCTTTTCCTGAGGTGGATTTTTTGAAGAGAGGGCCGAGAGTCATTTCTTCTTCAGAATCGCTCCCGAAGGTGAGAACCTGCAATCCCTTGCTATCAACCATGTGACAATTTCCGATAGTTCTTTTGCGCTTCACGGTCGTATTTCTTTGCTCCCGATGAGTTTTGCGTTTCATCCGCTTGAAATGTTGTCGGTGAGCAACATATCCCTGCCACCAGTTTTTAAAAGCGTTGCACTCTTCGATGGGGTGCACAATTTTTTGATGATATAAGCAGTAGCTAGGATGTATATCCGCTTCATTGGGAGTGTTTCCTTCGGAGGGTGGCAGCTTCATTCCCATCGATATGGCTTTGGCGAACCTTTTCCTCGTCTTGAATCTGCTTTTATTTGCGGCGGATGTACTTTGATCTGGTTGGATTGTTTTAACCCTTTCGTCCAGTCGCCGGCGTTTGGCCTTTTCAAATATGGCCATTTCATGCTCCCGATCAGCTTTGCTTTTCAAAAGAGCTTCGTTTAGGAATGCATCAATCACTTCGTCTGATGGGCCTAGAGGTTCCGGCTCGGGATCTGCCCCCAGTTTCTCTGCGTAAGGGGCTTCTTCATCGTCTATCGATGAATGAGAGATCACATTGCAGCTTGCCACATAATCTTCAGGCTCATCCGACGAGTCTTTTCCATTGTCATCATCTCCGTCCTCAAGGACGTGGCTGAGAAATTCTTGGAGTGTGACTGGAGTCCGCGCCTTCTGGTTATATTCTTCCAACGCGTCAATTTGTTTTTGCAGGTCCGTGCGCTTGTCACTAGGCTTCACGGGCTTTTTGGTCTTCTTCTTCTTCGAAGACTTTGATGGTTGGGTGTGAGAGCTTAGACCATCACCATCAGTTTTTGGAGTTGGGCGCGGTTTCAGCATTCCCTCGACGATCTCGGGTTCCAGTGGATTTTTCCACCTGATCGCCGGGCATGTTTGGAGATCCTTCAGCATTCTTTTCGTCTTGGCTGAAAGAACGACCTCCCATGGAGCTTCTTCTACAAAAGAGCATGATGCCCCCGGTGTGTCCGTCTTTTTGAGAGCGTGCGGCTGCAGCGGGCTTACTTTCCAATTCTCGGACAGTGCGGACTTGCCCTGTTGGTATTGGTCTTTGATCCAGCCTTTAAAGACGAAGCAATCTTCGATTGGATGGCTTACCGCTTGATGGTAGGGGCAATAATTGGGATTATTAGCCTCACCAGGTTGCAATGGGCGTTTTGGACTCGGCAAATTAATGAGCCTATTGCGCACCGCCAATTCGAACAATCTCCTCGTTTTGTCCCGGGGAAACGAATAAGGCCGTTTTATTTTCTCATTATAGAATCGCCGTCTCTTGTCTAGGCGATCAGTTAATTTCGAGTCACTGGGCCGCTGTTGGGCATTGGCGACAAAGGTCGCTTTCCCTTTCCCCTTTTCATTCCGTAGCTTCGGCTTCGAAGGAGAAGGCCTGTGGCCCATCTGGTCCATTTAGACCAGCTTATTAATCAAGGACTGGAAAGTGGTTGGCTTGAAAAACATCATGAATTGGGAGATGGTCGCTTGAGGGTCCAGAGTGCCTATGAACATGCCTACCGCAGGCGCTTCTTCGATGCTCTGCTCGCACTTCGACCATAAATTCCGCCACCGTATTTCGTATTGTACCCACGTTTCGCCTGGCTTTACCCTGGCGTTAATCAATGCGGTGATCGGGGTGCGCTTGCTAGCGCTTGCGAATCTCTGTGTAAAGAGCAACTCCATTTCTGCAAACGTCTTAACGGAGTCATTCGGGAGCTCGGAATACCACTCAAATGCCGTCTCTGACAAGCTGCCAACAAACTGGCGGAGCAGTAGTTTATCATCACCTCCAGTATTACCACACAAGGCTCTAAATTGAGCGACGTGCTGATGCGGATTTCCCGTCCCCTTATATACATGGAATTTGGGGATCGTATATCCCGGCGGGTACCTTATTTGGTCATACCATCCCGGGTAGGGTCGTCCAGTCTTAACGATCTGCCCAGCTGCTTCATTCGCCTGGTGAGCTCGTATTTGCTGAGCAATGTAATCATCCAGAGCGGCCTTGGAGATGGTCTCTTCCTTGGCTGCTGAAAAAGCCGGAGGAGGGTTCGATGTCTCCCCTCTATCGTCTTCAATGATAATTGGGGGGTCTTCAGCTGGAGGTTCTGGCTGTAACATCATCCCAGCCATATCTTGGAACAAAAGAGCCATTCGTTTTATGTTGGTCGCCTATTCCGCGGCCTCTTTTTCTTTCCTCTCGAGCATTCTTCGGAGGAATTCAACATCAGTTTCTTGTTCTTGACGCTGCTCTGAGGTCCCTGGATTGTCCTTCGGCCCAGTGAGTGCGGCCATTGCAGTCAGCATCTCCTGAAGTTTCTGCTGCTGTTGTTCCTGAGCCTTCGTTATCGATCGGGTAAGCGGTCGATGACTCATAGAAGCACGTCTTTCCTCTTTTCCGGAAGCCATATAAACAGTATGCACCATCATGCCCCCAGACTTGGAGCGTTTAGGTTCGGTGTCCTTGCGATTCGTCACGGACACGGGGGCCTTGTCTGGCCTCCTTCTCTTATGAGTGGTTGAAGTTGAGGGAGCCGTTGCAGTGGGCACCCAGGCAGGTGACATCTTCTGTGGTATCACGGGATGGCTCTTTTCTTGCTGATCTTTAATCTTCTTTGGTCGGCGAGAGTAGTCCTGGCCAATCACCGATTCCTGGACCTGTCGCCAGACTTTGTAAATTTTGGAGGACAGCCGCTGAGGGGGCTGCTCTAGCTTCTTTTCCGTAGCATTCTCCACGAGTGGAGGAGATCTCTTTAGCACGGCAGTCGGAGAGTTCTTGCGAACCTTCCTAAGCGGCTCAAAGCTGTTCCCAGTTGGAACAGCAACATTGATTTCCACCGTTGGAGCCGACGGAGTCAGTCCAGAAGGGGAGCTGCCCCCAGCCTTCCTTACTTGGTGCCAGTAACGACGGCGAGCATGTCGTGCGGATGGAGTTGGTTCAGTTATGGGGATGGCTTCATCATGCCCCCTGTTTTGGCGAAGGGTTGTCGCCGGCGTCAGCCTCTTGAAGACCGATGTCTGTTGAGAAGCAATGTCCAATCTGTCGAAGACAGACTTCTGGGCAGGGGAAGCAGCTTTGAGGACTTCGCCTGGAGTGGGAGCCGGAATAGTCAGTCTTGTGAAGACCGACCCTTTGGCAGGAGAAGCCGCTTTGACGACTTCATGAGCAGGAATGGCTATCCGCTTAGGGATGACTCTTTCCGGTATCGTGGGCTTCTTCATGAGCCCGTTGGAGTTTTGGCCCAGTCTGTCAAAGACTGAGGTGTTGGAGCTGGACGATCCATTGAGAGGGGCCGCAGTAGTTGTGAGTCGATCAAAGACCGACTTCTTTGGGGTTTCCTGCAACAACAGCGGGGCTTTGAAGTTCATGGGTGGGAGCATGGTCCCGAAAAATAACCCGGTGGTGGCCTGAGTCACCTGGTCCACTGGCATTGTAAAAACAGAGGCCGCCTGAGGCCCATAGGTCACTCCTCCTGCGGGGACGGAGTGAGAGTTATTGCCATTGTTGCAGCTTGTGTAGTTGAAAGCCATTTGATCTTCTTTTTTCTGCACGAGAGCAAAACCAAATCTTAGTACCTCGAACCCAAGGGTAGCCATATCAAACCGCGATTCGTTCGCGAATACGACACACGATGTGTGGAGTGGAAAGAGGAAAAGGTCCTCCGGGCGTGCCAGAATCTGTTCTCTGCCGAAAACGGGGACGAGACCGCGCAGGTCTGTCTTGCCTAAATTTCGAGGGCAGATGCTAATTGGTGCTATTTTTCCACCTCTCCGAAGATGCCAAGTTGATTTATGACACCGTGTATCGAAGGTTTAAATGGATGCGGACGATGTAGCAGACTTCGTCAGATTCCCCCTCGTTGAGGGGTTTTTGATTGTAGGGACGCTCTTCCCTGCAGGCGCAAGCCCCTGCAGTTAATTACGCTACCGCATCGCGGTAACCACTTTCTCCTTCTCTAGATGGTCACTTCGTATCATGGGTGTTTATTTTGTTTTTGGTTGCCCATGGATTGTATACGGAGACTAATTTATGTTATCTCCCGTAGGGCGTGGATTAGTCCAAATCCGTATTTTCTTAGATTTGGGTTTGGGGTTGGGTTTAAGGATCGTTAATCTCATTTGAGACTAAGATCAACTTAAACGTTTGTTAAGGATACGTTAGTCTAATTTTAGACTAAGATCAACTCAACGGGATCATTTAGATCCACCAAAAGAGTATTTGGACTCTATTGTTTTTGTTTAGGGACTTTGCGGTCTATTACCAATTTAAGGACATGGTTGTCCAAGATTAAGGACATCATAGTCCATGGGCTTAAGGACCCCACAGGCCGAGGTTAAGGACATCATACTCCATGGGTTTAAGGACCCCACAGTTCGAGGTTAAGGACATCATAGTCCATGGGCTTAAGGACCCCACAGTCCAAGGTTAAGGACATCACAGTCCATGGGCTTAAGGACCCTACAGTCCGAGGTTAAGGACATCATAGTCCATGAGCTTAAGGACCCCACAGTCCAGTTTAAAGACGTCATAGTCTATGAAATGTATGGTTGTCGGGACCCATCACCTCTCTGAAGACGTTGAAGGATTACAACGACAAATATCAGAGGAGTAAAGAGATGTACCCTTGAACCGATTTTGGTTGAAAGATCTGTAGTCCAATTTGAGACTAAGATCAAAAGATTTGTGAGTATATAGGCTCAGTTAATCTGAGATGAGGACTTATGGCCAATCTTGAGCTAAGTCCAATCAAGTCAAAATGTTTAACATTTATTTTGGGCTGTTGAGCCTTTATTTGGGCTTAGCCCTGACAGTGTTTTTTGTCTTTTACTGAATGCTGAGCATTCCTCATAGCCCCGAGCTTATTAAAGAACAATTTATGTTCTATCAGCGCAACATGTGGCACGCTTGGCGCTTTGCGCCAGTCAAAGAGCGCAATGCGCTTTTGCCGATTAGCGCACACGTAAGGGACACGTGTCGTGCTTGGCGCTAAGCGCCAGATGATGGACGCATTGCGCCAATTTATGAGCGCATTGCGCTGTTAGTTCAATGGCGCACACGTGAGTGACACGTGGTGCGCCTGGCGCTGAGCACCAGCCCATGAGCGCAGTGCGCTATTTCAAGAGCGCAAAGCGCTAACTGTTAAGTGGCACACACGGAAGGGACACGTGACGCACTTGGCATTGAGCGCCAATCTAAGAGCGCAGAAACGCAGTTCAAGGGCGCAAAGAACATTTGATCAATTTTATGACCTGAGAAACAAATTCTTGTTTATAAGGGACTTTGTCTCAAGATTTTAAGAACAAAAGTTCCTATTTTGTAGGAGATGTTTTAATCTCTTATTTTAGTAAAAGGCTTTGCCTTTATGGATCTTTGATCCTGAGAGAATTGAATTATTCTCCCCTCTTATGATGAGATGATCTCTGAAAGACAATTTGTCTTATAGATCTATGATCTGTGAGAAGAATTATGTTCTTCTTTTTATGATGAGATCTTTTGATCTCTTTTTTAAAAGACCTAGGTCTTGTAGATTTACGATCTTAGAAAAAGAAGTAAATTCTTCTTTTATATGAGATGATTTCATCTCTCTGTTCTTCTTTTTTTTTCTTTTTACCTTGAAGAAAGTTTTCTTCTTCTGAGAGCTTGCTCTTTGTCTTTGAGTTTCTCAAAGTTTATGGGGAGGTTTCTCTGTCTGAGACTTGAAGTCTTGGGGCCTTTATATAGGGCAAGTTGATTTGTTCAATCAGTTAAGGAGATCTTTTCTCCAATTGATTTGGAGAATTTCCCATCGTTGGATCTTTGATCCAAGGGCTTCTGATTTACAGAAGGCAATCTTCTTGTTTTTAACAAAATTGATAAATCTTTCCATACAGAATTTATTCTGTGTTTTGGTGATTTTTAATCACCATTGGATCGTTGATCCAACGGTGCTCTGATTTACAGAGCACAATTTTGTTGTTTGGAAAGATTTGAGAAATCTTTCCTCAACAGAATTTAATTCTGATTGATTAATGATTTATCATTATTATTAGATCTTTGATCTAACGGTGGGGAGCTTTTAGTTCCAGCGCTAGCGCACCCATGCTTTGCACGTGGTGCGCTGCTTAGGCCGCAGCGCACTTAGTGCTAGCGCACCCGGGCTTTGCACGTGGTGCACTGCTTAGAGCGCATCGCACCCAGCGCTAGCGCACTCGTGCTTTGCACGTGGTGCGCTGCTTAGGGTGCAGCGCACTTGGCGCTGCATCTAAAGCGTTGCTTTATTTCAAAATTTGAATTTTGAACAGAGCTCAGCTCTGATTGGGGGAAACAGGATTTGTGTGGCAAAACTTCTGCTCACGGACAATGCAAGAGTTTGGTGGAAAGCCGAGGATAGCCGTCTTGCACAACCAATATAGTGGAAGACATTCCGCGTCCTATTCGATGCAATGTTTTTCCTGAGACTGCCCGTTTCGATATGGAACAACAGTTCATCCACCTACAACAAAGCTCTATGTGGGTAAAATCAGTGGATGAATAAGATGCCGAATTCATCATGCTTAGCAGATAAAGAATTTGTCTCAAATTTTGTTCCATAAAACACGTAACTGTCCTGACATCAATATCTTATCAGGTTCGCGGCACACTTAATCCCTACCAATGAGATTCGGGCTAGACGATTCTAACAAGGTTTAGACCTAGAGATTCAAGCGGATTTAGTAATAGGCGACTATCCGACTCATGAACTCGCTCTGAAAGCAGCGCGCCGTTAAGAAGCTTTGGTCAAGAAGAAGGGTAAACCGCAAGCAGCCAAAATCAAACGCCCTGCTATCCAGATGACAGAAGGAGTCTCTTTTAGGCCGACTTTTGCACCCAAGTGGCCTGGAGGATCGTTTAGCCGATCCGGTCCAGATTTTTGTTTTTACTGCACGAAAACTGGACACTTGGTGAAGGACTGCAGACGTGCAAATGGCCTGTGTTTGATTTGTGGAGAATCTACTCATGCTATAGGAGCATGCCCATATCGAAGTAACACAGCATTAACACCGAGACCCACAATGCCAGCTCCACATAGGCCAGCTATTCAAGCACTTGCATCCCACCTAGCTCTTCCTGCATCAGCTCCATGTGGTCCTCCAGCATAGCCTCAGCATCAATTCCATCAGGCACAAAGAAACGTGCCTCAGGGATAAAGGAATGTGCCTCCGGCGAAGAGGAATGTACCGAGACGTCGGTTTTTTACAATGGCGATTGAAGAGGCCAAGGCAATAGATTAAGTCATCACTGATAAATTCTTCCCATCCTTTCAACCTTTCAATACTTGTACATCGTTATACTTTCTCCTATACTTAAACACAACCTCGCACAACTTAGGTAGTATACTAGTAGCCACTCTTCCCGCACTAGCACTTTTCGACACTGGAGCTTCGCATTGCTTCATGTCACAATGGTTTGTGAGAACGCACGCGATTTCCGTCAAGCCACTCATTTCAAGCTGGAACGTCGGTTCCGGGAATGGAGTTTTGAAGGCAACTTTAGGGTATGATTAGTGCCCAATTGTAGTTTGCGGCCGAGAATTCTACGCAAATTTCAAAGTGCTGGACATACCAAATTTCAATATTGTGTTGGGAATGGATTGGCTGGGAGTATTTTATGCTACTATTGACTGCCGTCAAAGGAGAGTAGTATTTGAGATACCAGATCACCCAGTCTTCTATTTCAAAAGTGGATACAGAACCTTGAAGCCAGGAAGCTACCGAGCCAAGCCGAAGACTGCAGAAGTGTCCTCCCTACAAGCTGAAGGAGAAAATTCTGAAATAGTTCAAGAGTTTGAGGATATTTTCCCTGAAGAAATATCAGGTTTGCCTTCCGATCGAGCTCTTGAATTCAATATTGATTTACAACCCGATGCACAACTTGTAATCATTACTCCATATCGACTAAGTCCGAAAGAATTGAAAGAAATTCATATCCGGTTAGATGAGCTCTTGAAGAAAGGTTGGATCAGACCCAGTACTTCAAGTTAAGGATCACCGGTGTTACTGGTGAAGAAGAAGGAAGGTACCTACCGGATGTATGTGGATTATCGAGCACTGAACAAAGTAACGATTAAGAACAAGTATATGCTAACTCACATCGATGACCTTTTCGATCGGCTAAGTGGATCTTGTGTCTTATCAAAATTAGATCTTCGCTCAGGTTATCATCAGGTGAAGATCAAGGAGTCCGGCATTCCGAAGACAGCATTTAGGGCTCATTATGACCATTATGAATATCTCGTAATGTCATTTGGAGTGACTAATGCACTAACCATTTTTATGAACTTGATGAACCAAGTTTTCTGAGAGTACTTATACAGGTTTGTTGTTATCTTCATCGACGACATCCTGGTGTATTCAAAGAATTGGAAAGTGCACACCGAGCACTTACGCATTGTCCTGGAGACACTACGACATCATCAACTCTACGCCTAGTACAGCATGTGTGAATTTTGGTTAGACCAGGTCGTATTTATCGGACACATCGTTTCAGGCGAAGGAATCTCCGTGGATCCAGCTAAGATGTCAGCTATCAGCAAATGACCTACACCAAAGTCCGTAAAAAATATACGAAGTTTTCTGGGCTTAGCAGGATACTAAAGATATTTCATCGAAGGATTCTAAAAGATCGCAACACCCTTGACCAAGCTTACACGTAAAGACGAAGTATTCGTGTGGTCAGAAGCATGTAAGAAGGTTTTCATAGAACTCAAGTCGAGGTTAACCTCTTCACCTATTCTCGTAATACCGAATCGATCTGAAGAATTCGATGTGCATTGTGATGTGTCCGGTAAAGGATTAGAATGTGTTCTACATCAGCATAGAAAAGTTGTGGTTTTTGCATCAAGGAAGTTAAAAGTTCATGAGCGCAATTATCCAACACATGATCTGGAATTGATAGCCGTGGTTTTCGCACTCAAGATTTGGCATCACTATCTTTTGGGAGAGCGAGTGGATATATACACCGACCATAAGAGTCTTAAGTATGTATTTACTCAGAAGGAACTCAACATGTGGAAGAGAAGATGGCTAGAGCTCATGGCAGATTTCGACATCAACCTACAAGATCATTGTTTAAAGTGAACGTAGTTACCGATGCCTTTAGTCGCCAGCCTTTAGCAATGAACCTCACCGCCCAGTGGAGACTACTGCAAGAACTGCATGGATTGGAGATTGAAGTAGTTGTGCCAGGTAACGCATCATCTTTGCTGAACTTACAAATCCAGTCCACTTTTGTCAATCAGATCAAGACAACTCAAGCAAATGATGCCAAGTTACAAAAGATTCAAGAACAAGTAGAAAGTGGTCTTCGAACTGACTTCATCATCCACGAAGATGGATCCTTATGGTATGCGAGTCATTTTTGCGTGCCAATCGGCTCTATTCGAGAAGAGTTGATAAAAAAGCTCACAGCTCCCCTTATTCTGTACACCTCGGCGGCACGAAGATGTACAAGCTCTATGGAAACAGTACTGGTGGTATGGAATGAAGCGAGAAGTAACAAGGAGTGTAGCAAAATGCTTAATATGTCATCAAATGAAGGCTGAACATCCTTGAACTGCTGGTCTACTTCAGCCGTTACCAATCCCAGAATGGAAATGGCAGCACATTACCATGGACTTCATGACCGTTCTCCCTCGCAGCATGAAGGGTAACGATGCAGTTTGAGTTATTATGGATCGACTCACCAAGTTGGCTCGCTTTATTTCATTCAGAGTTGGCCAATCAACCGAGACGTTGGCAAGAAAGTGCATGAAGGTGAGTAAAAATCTGAAGTTAGATTTAAAACCTTCAAGATGTACTATACTTGTCTTGATACCCATAAACTCATACATGAGATCGTGAGATTACATGGGGTATTTGTTTGCTTCGTCTCCGACCGAGATACTAGATTCCGTTCCTAATTTTGGCAGAGTCTTCAAGCCAGTCTGGGAATGAGTCTGAATTTTAGCACGGCGTATCATCCCCAAACAGACGGACAGTCCGAGCGAACTATTCCGATCCTGGAAGATATGCCGAGAGCTTGTATACTAGATTTCAGAGGTTCGTAGGAAGATCAACTACACCTTGTGGAGTTTTCATATAACAACAGTTACCAGGCACGCATTGGTATGGCATTTTTCGCAGCACTTTATGGATGTAAGTGTCATTCCCTGCTGAGTTGGGAAGACGTTGGATATCGTGAACTCCTTGGGCCAGAGATGATCATGGCAACTGTAAATGTGGTTCGCACGATCAGGGAGAAGATGTGTGTAGCTCAAGACCGATAGAACCATTGGGCATATGCAAAGCGTCGACACTTAGAGTTCCAACCCGGAGAGTATGTGTTTCTGAAGATCTCTCCGAACAGAGGAGTGATACGTTTTGGCAAGAGGGGTAAACTCAGTTCAAGGTATATCCGATCATTCGATATACTCGAACGAGTTAGAGAAGTGGCATACCGCTTGACGCTACCACCCTAATTAGAAGGAGTGCACAATGTGTTCCACATATCCCAGTTACGACTATATGTGAGCAACCCAGCCACATACATGATCACTTAGAGCTCACTGTACAGACCGATCTAACTTGCTAGCAGCAATTGGTTGAGATCTTGGATCGAAAGGTAAAAACATTACGGAACAAGGAGGTGAACTTGGTCCGAGTGGCATGGAGAAAGGATTCGCCTAAAGAATCAACCTGGGAGAGAGAAGACAATATGCGTACACGATACCCTCATCTATTTGAAAATTAGTCTTTATGTAAATTTCGAGAACTGAATTTTTATAAGGAGGGTAGAATGTAACAACTATGAAATCGCTGAACAGATGTAACCGGTTCAATATATAGAAAGGGTATTTCAGCCTGATTAAGAGTTATAAATTAATATTGATCAATAAAAGTAAGAAACAACTTGTAACTCACTGGTTAAGACCCTCTACTGATGTGCCATAGCCTGTGTGTTCGATTCCTATCAGTCCCAATTATTTTTAATATTTTTTCTTTTTAACTTTTCGGAAGTCCAAGAGTTGCACGTGAAATACACAGAGAATCAAACAGTTTCAGAAAAATCAAACGGGATAAATGAGGAGTTAAAACCAAGTTTAACACATGTCCAAAGTCTTGAGACACATGGAAATTTTTCGACCGTCGAAAACTCCCCCCTGGCCGCTACCGGCAGTTCAGATGAGCCCATCTGCCTCCATTCTTTGCCTGTGCACCCCTTCAGCTCCCCTCTACTCTATTTTCTTGTTTGATTTATCTGCAATTAAACAGAGAGCACTCTACCTCTTCTTCTACCCATTTACACTCTCTTTATTCCAATTTTTAATCCTTTTTAATTCACCCTATACCTATATTCATCCCTATAAATACCACACCATTCTCTAGCTCTCCCCTATTATGAAAATTTCTTAAAATTTCTCTAAATTCAAGAAAGGTTAAGGCTAGTCAAGTGATGTTAGTGATTCAAGTTTATTCCGTTGAATACCGGAGCCAATTCCGACGCTAGCGTGATACCACAAAGACTTCCCCTCACTTTCTTACTCTTTTCTCATCGCTATACAACCCATAAGTCCCTTCTCTCTCTCTTTCATTTCACCTCAAAACAATTTCTAAAATAATATTGGCAAAGTGGAGTTGACTCGTTATTTTTTCCTTTAAACAACTTTTGTCACCTTTGCTAGGATTAATATTTCACTATAAACTTCTAATATCACCTTAATATATTATTCACATCTTTTAGCTTTTCATGTAAATAAAATTTCATGTGAAATAACATAAATCGAACAATTTCATATGAATGCCATGAACTTTAAAAGTACCATTTTATCGATAGATAGAATATATACCTACAAAAATTCATGGGGTAACGACCTACCCCACCACATACACTATGGTGTCATAGCACGATGTTTTATATGTATATTTAATTTAAAGAATACGGTTTACAATAAAATACCTTTGTTTTTACAAATAAATATTTTTAATCGATATTTTAAAGACCTTTGCAATTGCGCCTCTACAACTCTTTTAAGGGAACCCATTTATAGATGGTGCATGTTATCGTATGTCTTTGGGATTGTAGAGCGGGATACGGAACCCCTCACGGATAATTCGGTCTCGAAAGGAAATAAAAATATGATTTTTAAATAATACGATTTTTCTTAAACAAAGTAAATTTTGGAAAATTATATAAACTTATAAATCCGTATTTTACAAGAAAACAAATTGTAAAAAATTATATTTTAAAATGAAAGATTAAAATTTTAATAAAAGTACTATGAATTTTCCAAAAGTAATAGTTTTTATAAAAACACCATCAACTTTTAAAAACAATGTTTTTATCACTAAAATACCACCTAAACTAAATACATCTCTATAAAACTCTTAATATTATAAATCACCCTCGAGATTTATTTTTAAAACAATATTATAACATTTTTCATAAACCCCCTCGAGAAATGTAAACAATGTAAATACAATGTAAACTACAAGAATAAATCTTTAAGGACCCTAGATTAATATATGTTTAAGCGGTATCATTTCTGTTGAGCCTCAGTGAGCCGAGAAAGTGAGTGCTTGCCTATTCAGGTTAGACAACACTGCAAATTAACGGAGTTATCAATGACAATCGTTTTGGAAAACTATATAAATTCTGCTGTCTATGTACAGCGGTTGTCCGATAACTCCCGAACCTAAGAATTTCAACAGTTAAATCCTTTCACAAGAAATGACTATAGCCTGAATACAAACTCGAACCAGAGTCCAAACTCAAACCCAAAGCTGAACAATTGAAATTGAATATCCAAAGTTGAACATTTGATCCAAACTTTAACACTTAAACTTGAATATCTAAACTTGTACTTGAATACTTGACTTGATGATTGTTAGATTTTTTGCGTGCTTAGTTTTAATTACCGCAATCAAGACGGTTTTGCTTGGTAGCTAGCCGGTTGAGTACGGGTCGTCCGCAGGGAGATGGGAATCTTTTTCTACGTTCTTTAACGAGTTAAGTCTAAATGTCCAGATTTGTTTGAGATTAACTATGTGCTGAAATATGCATAAAGAGAGTTTGTTAGGGTTGGGATTAGGTTAGTTTGAGTTAGGAGTCGCTCACTTCTTTTGTTACCACTCTTAATATTGGTGTTACGGTAATCGACAACAACGGGGATTAGCACAACTAGGAAGGAAACTTGCGAGTATAAGCTAGGCTTTCCAACGCTTAGTTTCTTCCTTTTGGTCCTTGTCCGTCCGTTCTTGGCTCTTAGCATTAACCTCCGGTTAATTCAACCACAACCGGTCTCGTTAAGGAATCACCGCTATCATGTAGGATAGGGTGCCGTAGGGAGCGGATTGTAGTTTAATTAACGGGAGTCCGAATTAAAATGTTGGGCAAGAAAAGAGTGAGAAAGATTTCCTTCTCTTAAACTTTCCTTATCCTACCCTAACAAGTGAGAAACTACTCACCCATAATCAAGAAAAAGAAAATAAAATAAAAGAGGAAGATAGAAAGAAAAAGGGTTAGAAAATCACAATTAGCTATTTGAGACCTCACTTTGGCAAGTATCATACTCAAGCATCATGGTTGTAAAGATAAAAAAATAGAAGAAGAAAGAAAGCAAACAACAAAATAACAATAACTAGATTAGCAAATGAAAATTACAAGCAAGATAATAGAACAAAATTACAAGACAAGCATGTTAAAGAAAAGAACTCTTCTTTTATTTATCATTCATAAAACTCACTACAAGTTTTAATGGAGAAAGATGAAAAGAGGAAGAAGAACTACAAAATCTAATCCTAAAATCTAATACAAAGAAAAGAACCCTTCACTTGGTTTTGCACTGGGCTATTTATAGGCAGGAAAATGAAACCCTAGGGATACAATCTGAGACAAAATGATATTACAAAAATACCCTTAAAAAATGATCCAAAACAGAGCCGACTCGGCCGCGGATCCGCGGCCTAAGTGCCATATCAGTCGCGGTTCCGCGGTCGTTTGGTGGAATTGGGGTATCAACTTTTCTGGGGTTCTCCATGTTGCTGTTTTCTTCTGTTTTGTACACTTGGTTTCTCAGAAGCTCTTAAGTTTTCTTTCAGATTTTCAGTAGTGTAAAAGATGAAATGATGTGGACGTTTTGCCTTGATTTTCTTGAGCTCCGCGTTGAAGTCTTGAATCTTGTGCTTTGTGCATGAAAATGACCAATGATTTGCCACTTTTCCCTTGCACTGCTAGGCGGTATTATACGGATAGTGCGCGGAGACCCGTATTTATCTGTGGTTGGCGGAAGTCCTGAATTTGTTGCGCTTTTTTTTGAATTTCACTGCTTAGAGCTGAGAACCTGTAACCTGCAATTATTTAGCAAACACGGATCAAGAGTACCTACCTATATGCAATGTGATCAAGAGTGGGCGGTATAATGCAAAAATCTGATATGAACAAATACCCCCAAACTTATCTTTTACTCGTCCCAAGCAAAGCCAATTTATTCACAAAAAGTCCTAACCTCACTTTCACAGGGAACGCGATTGCACTGAGCTCGTGCAACAAGCTGTTAAACCTCTAGGTGTCCCTAATAAGAGGAGTGTTGTCTCCTGAGGGTTTTCAGCGGATACTACCAACAAAATCCGATCAAATTGGCCGTCGACTCTAATTCTACAATTCAGCATTCTAGCGAGAAATTCTATAATCCTCAACTTAGAAATCATTAACCCGGATTTTTCACTCTTCCTATTCATTTAACTTAAGGTCCTATACATTTTGCCAGTTTATAAAGCTCTTAGTATCTCTTGAGTTTTCCTTCTAAGGCGCAATCTTAACTCAGGAATTTTTATCATTTTTACTGAAGATATAAGCCCTATCTTTTATTCCTATCTTTCCTCAAAACTCCAATCATATACCCCTACGTGTGTGTAATTATCACCCCTACACTTGGAAATTCAATTCAATCTATGATACCCTTGCCTTAATACCTAGTACTACTTCTTTTCATTAATGATGGACGGTTTTGCTCATACACCTTTCATGCGACTATTAATGCTTCTTGAGGCACTAACATCCGATTACTGAATGTATGAGCTTAAAGCGTAAATAGCAGTCTCCAGGTCTTATATTTTATTATTTATTTATTTATTTTTATTTATTTCAAGACCGGATATATTTTCAATGATACTCTTTTGGTGGTTAGCTTTAATTTCCGTTTTTTTCTTTCATACTAGGTTTTCAGGCAAGAGTATTTTTAGGTATTCTCTACTATCCCAAGTTTCAAGGTGCGTGTATATGCGATTTGTAGGGTCTATATTTTCAGAATTTGGACTTAAGGTTCAGAATTATTTTTCAGACTTACACTTCAAATAGAGCTTTCAATACTCTTTCCTCATTTCGTTTTAACCCAAGAACTGAACTCAAAATTTGCTTATTTCTAAATAAACTGCAAGGACATATATTTTCTACAGTTAGACTTCAAGAAAGGTTATTTTTAGGGTTTTTAATTTACTAAGTTTAAGATTTTGTTTTTCTAACTAGTCATCTGTCATGTTAAACTTGAGTCAAATATGGCCAATATTGAAAATTTCTTTTTTATATATTTTTTAATTTTTTTCTTTTTTCTTATTTATTTATGTATATTTTTTTATGCAATGCAGAAAAATAAGATACGGAATTAAATATGCATAGAAAAACAAATATTTACAAAAATAAAAAACGTGCAGATGCAATGCAAAGATAACTATTTACAATCAACCCTCATCCCCAAACTTATTGATAGCAGTGTCCTCACTACTCTCTGCCGCGTCTACTAGACGCGGCCTCACTTGTTCCTGCCTCACCTCTATCTGCCCCCCGTCCCCTCGATCGCGAGCGTGATCATTCCTCTCTTGCCAGCAGGGTGGACATTCCCTGCTCCGGACTCGTCAGTCGCTGATCAAAACTAGTCAGCATCCATATCACTCGTTCTACCCTCCTATGGGTTCGTTGAATTAAGCACGCTTGCGCAGCGGGGGTGAGCTCTTCATTGCTCGCTGTGGAGCTCGAGCTAGGGGTCTTGGCCATCACATCCTCAGCTGACTCGGTGCACGACTATAAATCATGAAGTCATGTGTAGGATGTGGAGACACCCTCAAGAAGGGGTCGAACGGGAATCCCACCATGCAGGTAAAATTCAAATTCCTCAACAGGGAGGAAATGGCGACACAGTTGTGTCACCAACATCGGGCATGGATAATTGGCCGCCCGTTTGCCGGCGCCAATCGAGTGAAGCAACACATTGCACATGTCGTAGCTAGGGTTTCGAGTCATTAAAGTGTGCACTATGTGAAGGGATGGTGTAAAAAATGTTGTGTTGTGCGAACTTCCGAAAATATTGTTTTGTGTCCAACGGCACGCAGTTAAAACATTCGCATAAAGCGTGCGAACCTGAATGCCCTTTCTGGGCTCCCTAGAACAGTCATTTCCCATTATGGGTAGGTAGTCCTCAAATCGGAGGGGTTGGTCGTGAATGGGGAGTCGTGGTATTAAGGTGACTTCGTGAATGAAGTCCCTATCTATTAAAATTTTCCGATCCCCCCTACAGTAATCGAATGAACCCGTGTTGTGCTAAACATCCCTCCTCCATACATTCATAAAAACTGGCAACAAGATTCGGAAGCGCGAATGCGTTCGGATGGTTAAATAACAAAAAGTTCCATCCGTGCTTTCGGATCTCGTCACCGAAATAACTACTGTAGACATTATGCGCAAACAATTGGGAGAAATCCCTTTCAAATTGCAAGGTAGGGGCCATGGAAATAAATTGCAGAAAGTTAAAAATTTGACAGAGAGGATAAAAATTGTGCAAACCTCCTCTGAAAATTTCAGAGGGCGAGGACACTAGGCAGCGGCGGTAGCGCGACAGGAAGAGGGTTCGGCGGCGGAAGCCCGGCGGGTTAGGGAGATCTCTCTGTGCTCTCTTCAGCCGCGGCTAGGGTTTTTCTGAGGGTGAAATTTAGGGTTCTGTAAATGCAGAAGAGGGGTCGGGGTGTTTTTATAGGGGTATTGGTTATTTATACAAAAGCCCCCCAAATAGAATAATTAAATAAAAGAATTAAAAAAATTGTTTTATTTTATTTATTTATGGTTCTGTATATTTACAAAAATACCCCTCTTTTAAATTTTTTTCTTTTTTTTATTATTTTTTTATTTTATTATAAATAATTACAAGTGGGAAAATGGTAGATACATACCCCCAAACTTATTTGAAACAGTGTTTCCACTGTTTATGGCTAAATAACCGAAATTTGGGGGTAGGCGGAGGAAGATGAGTCAAATGTAAACCGGCTCCTGCAACATCAGGAGCTCCTCCGATGGGTCTGCCGTGAGGAACGGTTTTAACCTGTGTCCGTTCACTTTGAATAGTGAACCATCTTTTGGATTTTCCAAATCCACCGCGCCATGCGGATATACAGTCCGCACAAAGAATGGTCCTTTCCAGCGAGATCTGAGCTTCCCAGGATGGAAATGTAGTCGGGTGTCGTAAAGAAGCACCTGTTAACCAGGTGCGAAAGTTTTGCGTGTAAGGTGTTTATCATGAAACACTTTCATTCGGTTCTTAACGACAACCGCATTTTCGTAAGCTTCATCCCGAAGCTCGTTCAATTCGTTGAGCCGCAGCTTCCGATGGCTGCCCACATCTTCAAGAGATAGATTCAGCTCCTTGATCGCCCAAAATACGCGATGCTCGATTTCCACTGGAAAGTGGTAAGCCTTCCCATAAACAAGACGATAAGAAGACATGCCAAGATCAGTCTTATAAGCAGTTTTTAATGCCCAAAGGGCATCAGTGAATTTTAAAGACCAATCCTTATGGTTCCTGGAAACCGTCTTCTCCAAAATCTGTTTGATTTGCCGATTAGACACTTCGGCTTGCCTTCATGTTTGGGGGTGGTAGGGCGTGGATGGCTTATGATTAATGAAGTATTTCCGCATCAAGGCCTCGAAAGTCCTATTACAGAAATGTGTTCCATTGTCACTAATGATCGCGCGGGAGTTTCCAAACTGGGAAAAGATGTTTTCCTTAAGTAATCTAATGACAACCTTGTTGTCGTTAGTCCGGCTGGGCACGGCCTCGACCCATTTAGAGACATAATCAACAGCTAGAAGAATATACAGGTTCCCAAAAGAGCTGGGAAACGACCCCATGAAATCAATCCCCCAAACATCGAAAATCTCAACAATCAAGATTGGTTGGAGCGGCATCTCGTTTCTCCTGGATATCCGGCCCAAGTGTTGGCACCGGGAGCAAGTCTTGCAGTAATCATGAGCATCTTTGAAGAGTTGTGGCCAGTAGAAGCCACACTGCAAGATCTTCTCGGCTGTCTTTCTGGGGCCAAAATGCCTGCCACACACTTGATCGTGGCAAAATGATAGCACACTCTTGAACTCATTATCAGGCACACACCGACGAATAATCTGGTCGGGACAGTACTTGAACAGATAAGGTCCGTCCCAGTAAAAGTGTTTTACTTGGGATAAGAATCGAAATCTGTCCTGACTTGACCATTCGTTCGGTAGTAATAATGTTTCCAAATAGTTCACAATATTTGCGAACCAGGGTTCGCACGATACTGTCAAGAGTTGTTCATCCAGAAAAACGTCGTTTATTGGAAGTGGAAGCGTCGGCGAGGAAGGGAGTCGTGAAAGATGGTCGGCCACTACGTTTTCACATCCTCTTTTGTTCTTGATGACAAGGTCAAACTCTTGAAGTTAGAGGATCCAACGTATCAACCGAGATTTTGCGTTCTTCTTCGCAAAAAGATGGCGTAGAGCAGAATAGTCTGTGTAAACGATGACTGGAGAGCCGATCAAGTATGGCCTGAATTTTTCTAATGCAAACACAACAGCCAAGAATTCCTTCTCGGTTGTTGTGTAATTCAGTTGAGCATCGTTCAGGGTCCGGCTAGCATAGTAGATCACGTGCGGCATCTTATCGATGTGCTGTCCAAGGACCGCACCAATAGCAAAGTCAGATGTATCACACATAATCTCAAAGGGATACGTCCAGTCAGGAGAAGAAAGAACGGGAGCAGAAATGAGTGAGATTTTTAGTGATTCGAACGCAGTCACACAGCTCGAGTTGAAATCGAATGTGGTTTCCTTGGCCAGCAGAAGAGTCAAGGGTCTAGCAATCTTGCTAAAGTCCTTGATGAACCGTCTATAAAAACTGGCGTGGCCAAGGAAAGCTCGGATGTTTCTGACGCATCTGGGAGAAGAAAGATTGGAAATGACTTCAATCTTCGCTTTGTCTAACTCAATGCCATTTTGCGAAATGATATGTCCTACGACAATACCTTCGTGTACCATGAAGTGGCACTTCTCCCAGTTCAAAGTGAGGTTTTTATCTTTACACCGGGTAAGGACAGTGTCGAGATGCAGCAAACACTCGTCAAAGGAATCGCCGAAGATGGAGAAATCGTCCATGAATATCTCCAAAAATTTCTCCACCATGTCTGAGAAGATTCCCATCATACACTGCTGGAAGGTAGCGGGCGCATTGTATAACCCAAAGGGCATGCGGCGATATGCAAACGTGCCGAAAGGACAGGTGAACGTGGTTTTGTCATGGTCCTTTTCGGCGATGGAAATCTAGTTATAGCCGGAGTAGCCATCCAGAAAGCAGTAGTACTCGTGTTCAGCCAATCGTTCTAGCATTTGGTCAATGAATGGTAGCGGAAAGTGGTCCTTCCGTGTTGCGGTGTTGAGTTTTCTATAATCAATGTATACTCGTCACCCAGTTTGGGTGCGAGTAGGGATTAACTCGTTCGCCTCGTTGGTGATGACCGTTATGCCCGACTTCTTGGGAACAACGTGAATGGGGCTGACTCACTGGCTATCAGAGATAGGGTAAATGATACCACTATCAAGACATTTGACGATCTCTTTTTTCACAGCCTCCTTCATGACTGGATTAAGTCGTCTCTGTAGATCCCGGGCTGGTTTGTCATCATTCATCATATGAATGTGATGTTCAACGATCATGGGACTAATCCCTTTGATGTCCGCGATGTCTGCCATTGACCAGCCAAAAGCTTGCCGATTGCTTTGCAAGACTGTAAGAAGGGCTTTCTCCTGCTCTGGAGCTAGAGAAGCCAAGATGATGACAAGGAGGGTCTCGTTCTCACCTAAGTAAGCATACTTGAGGAGAGACGGCAACGGCTTGAGTTCGAGCGTTGGAGGTGAAACAATTGAAGGCAAGATCGGCGAAAATGTCTCGAACTCAAAGGATTCTAACAGAGGCTCAAAATGAGTGTAAGCGACCGAGTTGGATGGTTCAACTAACGCATCCGAAAATTCAAAGGATTCAAGCTCGGGTGGCGACAAGCCAAGATCGTTCAAGAAAGTGAAACACTCATAATCACTGTCGGGAGCAGAAGCAGCAGCGGGTTCAAAGAGGAACGGACTAGTGGCGTCAAGATTGCTGTGATCGAACAAAAACTCCTCAAATTCACAGTCCTCTGGGGTGATCTCCTGGATCGAACAAACGTCTAGTATATGAGCATTCGGTTCGGAGGGCTGATTCCCCAACCTAAAAATGTTGAGTTCAATTGTCATGTTTCCAAAAGATAGGTTCATCAAACCATTTCGACAATTGATCACAGCATTTGAGGTTGCAAGGAATGGGCGACCGAGTATCACCGGAATTTGATTTCGGAGGTTAGCTACAGGCTGTGTGTCTAAAACAATAAAGTCAATGGGGAATATGAAGTCCCCAACCTTTATTAACACATCCTCTAGCTCACCCCTAGGATGGGTGATAGATCGGTCGGCCATTTGGAGAGTACAATTGTTTCCTGATTTAAAATCAGGAAAGCCTATGGAAAAGGCTTCAGAAAAGGATCACGTGCTTACACGTGACCAGCAGTCACGTGTTGGCACGTGACATCTAAAAGCATCGGCAATGCAAATTCAGTTTCCCAACTACATCGAAGAAAAAGGCTTCAGAAAGGGTCACGTGCTCCCACGTGACCAGGGTCACGTGTTGGCACGTGACACTTGTTCACACCATAATATTGCATTATTATATTCCCCATTCTTATTCTTTTTACAAATAAAACAGGTGCTTTTGATGCATGTCTGCTACATATTACAGGTTACAGGTTCTTGGACAGAAAACAGTGAAAATGATGAAAAGACGATGCAAAAGTGGACTTTGACCAACAAACATAAGACTCTTGATCAAGCCTACATCAAAGATAAAATTCACAAAGTACAAGGCAATGCAAGGTCCAAGATTACAAAGCGAACGGTTAAAAGTCCACCGCAATTATTCACTGGAGATCTGGAAGAAACATAGAAGCTATTTTAATAAAGAACCAAATAATAAGGAAGCCCAAAGATCCAAGGCCCAATACTTTCTTTTAAAGAGACAGAGACATAAAATTTTACCAAAGCTTGAAGTCTACTTTGATTAGGTTTTCCTAAAGATATTTTGGTAAATGTAGACATGCAAATCAATTGTAACCTAGGTTTCCTATTCTCTATAAATATGAACTCTACTCATTGTAATTTCTTATGCCTCCCTATGCCTCCCTTCATTAATAAATTTCAGCATTCTTTTGGAGAGCATCAATTTGTAAATTCTTTATTTTCTGCCCTAGGTTAATTTTCTATTCCTGTCCTAGATAAATTTAATTCTTTGCCCTAGTTAATATTTTATTCTCTGCCCTAGATAAATGTATTTTAATTCCCTAATGAGTGAGTAGTTTCCTCGCTTGTTAGGGTTAGGAATAGAGAAGGATTTGAGAGATGAAGATCTCTCATCTCGTTTCTTTTGCCAATCTTTTATGAACATTAGAACTCCATGCATACCTACTTATTCCGCTCCCTACGGCACTCTACCCTCGAGGTAACAGTGATTCCGTAGTCTAAAAACCCGGGTTTTAAGGTTTTCCATGGAGGTTAGGGTAAAGATTAAGAAAGGAAGGACAAGGATCTAGAGGAAGAATCAATTTTCCCAATCATCCTAATCCCCTTTGTTAAGATTTACCATAACAACTAATATGATATATTTAATTAAAGGCAATGGAAAGAGATGTAGATCTTTGTTTACCAAATTTTCCCTAGACCTAATCCTAACAAGTTTCTAATCCTAGTATCATACAACTTCAATTTTTAGGTTTAATTATAAGTCCAAACACCATTTGGAATTAACTCGTAAGAACTTAAAGGAGATTCACAACATTCCTGTGGACCGACCCGTACTCACCGGCTAGCTGCAAAGCGACGCCATTCTTGATTGCGGTAATAGATAGTTTTTAAGATCAATCAAATGGCGCCGTTGCCGGGGATGGCGTAGAACTTTCCTTTTCGCAATTTCGGGTTAATCATAAAATTAAAAAAATCATAAAAATCTGAAAAATCCAAAAAATAAAAATAAAAATATATCATCTGTTATTTTTGGAAAGGGTATCTTTGTATGAATTTTGCAGGATCTACGCACAAATTCGGATCTGAAAATCTACAGAGATCAAAACAGCAAGTATCAAATTCGAACAAACAGAGAAATATCACAACAGAAAACAGAAGAAATTTGGAGGACCGAGTCAACAAGTCAATCGCGCTATCTGCAAAAAAAAAAAAAAACCTCGCAACCCCATTCCGGCCGCGGAACCGCCGCCAGATCCTACCTGCGACCGCGGAATCGCCGCGTGTTGGTCAAAAAGGGGGGGGGCAGAAGCGCGGTAAAAAAAAAAAAGAAGGGGTTCGGCCACTGTAATTCTCTGTGAGTTTTCTCTCTCCTCCTCTGCAAATCTTGATATATCTTCTGTAAATTTGCCTGCAGGATTTCTTTGCGCTTTAAAAATATTCCTTTCCAAATAACAAATCTTATGCAGGATTCGTTGCGCTATGCTTAAAATAATAATTGATTGCAAGTGATCTTTTCTGATTTGCATATCCTTAATTTTTTTGCTAAAAATATCTTCTCAAATAAAGAGCAAGAGAAAAAAGGAAAGTTTTAATTAGAAAACTTGCAAACTTTGAAATTCAAAAAAAAAAAAAAGATTTGATTGCAAGTGAATTTAATGTTTTGCATATTTTAATCGAATTTTAAGGGGCTATTGACCAAACTCAGATTGGGTGGGGATTTCATCACCCTTCCCAGGACCCCAGAAATCACATAAAGCATTTGCATTGACCAATCTTTAATTAAAAAATACTAGACTCAGCCCTAAGAACATCATGCTCAATAGGACAGAGGACTAGTATAGGCATCGGCCGTTTATCCTAACCTGTCTTTGCGGTGCCTAGGTAAGTGTGTCAAGGCTAGTGGTTTTTAATTAGGCCCACAGTGTGGTTCCTTTCCACTTACCTGGCACTTACCTGGCCGCAATTGGCGGTGAAGAGGCGGTTTGAGGTCCTATTTCTAGCCTTTTGGAACAGTTA
Organism: Agapanthus africanus; assembly: GCA_030015575.1. Taxonomy (NCBI): domain Eukaryota; kingdom Viridiplantae; phylum Streptophyta; class Magnoliopsida; order Asparagales; family Amaryllidaceae; genus Agapanthus; species Agapanthus africanus. The sequence goes on along the minus strand of CM057342.1, from coordinate 181,190,397 downwards.
GGAGCTGTCTAGCTGACCTAGGTGACCCTAGATCTAGGTCTGATTGTGCATTTCTGGTTGATTACATTTGTGTCTAAGCCCTTTATCGAATTTTTTTTTCTGTAAACAGTCTCAAATAAAGAGAAAAAGGAAAAAGGAATTTTTTTAAAAAAAGACTTGCAACTTTTGTCGCTCGGAAATCCTTGCACCAACAAACTTTCTTTCTTTCTCCCTTTCTTCTAACATGGGTACCCCACATAACAAATCACTTGCCGAACTTTGGTATCCCGAACCTAATTTTGCGTCGTTCGGCAATTTGTTCGATCAATTTAAAGACGATCCTTTCTTGCCTAAAATATCTTTGAAAGATCAAATAGAGGCGTCTAGGGGAAACAGTTTGAGTTTTCAACCCGCTTTGTGTCAACCAAGTCAATCTTTACCACCTCCATATGTTGATACCACTTTTTCAAGTCCTACCGTCTCTCCTAAGCCGATGTCCATTGCTGAGCATATTGCTCAATCTCACAGCTGATCTTTCACCCTTCTCCACTCATCTAGTTCTAGGGATCCACAAGACTATTCACCTTTTTATCCATATGTTGACCCTACCCCTGTCCAATCACCCACTTCCTACCAGTCCTACCCGATCTTCCCACCTTCACTAGACACTGCTTCTACACAGCCTTTTGGGAGTTTCACATATCCAAACAATTTCGAATCTTTTGCCGAAACCCCTTTACCACCAAAGTCTAGTTTGGAAGAGGCGTTGGAGGCGTATATCACAACAACAAACAAAATGGTTAGGAATGTGGAAGCGTCCGTGGCCGCCCTTATGCAACTTGCTGAACCGGTAGCTAGTTTCCCGCTAGCCCCAAATTTTTCAATGTATGAGGAGGCGGTTGGACAGAATGAGAATGTGAGAGGATTTCCAAATCAAACCTACCCTTACCCAATTGAAGCCCACAACTCCAGTTTTCCATCGAATGTCCTAAATGATTCACAAGTTCAAAATAAAAATGAGTTGTGCGACTTTGTAGTGTTTGATTTGCCAAATTGTGAGGAACCCCCTTCGAGTGAAACGGCACCTAATCCGTTTGACCTTTACACTTCCACTCTAGAACCTACATTGATAGACATCCATACTTTTGAGGAGGTGTCTAAAGAAATTGACTTTCACTTGATTGAGGATATAGACGCCGGGAATATTTCGGATGATGAACCTGTCGATTTAATTGAAATTTTATGTTCAAATCATCATCCCGAGTTATTAAATGTTTCTCCCGAATCTCATATGCGTCTTGATTTTGATGATAATGGCATGGATGAGTTGAATATTGAGGAGAATTATGAGGATAATATTGAGGAGAGTAGTGAGGATCATATTGAGGTTGAACCATTTTTCTTTGATGTGTCGGATTTTCCAATTCATCCTCTTGAACCTTTACCTAAATCACCCTCCCTCTTTTCCATCATTCCGACCACGCCTCATTTCACACTTGACGACTGTGAGCTTGAAAACTTTTCCTTCGAATCTGACACAGTTCTCACAGCCGATGACACTTACAAGTGTTTCACTTTTTCGGACGATGTTGAAGTCTCACCGCCCGAGTTTGAGTCCTTTGCATTTTCAGATGAGTTAGTTAATCCATCAGACTCGGTTCCTTACAGTCGTTTTGAACCATTGATGGAATCTTTCCAGTTCGACACAGTTTACTACGGTGAGAATGAGACCATCCCTAATTCACTCCCTTTCGTCTCTCCTATTGTCCCGACCGTACAAATGACCGTTACGCTTTCATCTCCGATACCAAGTTCACCGTACCCATGTGTTCTTACGAATCTTGAGGGGTTTGACCCCATTTCTCGACGAGTAGATAGGTTAGCGCAATCGCTTATAACATATCGGTCATCACATATTGCGCTAATTTATTCACTCAATTTACACCCTCAAGATCGTACTCCACTTCCTTCTTCTTTTCGCCATTCTTCTCCCCCACCGAGACCATATTCTACCATTCTTCTTTCTACACGGTCTCGCGTGCGTCTCATTTTCTTGCACCAACTATACCATTTCCACGATAAGATTTTTGAATGGTTGGTACTAACCTTTGGCTTGTGTAAGGCCAAGCTTAAGTTTGGGGGAACCTTGTTGTATATATGTATATATCTTTTTGTTTTCTTTTTTCTTTAAAAAAAATAAAAAAATTCAAAACATTAAAAATATAAAAAAAAATTATAAATAAATAAACAGGGGAGTGCCGGTATTTGGACCCTCTTGGTTTAGCATGACAGTGAGGACACTGTCAAGTTCAAGTTTGGGGGTATGCTCAGTACGTCTTCTTCCTTCGCATTCATTTGTATATATTTTTTTGCATTTGCATACTTATTTGAAAACCCATAAAAATTTGAAAAATTTCAAAAATTATAAAAATTAATGTATTCAATTTTGGCTAATTGACTCGAGTTTGATAAATAGGTTAACTGGCTAGAAACAACTAGATCTTAGACTTAGTGAATTAAAAACCCTAAAGATAACATTCCTTAAAGTTTAGCGGTAGAAAGTATATGCCTTGTAGTTTATTTAGAAATAGGCAAATTTTAAGTTCACTTCTTGGGCTAAGTCGAAACAAGGGAAAAGTATTGATATTCTTATTAGAGTATAAGTTTGAAGAATAGTTCCTAGCTTAAGTCTAAATTCTGAAAATGTATACCCTACAATTTGCACAATCACGCACCTTGAAACTTGGAATAGTAGAAGAGACCTTGAAATGCTCTTGTCTAATGTCCTTAGTATGAAGAAAATGAAAATGTTATATAAGTGTGAATAAAGAAAAAAATGGACACTGGTTTTTGTGATTACTTAAGGCTGTAAAAATAGAAAAATATTTAGCGAGGGTGCTTCATCACCTAGTGCCTTAGACCAACTGGTTTGGGAGTCACTGCTAAAAGCCTTGGGTGTTGCAAGACTAGGAATTACGCTTTAAAGTGCAAACATATCTTGTAATCGGTTGTTGGTACCTCAAGAAGTATTAACGGTCGCATGAAGGATGTGTAAGCAAAATTCAATTAAAAATTCACCTACTAATAAGTACTTTGGACAACGGACAAGGGTATGATTGCTTGATTTGAATTTCCAAGTGTAGGGGTGATTTATACACACACGTAGGGATATGTGATTAGAGTTTAGATGAGAGAAAGGAATGAAGAATAGAACTTGTATCTTTAGTAGAGTTGATAAAAATCCCTAAGTGGAGATGGAACCCTAGAAGGAAAACTTAAGAAATGCCGAAAGCTAAGTAGGTCTGCAGAACATATATGATCTTAAGTTAAATGATGAGGAAGCGTGGAGAATATGGGTGGATAATTTGCAAGTCGACGATAATAGAATTCCTTATTAGAAAACCTAATTGGAGAACATAAGTCGAAAAGCCGAATTGATAGGATTTTATGGGTAGTATCCGCTGAAAACCCTCAGGAGACAACACTCCTCCTACTAGGGACACCTAGAGGTTTAACGGCTTGTTGCACGAGCTCAGTGCAATCGCGTTTCCCTGCGAAAGTGCGGTTAGGATTTTAGCGAATAAAAATAAGTTTGCTCGAGGACGAGCAAAAGATAAGTTTGGGGGTATTTGTTCACACCATAATATTGCATTATTATATTCCCCATTCTTATTCTTTTTACAAATAAAACAGGTGCTTTTGATGCATGTCTGCTACATATTACATGTTACAGGTTCTTGGACAGAAAACAGTGAAAATGATGAAAAGACGATGCAAAAATGGACTTTGACCAACAAACAGAAGACTCTTGATCAAGTCTACATCAAAGATAAAATTCACAAAGTACAAGGCAATGCAAGGTCCAAAATTACAAAGCGAACGGTTAAAAGTCCACCGCAATTATTCACTAGAGATCTGGAAGAAACATAGAAGCTATTTTAATAAAGAACCAAATAATAAGGAAGCCCAAAGATCCAAGGCCCAATACTTTATTTTAAAGAGACAGAGACATAAAATTTTACCAAAGCTTGAAGTCTACTTTGACTAGGTCTTCCTAAGGATATTTTGGTAAATGTAGACATGCAAATCAATTGTAACCTAGGTTTCCTATTCTCTATAAATAGGAACTCTACTCATTGTAATTTCTTATGCCTCTTTATGCCTCCCTTCATTAATAAATTTCAGCATTCTTTTGGAGAGCATCAATTTGTAAGTTCTTTATTTTCTGCCCTAGGTTAATTTTCTATTCTTGTCCCAGATAAATTTAATTCTTTGCCCTAGTTAATATTTTATTCTCTGCCCTAAATAAATGTATTTTAATTCCCTAATGAGTGAGTAGTTTCCTCGCTTGTTAGGGTTAGGAATAGAGAAGGATTTGAGAGATGAAGATCTCTCATCTCGTTTCTTTTGCCAATCTTTTATGAACATTAGAACTCCATGCATACCTACTTATTCCGCTCCCTACGGCACTCTACCCTCGAGGTAACGGTGATTCCGTAGTCTAAAGGCCCAGATTTTAAGGTTTTCCATGAAGGTTAGGGTAAAGATTAAGAAAGGAAGGACAAGGATCTAGAGGAAGAATCAATTTTCCCAATCATCCTAATCCCCTTTGTTAAGATTTACCAAAACAACTAATATGATATATTTAATTAAAGGCAATGGAAAGAGATGTAGATCTTTGTTTACCAAATTTTCCCTAGACCTAATCCTAGCAAGTTTCTAATCCTAGTATCATACAACTTCAATTTTTAGGTTTAATTATAAGTCCAAACACCATTTGGAATTAACTCGTAAGAACTTAAAGGAGATTCACAACATCCCTGTGGACCGACCCGTACTCACCGGCTAGCTGCAAAGCGACGCCGTTCTTGATTGCGGTAATAGATAGTTTTTGAGATCAATCAACACTCAAAAGCGGCAGACTCAATTCCCTGATTGAATCAAGAAAAAGGCTCCAGACGAGGGTCACGTGCTCACACGTGACCAGGGGTCACGTGGTGGCACGTGACAGCTAAGCAGTGACCAGAAAGCAGAGCCAGAAAGAAAGAAGAGGGCTCGTTCCAAGGGGGTCACGTGGCCATACGTGACCAGCTTTCAAAGCCTATCTATTAACAGAATTAAATTCTGAGAAAAGACCTCTTAAATCTTTCCAAAGCAACCGATTAAATTAAAGATTTAAAGGTGATTAAATATCATCTATCTATGGGAAAATCTCGAATTTGGAAAGATTTCCCCGTAAAATCTAACCGAAATAACAAAGGAGAATCTCTGGATTTAAAATCCAATGGTGAATAAAATTCACCTAATAATCCAAAGGTCCAAAACGAATGATGGATACAAATCAAATCTCTCAATGAAAGATTCATCAAAAACTAATTGACTCGGCTACTTCTCCTATAAATAGGAGCCAAGAGACACACAAAAAAGGATATATATGCAGAGGGAAGAAAAGAGAGAGAGCCTTGATACTTTGGAGGAATTTGGATCTTCTGCAAAAGAAAACCCTAGGTAAGAAAGGGAAGGCTTTTTGAAAGAAAAGAGAATTTAATTCTCAACAGAGTTTAACTCTGATATAAAAACAGAAGAACATAGTTCTCTCTTTGGTGGAGGATCTGTAAAGTGCATATCTCCGCTTAAGTTGAGAATTTAATTCTCAATGGGTTAAGATCCTGCCATGCAGATCCAAAGCATAGAGACGGAATGGAAGCAAGAGAATTTAATCCTTACAGAACTATAGGAATTTAATTCCTTTAAAATAAAATTAGGGTTGACCCTGTGTTATGGGAATTTAATTCCTTCAGAATGAAAAGAATCAGGGTTTAACCCTGGTTAAGAACTTAGTTCTGTTAAAACAACAGGAATTTAATTCCCTTAATCTCATTTCCCAGAATAATTCTTTAACAGAGAGTGGGAGTTTAACTCCTTAAAGCTTTTATTAGGGTTTAACCCTATTCGGTTCTTCACATATATGAGGAATTTAACTCCTACAGAAAATTCAGAGTTCAACTCTATTCCAGAATATGAACCTTCAAAAGGAAGTAGAAATTTAATTCCTCTGAAATTATTGCCAGGGTTCAACCCTACGAGGAATTTAATTCCTGAAAGGGATTAACAGATCTTTTAAAAAAAAACATACATAGAGGCAGGGTCACGTGTCACCACGTGACCCCCAAAAAGATCCACAGAAAAGCCCCTTTGAGGCAGTGCCTCACGTGACCCACGTGACCCTTGGCAGAGGCTTTAACATACTTCATTTAAACACCCGTTACGTGATGGCACGTGATCCTCCAAAAACTGCGATATTCTCAGCAGAACAAATGAAGGGAGGGCGCCCTCACGTGCTACCACGTGACCCCTCTTGCCTTAGCGTCTAACGCTAAATTGGAACCCCTGAATCCAGTGTTAAAACACTGTTTGGCCTTAGTGTTCAACACTAATCAAAGAGCTTTATTTGCAGTGTTCAACGCTGATTACCTTAGTGTTTAACACTAATTTGAGATCTCTGCTGCCAGTGTTTTGATCTGTTTTAGTGTTTAACACTAATTTGAAAACCTTGTTGCTGGTGTTTAACACCAACTATCTTTTAGTGTTAGACACTAACTTATTAATCTCATTCCCAGTGTTCAACACTGATTGGTCTTTAGTGTTTAACACTAGGCATTGGCCCAATTGGTTAAATGGCCAGAGGCAAAGCTTCTCCTTCAATGGACCAACAGAGGGCCAATATTTTGGACTTAGCCCAAACTGGCCATAAGTCCTCAAATCATCTTGAACTGAGCACATCTGCTCTTTCAACCCACTCATTGGTTCAAGGGTACATCTCTGAACTCCTCTGATATTTGTCGTTGTAATCCTTCAACGTCGTCAGAGAGGTGACGGGTCCCGACAACCATACATCAACACGGACTGTGGGGTCCTTAAACTCATGGACTTATGCGTCCCTAAACCAAGATACGGACTGTGGGGTCCTTAAACCCGTGGACTTATGCGTCCTTAAACCCATGGACTTATGCGTCCTTAAACTACCTATGGACCACCATGTCCCTAAACTGGTAATGGACCACCACGTCCCTAAACTGGTAATGGACCACCATGTCCCTAAACTGGAACAATAGAGCCCCCAAATGCTCTTTTGTCGGATCTAAACGATCCCGTTAAGTTGATCTTAGTCCCAAACTGGACTAACGTATCCTTAACAAACGTTTGAGTTGATCTTAGCCTCAAATATGGCTAACGTATCCTCAAACCAAACCCCCAAACCCAAATCTAAGATAATACGGATTTGGACTAGTCCACGCCCTACGGGCGACGACATAACTCGGTCTCCGTAAACAATCCACGGGCAACAAAACATAAAATAGACACACACGACATGAAGTGACCATCTGGAGAAGGAGAAAGTTGTTACCGCGATGCGGTAGCGTAATTAACTGCAGGGGCTTGCGCCTGCAGGGAAGAGCGCCCCCACAATCAAAAACCCCTCAAGCGAGGGGGAATCTGACGAAGTCTGCTACATCGGACGCATCCGTTCAAACCTTCGATGTATGGTGCCATAAATCAACTTGGCATCTTCGGAGAGGTGAACGGATAACACCAATTAGCATCTGCCCCGAATCTCAGCGCCAAGACATCGCAGTCCTGTGCGCCGTCCATTCGGAAGGGAACAGATTCTGGCATGCCCGGTGGGACCTTTTCCTCTTTCCACTCCACACTTCGTGTGTCGTGTTCGCGAACAAATCGCGGTTTGCTGTGGTTGCCTGTGGATTCGAGGTACTAAGATTTGGTATCTTTCTCCGTGCAGAAAACAGAAGATCAATGGCTTCAAGCTACACTGCCTGCAACTGCAACTCTCGCTCGGTCCTTGCTGGAGGAGTGACTTATGGGCTCCAAGCGGCCTCCCTTTTCAAGATGCCAGTGGAGCAGGTAACTCAGGCCACCACTGGATTATTCTTCGGGACCATGCTCCCACCGTTGAGCTTCAATGCCACAATGATGTTGCAAGAAGCCCCAAAGAAGTCGGTCTTTGATCGGCTTACCACTGCCGCGACCCCTCTCAACGGGTCGCCCAGCTTCAATACCTCAGTTTTCAACAGACTGAGCCAGAACGTCTGCAAACCCGTGATACCCGAAGCTGCCATCCTAAAGCGGATAGCTATCCTGGCTCAAGCGGACGAAATCATTGGAAAGGCTCCTCCTTCCAAGAAGTCAGTTTTTACAAGGCTGGCCATTCCGGTTGCTGCTCCAGGAGAGGTCCTCAAAGCTGCTTCCCCTGCTCAGAGGGGGCATGAAGAAGCTTATCCAACAACGGAAGTGATCTCATCCGCACGACATGCTCGACATCGCCACTGGCGCCGAGTGAGGAAGGCTGGGGGCAACTCCCCCTCTGAGATAACTCCGTCAGCTCCAACGGTGGGGATCGATACTGCTGTTCCAACCGGAAACAGCTTTGAATTGCTGAACACTGTGCGTAGAAACTCTCCTACCGCCGTACTAAAAAGATCCCCTCCTCCGGTAGGAAATGTTGCGGAAGCCAAGCCAGAACAGTCCTCTCAGCGGCTGTCCTATAAAATCTACAAGGTCTGGCGCCAAGTCCAAGACTCGGTGATTGATCGAAATTTCTCCCGCCAGCAGAAGAAGCTGAAGGTCCGGCAGGAAGAAAACCGTCATGTTAAGCCACAAAAGATGACGACTACTTGGGTGCTCACGACAGCGGATCCCTCAACGTCAACCACTCAGAAAAGAAGGAGGCCGCAAAAAGCCCCTGTGAACATGGAGAATCGTAAAAGCGCTGAACAAAAACGCTCCAAGTCTGGGGGCATGGTGGTGCACACTGTTTATATGGCTTCCGAAAAGGAGGAAAGCCGCGCTTCGACGGGTCACCGACCGCTCACTCGATTCGTGACAAAAGCCCAAGAGCAGCAACAGAAGCTTCAGGAAATGATGACTGCAATGGCTGCACTTACTGGGCCAAAAGAAAGCTCAGAGGCGTCATCAGAACAGCGTCACGACCAAGAAACTGATGCTGATTTCTTACGCAGAGTCCTCGGAAAGAAGGACAAAGAAGCCGCGGAGCAGGCGGCTAACATAAAACAAATTGCGCTCATCATCCAAGATATGGTAGGGATGATGTTACACCCAGACCCTCCAGCTGATGACCATCCAATCATTGTTGAAGATGATAGAGGGGAGACATCTAATCCTCTTCCGGATCTTTCAGCAGCCAAGAATGAAAGCATTTCCAAGGCCGCGCTCGATGATTATATTGCTCAGCAAATACGGGCTCATCAGGCGAATGAAGCGGCTGCGCAAATTGTTAGAACTGGACGGCCCTATCCGGGCTGGTATGACCAAATCAGTTACCCGCCGGGATATACGATCCCTAAGTTCCATGTATATAAAGGGACAGGGAACCCACATTAGCATGTCGCTCAATTCAGGGCCTTATGCGGCAATACTGGAGGCGATGACAGACTGTTGCTTCGACAATTTGTCGGCAGCTTAGCGGAAACGGCATTCGAATGGTATTCGGAGCTACCTAACGACTCTGTCAAAATATTTGCGGAGATAGAGTTGCTGTTTACACAAAGATTCGCGAGTGCTAGTGAACGCACCCCGATAACCGCACTGATAAATGCCAGGATAAGGCCAGGCGAAACGTGGGTCCAATATGCAACACGATGGCGGAACCTATGGTCGAAATGCGAACAACGCATAGAAGAGGCTCCTGCAGTAGGCATGTTCGTGGGCACTCTTGACCCTTAAGCGGCCATCTCCCAGTTCATGATGTTTTTCAAGCCGACCACCTTCCAGGCCTTGATTGACAAGCTGGCCTAAATGGACCAGATGGTCCATAAGCCTTCTTCTTCAAAGACAGAGCCTTGGAATGAAAAGGGGAAAGGGAAGGCAACCATCGCTGCCAATACTCAGCAACGGCCGAGCAACTTAAAGCTGGTTGTCCGTCAAAACAATATGCGTCCACGCCCATCACTCGAGGAGAGACTGGGACGTCCTTACTCGTTTCCTCAGGATAAAACGAGAAGACTGTTCGAGCTGGCAGTGCGTAACAGACTCATCAATCTGCCGAGTCCAAAGCGTCCGTTGCAGCCAGGCGATGTCAACAATCCCAATTATTGTCCTTACTACCAAACGGTAAGTCACCCGATCGAGGATTGCTTCGTCTTTAAAGGATGGATCGAGGATCAGTACTTACAAGGCAAGTTTACGCTGTCTGAAAAGTGGAAAGTAAACCCACCACAGCCGCACACTCCAAAGAAAACGGACACGCCGGGGGCAACTTGTTCTTTTGTTGAAGAAGCTCCATGGAGGGCGTGCTTTCCGCCAAAACCGAAAGGATGCTGAATGATCTCCAGACATACCCAACGATCAGATGGAAAGATCCACTTGAACCTGAGGTCGTAGAAGGGATGCTAAAGCGATGCCCAACTCTAAGGATCAGTGGTAATAGCCAAAGCTCGCACACCCAGCCATCAAAGTCGTCGAAGAAGAAGACCAAAAAGCCCATGAAGCCTAATGACAAGTGCACGGACATGCAAAAGCAGATTGACACGTTGGAAGAATACAATCAAAAAGCGCGGAATCCAATCACACGCCAAGAATTTCTCAGCCACGTCATTAAGGACGGAGATGATGACAATGGAGAGGACTCGTCGGATGAATCTGAAGATTATGCGGCAAGCTGCCATGTGATCTCTCACTCGTTGATAAACAACGAAGGAGCTCCTTACACAGAGAAGCTGGGGGCAGATCCTGAGCCAAAACTTCTAGGACCATCAGACGAAATGATTGATGCATTCCTGAATGAAGCCCGTCTTAAAAGCAAAGCTGATCGAGAGCGCGAGATGGCCATATTCGAGAAAGCCAAAAGCCGGCGACTAGATAAAAGGGCCGAAACACTCCCACCAGATCAAAGTACATCCGCCGTAAATAAAAGCAGGTTCAAGATGAGGAAAAGATTCGCCAAAGCCATATCGATGGGAATGAAGCTCCCCTCTTTCAGAGGAAATTCTCCCACCGATATATATCTTGATGAAGCGGACATGCATCTTAACTTCTGCTTATATCATCAGAAGATTGCACACCCTACTGAAGAATGCAATGCCTTTAAAAACTGGTGGCAGGGATACGTTGCTCATCGGCAGCACGTTCAGCGATTGAAGCGCGAAGCTCGTCGGAAACAGAGCACGACAAATGAGCATATGAAAACTGCCGGCAACGGTTACATGGTTGACGGCAGAAGATCGCAAGCCCTCACCTTCGGGAGCAATTCTGAAGAAGAAATGACTCTCAGCTCTCTCTTCAAAGAATCCACCTCAGGAAAAGAGGAAGAAAAGAAGAGCTGCGAGAACGTTCAGCTGCGCAATCGCACGCTACCCGAAAAGAATCTCGAACCCGCAAACAAGGGATCGAACAAAAGGGATAAGGGGAATAGAAAAGCGACTTTCATCGCCAACGCTCAACAACAGCCGAGTAACCCGAGACCGTTTTGTCGTCAAAACAACAAGCCGCGATACCTCAATGAGAAGTTGAAACGTCCTTACTCATTTCCCAAAGATAAAACAAAGAGATTGTTCGAGCTAGCAGTGCGCATCGGGCTCATCACTCTGCCAGATCCAAAACGTCCGTTGCAGCCAGGTGACGTTAACAATCCTAACTATTGTCCCTACCATAGAGTAATGGGTCACCCACTCGAAAATTGCTATGTCTTCAAAAACTGGGTTGAAGACCAATACCAACAAGGCAAACTCGCGCTGTCCGAAAACTGGAAGGTGAGCCCGCCACAACCACATGCCTCGAGAAAGATGGATATGCCGGGGGCATTATGCTCATTCATAGGGAAAGCCCCATAGACCGAAAAGTCAGTAAACTAGAGATTCGCCTCAAATACGGCGACGCTAGACCGAAAAGTCAGTAAACTAGAGATTCGCCTCAAATACGGTGACGACGGACCGCAATGTCCTAAAACTTGCAAATGACCGAAACATCGTTAAACTACTATCAACCCGCGGCATCCTCAGGCCGACGTGGTAAAATAAAAAAACAAAAAAAAACGATATGTCCACAAGCAAAATGGGCACGGATGAAAACCCAAAAGGGCCCCGTGAGTAAAAACAGCAGGGCTACCGGCGAGTCTAGTGAAAACCCGAAAGGGCGCAACCTCGTTAGAAAAAAAAAAGAAAAAAAGAATAAACAAAAAAAGAAAAAAAAAAGAAAACGGTATGTCCATAAGCAAAATGGGCATGGATGAAAACCCGAAAGGGCTCCGTGAGTAAAAACAACAGGGCTACCGGCGAGTGTTTGTGAAAACCCGAAAGGGCACAACCTCGTTAAAAGACACTTACAGGGTCCTCTCGACCTTCTAAGGAGAAACCACCCGCGTGAGATCCTTACGACTCACAAGGGAGCAACACACTTAGGGATCCTCACGATTCTTAAGGAGAAAATACACTTGCGAGATCCTCAGGACTCGTAATGAGAATTCTCTTATGGGACCCTCACAGCTCATAAGATTTGAAAGTCTTAAGTTACAGAAACCTTAACCTGTTCTTAAGCAACCCCCACAACCTTCGATATTGCCCTACAAGCGGCTCATATTGACCCTTGTATATTGTATACAATCCACGGGCACGAATAAATATTTCCCTAAAATGTCCCATCCGTGACTAGGGATATGCTTGTACAGCAAACAACACTTGTAAGTCTTCTCGACTTATAAGGAGAAAATCTTTTTGTAAGATCCTTATGACTTACAAGAGAACATGCACTTAGGAATCCTCATGATTCCCAAGGGGAAAATACACCTACAAGATCCTCACGACTTGTAGGGAGAAATACCTTTATGATACCCTTACGGCTCATGAAGTCAAAAGCCTTGGTCGACAGGACCCTTAACCTTGTTTACTAAGCCACCTTTGTTCAACATCGACAGAGGCAAATGATAATTCGCTTCTGGCAATGTCCCAGTTGCAGCGATGCTGATGCCTAAACCGGTATCAAATTCCAAGCCCTTTCAAGGCAAATGATAATTCGCTCCTGGCAATATCCCAGTTGCAGTGATGCTGATGCCTAAACCGGTATCAAATTCTAAGTCCTTTCACGGCAAATGATGATTTGCTTATGGCAATATTCCAGTCGCAGCGATGCTGATGCCAAGATTGGTATCAGATCCCAAATCCCCTACTCGCGAAAAAAAAATCAGCGAGCCAAAAAAAAAAAAAAACATGTATACGAAATAGCCGAAATGATGGGGCAACTTGCAATAAAAAACAACAAGTAAAACTGTATGCATGAGAAATAGCCGAAATGATTGGGCAACTCGCAATAAAAAGCAGCGAGTAAAAAGAAAAATAGCCGAAATGATCGGGCACCGCGAAAAATAGCCGAAATGATTGGGCAATCGCGATTTTCGCGATATAAAAAGCTGAAATGATAGAACATCACGGAAAGAATAAAAAAAATGAAAGAATGAAACTTTTTGCCCTACAGGTGAGATCACATCGATCCCTGTATACAATCCAGGGGTACAAACAAAGAGGGAACCATACCTTCCCAACAGGCTCCATCAGAAAGCGAAGCCAAATCTCGACGGTTCATAGAAAACCTAGAGACAACCTTAACATTTGTCGCAATATTGCAGACACAATATCAACAAACGAAGCAAAAGAAGGTCCCTAGCTTCAGGGTCTCGACGTCAATATCGACAACATAGAGATCACCAACGACGTTTCTTGTCCCTCCAACCTGATGCAGACATAACGTCAACAACCGACCTCAGAATCGCAACGAAACGGGACCATGGCAAAGTCCCTAGTTCCAAATCTCAATGGCCACATCTACAGCCTGGAGACCAACGGCAGTGTGTCTCCTCATTCCAGCATGACACAGATGTTACACCATCAAATAGAGCCATGGCAAAATCCCAGCTCCACCTCAGCATTCGTCTCGATACAGCAGACGAGATGTCAACAATGGCGTTCCTTCGCAGTCCAACAGGATGCAGATGCAACGTCAACAAAAGACCTCACGGTCAAAACAAAGCGGAGCGACGGCAAAATCCCAGCTCCACCTCAACATTCATCTCGATACAGTAGACGAGATGTCAACAATGGCGTTCCTTCGCAGTCCAACAGGATGCAGATGCAATGTCAACAAAAAACCTCACGGTCGAAACAAAGCGGAGCGATGGCAAAATCCCAGCTCCACCTCAACAATCGTCTCGATACAGTAGACGAGATGTCAACAATGGCATTCCTCCGCAGTCCAGCAGGATGCAAATGCAACGTCAACAAAAGACCTCACGGTCGAAACAAAGCGGAGCGACGGAAAAATCCCAGCTCCACTTCAGCATTCGTCTCGATACAGCAGACGAGATGTTAACAACGGCGTTCCTCCGCAGTCCAGCAGGATGCAGATGCAACGTCAACAAAAGACCTCACGGTCGAAAAAAAATGGAGCCATGGCAAAATCCCAGCTCCACCTCAGCATTCATCTCGATACAGCAGACAAGATGTCAACAATGGCATTCCTTCGCAGTCCAACAGGATGCAGATGCAACGTCAACAAAAGACCTCACGGTCGAAACAAAGCGGAGCGACGACAAAATCCCAGCTCCACCTCAGCATTCGTCTCGATACAGCAGACAAGATGTCAACAATGGCGTTCCTCCGCAGTCTAGCAGGATGCAGATGCAACGTCAACAAAAGACCTCACGGTCGAAACAAAGCGGAGCGACGACAAAATCCCAACTCCACCTCAACATTCGTCTCGATACAGTAGACGAGATGTCAACAATGGCGTTCCTCCGCAGTCTAGCAGGATGCAGATGCAACGTCAACAAAAGACCTCACGGTCGAAACAAAGCGGAGCGACGGCAAAATCCCAGCTCCACTTCAGCATTCGTCTCGATACAGCAGACGTGATGTTAACAATTGCGTTCCTTCGCAGTCCAACAGGATGCAGATGCAACGTCAACAAAAGACCTCACGGTCGAAACAAAGCGGAGATACGGCAAAATCCCAGCTCTACCTCAACATTCGTCTCGATACAGTAGACGAGATGTCAATAATGGCGTTCCTCTACAGTCCAGCAGGATGCAGATGCAACGTCAACAAAAGACCTCACGGTCGAAATAAAGCGGAGCGACGGCAAAATCCCAGCTCCACTTCAGCATTCGTCTCGATACAGCAGACGAGATGTTAAGAATGGCGTTCCTTCGCAGTCCAGCAGGATGCAGATGCAACGTCAACAAAAGACCTCACGGTCGAAACAAAGCGGAGCGACGGCAAAATCCCAGCTCCACTTCAGCATTCGTCTCGATACAGCAGACGAGATGTTAACAACGGCGTTCCTTCGCAGTCCAGCAGGATGCAGAAGCAACGTCAACAAAAGACCTCATGGTCGAAACAAAGCGGAGCGACGGCAATATCCCAGCTTCACCTCAGCATTCGTCTCGATACAGCAGACGAGATGTCAACAATGGTGTTCCTTCGCAGTCCAACAGGATGCAGAAGCAACATCAACAAAAGACCTCATGGTCAAAACAAAGCGGAATGATGGAAAAATCCTAGCTCCACCTCAGCATTCGTCTCGATGCAGCATACACAATCAAAGCAAACGAAGTGAAGGCCACATTCCTAGCTTCAACGTCTTGACGGTAACTCATATAAAACCGGAAAGACAATCGGAGATCATCTCGCACCACATGGAGTGGTCACCACCTCGACGATCGTCTCGATACAGTAGACGCGATGTCACCACAGCGTTCTTTCCCCAGCAGGATTCGGACGCGCCAAAGCAAACGAAGCGAAGGCCAAATTCCTAGCTTCAAGGTCTTAACGATAAGTCATATAAAGCCTGAAGGACAACCGGAGATCGTCTCACACCAGTGCGGAGTGGTCACCATCTTGACGTTCGTCTCGATACAGCAGACGTGATGTCACCCCAGCGTTCTTCTTCCAACAGGATTCCGACGTGACAAAGCAAACGAAGCGAAGGCCAAATTCCTAGCTTCAACATCTTGACGGTAACTTATATAAAACCCGAAAGACAATCAGAGACCATCCCACATGGAGTGGTCACCACCACAACATTCGTCTCGATACAGCGGACGCAATGCCAGAAAACGAAGCGAAGGCCAAATTCCTAGCTTCAGGTCTTAACGGCAAGTCATATAAAGCCTGAAAGACAGTCGGAGATTAGCTCGCACCAGTGCGGAGTGGTCACCACCTCGACGTTCGTCTCGATACAACAGACGCAACATCACCAAAAGGAGCCACGGCAAAATCCCTAGTTCCAAGCATCGACGGTTCACCAGCAACCTAGAGACAACCATGACATTCGTCTCGATACAGCGGACGCGATGCCAGCAAACGAAGCGAAGGCCAAATTCCTAGCTTCAGGGTCTTAACGGCAAGTCATATAAAGCCTGAAAGACAATCGGAGATTATCTCGCACCAGTGCGGAGTGGTCACCACCTCGACGTTCGTCTCGATACAGCAGACGCAACATCACCAAAAGGAGCCACGGCAAAATCCCTAGTTCCAAACCTCGACGGTTCACCAGAAACCTAGAGACAACCATGACATTCGTCTCGATACAGAGGACGCGATGCCAGCAAACGAAGCAAAGGCCAAATTCTTAGCTTCAGGGTCTTAACGGCAAGTCATATAAAGCCTGAAAGACTATCGGAGATCATCCCACACCAGCGCGGAGTGGTTATGACTCATCGGGGCTCTCCAAAATGAGCCTAACCTCAAGTAAAAAGCGGCATGGCAAATTCCTAACGCTTGCTCTTCCGACGGTCAAACTGCCAAGGTGGATTGCTTGAAGACGTCTTGTCCAGCCCCTGAAGGGATCAGAGACACGGCAGTCGCAGGGCTACTCGAACAGCATGATTGCCTATCGAGGAATACATCAGCTCATGCGACGGTACGACGGCCAAAACCCTAAGTACCACAGACCCTAACGGACTTCTGTCGTAAAGAGCAGAGGTTAACTGTGACGTTAGGATATTCTTGCGAGATCTGCTTGATCCGTTTCGACTCGTGAGGAAATTGATATCTTTGCGAGAACTTCTCGATTCGTCTCGACTCGTGAGATAAAGCCTTAGGCAGTAGGGATTAAAAAACCTGTTTCCTAAGCACTGGGACCCTGCAAGTCGGCCCAAAACGGTCTCTTGCATACTATCCACGGGTCACACTCTCCAAATTCGAATCTCGACAAGGAGGGAAACAACCACTTACGAGTCCTCTCGACTTATAAGCGGGAAAATTCTCTTGTGAGATCCTTACGACTTTCAAGAGAAAACACACTTAGGAGTCCTCATGACCCCTAAGGAGAAAATACACCTGCGGGATCCTCTCGACTCGTAGGGAGAAAAGTCTTTATGAGACCCTCACGGCTCATAAAGTTGAAAAGTCTTAGGAAGCAGATCTTAACCATGAATCCTAAGCCATCACTGTCCTGCAAGGAGATCAAGATAGAATATCCGCAGAATACATTCAATAAAAAGGGGACGCACCATTGAGAAGAAAAAAGGTATCTTTTATTCATAAACCAAAATAGATACAAAGTACAATTCATGAAAGAACAAAAAGAAAATACTCTCATCCATGAGTATGTACAAAAAGGAAGGAAAAGATACAAATGTTTCAAGCCGGTGGGCGATTCAGCAGCTTGGTCAGCTCATCCTGCTTTTGTTGGGCCACGGCCTCATGACGCAAGATCTCCAGAAGACGAGCCTCCACCTGAGCTTGCTGAGCCTGATACGAAGCGAGCCGGCCTTCAAGCTCTTTCTCGGTGGCTTTATGAGCCTCGACCCTCTCACGAGTGAACGTGGCAGCTTTATCGAGGGCCACCACCTCTTTTATGGACTCCTGGAGCACTCGCCAGAGTTCGTATGCTTTGTTGGCCTTGGCTGTGAGGCTGGCCTGAAGCTCGCTCAGCGCCTTAGAAGCCAATTCCCTCTCCGAGAATTTGCGGCCAAGCCTCTTCTCGTATGACGTCATGTTGGCTGCACATCGTGCTATCAGACCCCGCAACTCCGCCTTCGCAGCCACGGCTTCCGAGAAAAGGCGAGAACATTCAAGAGCGTGCAAACAAGCCTCCACCTTCCTACAGAACTCCACCCAGACCCGCACCACCTCCTCACTATGATAGGTGGCGAGAAAAGGAAGAGAACCGTTAGCTTCAGCGGCAAACGCTTCGGCTGTGGTCGCGCTACCAGCACGGAGCTCCTCGACGAAAGATGATAGGGAGACAAGGCTCAATTGGGCCAAGCGTTCTTAAGCCCGCAAAGCGTAAGGGTCGGGCGGCATCACGATGCGCGATTCCAAATCCATGGAGACTGGCAGGGCTGTTCAAATTTGACAAATGTTAGTAAAATTCTTAAGCACAGAACGAACGGGATTATAATAAAATGTCACTCACCGACAGTCATGCAAGTAGGAGCCGAAGGTTCCCCTGGCCCTTCAACGACCTCGACCTCATCGTCAGCTTCCAAAACTATAAGAGACATCAACGTCATTTCGCAAGATAGTAACAATGCTATGGTAAAAGAAAAAATGGCGAATGACACTAACCTTGCCCGGAGGAAAGGACAATACGCTGAGGGGAGATCGCCTGCGGAGCTGCCATCTCCAATAAACGCTGAAATGACTGTCGAGGCGACAGATCAGCGATAGTGGCCGCCAAACCGTGCAATTCTGGGAAAGATAAGAGTTTAGACTATGAAACGGTTGCTAAATTAAAACGCAGAGGGTTACCTTCAACGCTCCTCCCATTCTGAGCCGGGGGGATAGCAGCTTCAACGGTCTCCGCCGTAACGTCAGGATTCAACAAAGGAAGAGTAGTCCTGACTATCTCTCTTCCAGCCTTTGAGCCGCCCTCAGTAAGGGTCATTGGGGCGGCGACCTCCAAAGGAGCTTCCCCCAAAGGGGTAAGCGCTCCCTGATCAAGAACCGCCGCTGGAGGCTCTACCATGAGAGGAGCAGCCTCATCCACATCAAGCAAGGCCTCATTGAGAATTCCGGCGGGCTTTAGCTTTAATGGGCCCGTAGAGAGCTCTCCCAGCGTCGAAGATTCTGCACGATTCGAATAAGAATAATGATACATATGCACGGGCATAAATAATTGGAAAGACTACAAAAGAAGCACAACGTACCTATACGCAAAGAAGCCCTCAATATGGCTTCTTCAAGCCGCTGCTCCTTCTCAAGGAGGTGGGCTCGCCGGGGTTCAAGGGTAGACTCATGACCACCGGTCCATAAAGAAAGTGCGTTAGCTGCGTCTTCTGAAGCGGCCTGCTTCAAAGCCCTTTCCCCCCATTCCTCTAAAGGACCGATAAATCGCCGCCGAATCCACGAAGGGTCTTCGTAAAAAATTACAGCGGGATAAGACTTCTTCGGAACCTTGGCGTTATGAGACGCGTCTTTTGAACGCCGTATGGCCTCAGCCAACTGGGCGGCCTCCTCATCAACCGAACTCGAGAAGAGAAGTCCAGCGTCTGACTCTTGCAGGGCCAATGGTTCATCTTCAAGAATAGGCTCAGACTCCGCCAAAGAATCGAGCAGGTTGGTGGCCACTTTCCTCCGCCGCTTAGACCCAGAGGCGGTCGCTGAGGATGACCGCTTCTTCCCTTGCGAAGCCTTAGGGCGGCGCCGACCCACATCACCCTCGGCGCCCTCATCCCTATTACTATCGCTCGGTGCCACAACCAAGGATGACATCGCCATTGTCGACGCCACAGGGGATGGTGCCACCACCGGTAGGGGTGCTACTACTGGGGCCCGTCTACCCCGCGATCGGGAACCCAAGGGCATACCAGCTGTTGGAGTAAGGTCTACCCCTGACTCTCCCGGAATGAGCACGGTGCCAATCTCCCTCAGAGGGAAGCGGACCGGAACCCTCGGTCGCAGCTTAGCCCCCGGAACCTGAGGAGGGGCATCATGACCAAGAAGCACCCTTCTTTCCTCAAGAATAATTGGGCTGATCCGATGAAGATACCAACCCGTAAACGCACCCACGCACCAGGGCATGTACTCAGCTTCAGGGACCATGAAACGGGAGCCGGTGTTTAGCCTCATAAAATGATGAGCGGCATCACGAATGGCATCGAGCGAAGGGATCGGGGCGACTATAAAAGCCTCGAAAGGAACACCCTGGTCGTATCCAAGCTGTGGGGCAAATCGATGCGGATTGTACCGCATGAAAAGAGCTGCACTGTCCTGGCGAAACACCAAGTAACCCGGTCTAATTGTATACAAATGGGCGGTCTCCTGGGGCTTCAAAGAAGGTGCGTTGTCTTTCGACTGGTCCCAGAGTTGTTGAACTGGACCCGAGGGAGTAGACAAGACCCGATCATTAAAAACCAGCCCACCAGCGGTGACGTGAGGAGAAATCAGCACCCGAATAGCCCCAGATTGAGTCGGGTCAGCGGCAGAAGTACCCACCAATCGCATAAGTCGCGGGAAGGGATAGGCGTCGTAAAACGCGGGCCTCTGATGCATAGTGAAAGCCCCCAGCACATGCATTTCGACCCAGGACGTGAAATAATGAAGCGAAAAGTTCACTACATCCACGCCGGGTGTAGAGGTATTCGCTGCGGTGTCCAATCCATGATAAAGGTGCGCCAAGGCCGGGATGCCGATGGCCAATCGCGTCCCCTCAGCAATACGATGAGCCGGGTAGATGACCGAGGCTCTCATGAAGCGGCGATGCATAGGGATAACGAACCAACTGAGCCAAGACACTAACAAACCCCACGAAGAACGTCTCCTCATCCATGCCTGGAACAGCAATGGATTCAAAAGATATCGGCGACATAATAGGGATGTAGTACTGAGGTAAATCCGATTCAGTGGTCGGCAGCTTCTTCGGACCGAACCCAAAGGGGTCTCCAATGTTGGCAAACTTCGGAGCCGTCTTCGATAAAGCGTCCTCATAAAGGAAACAAGCAATGAAGCTCTTGAAAGTAACACCCTGCTCTTCGGATTCGGTGAATAATCGGTTGAAGATACCTAGCGCCTTGATTAAACTGGGACGCTTGTGGCGGACGGCATTCTCAGCAGACAGGCCATCAACTGGGGCGAGCTCGGGTTCAAAAATGTACTCGTCAGAAGGTAGCAACTCCTTGTACAGACTACCCCTGATTGGCAACCCCGAGATGTCATAAAATTCGGCCAGAGAGATCGAGACCTCGCGATCTCCTAGAATGAAAGTGTTGGTGGGAAGATTCCATTGGTTCAAAAATGCCTTGACCCACCAAACATGCAGGGACTTATAATGGAAGAGTGACGCGCATATTGCCTGATAAAGCCCGACCTTCTGCAACCGCGCACGATGGGCAGAAAGGATGTAGCGAGCCCAGAGAAGGTAGCCCGTAGGGTGTCGAGGAGTAAGCCCTATCTTATAAATTTGCCCCCACGGGTGGGCCTCACCCTGGCAGATACGCCGCCCCAAGATGTCTATGGCCGGGATCGGATGGTTCGGAAAACCGGTCGTCGAAGGCTCAAGCCTCCCCGTTGGAGTCCAGTTGGGCATTTCCACAGCAAAAACCGTCCTCGGAGGGTCCATCGGTAAGAATGGGAAAGTGGGCTCCGTCGGTACCGCGCAAAGAAAACTCCGGCGACCCTGAATAATCTGACTATACCAAGATCCCCATTGAAGAAGGTTGGTGCAGTTCGGGTCATGGGCCCGGATCATCGCCATCGCTTCCTCATCAGATGGTGACTGAGGAAAAGCAGCCTCCGAGCGAGAAAAGGGGAAGCACGGAACAGAAGCCATCGCACCTGGAATCCAATAAAAGAAGACCGTTAAAAGCAAAGTCAGCGATATATATCCATGCATGAACATGAAGACTAGTTAAAGATAGCAACAGCAGAGTTTCTGGGACCATTGGTTACAAAACACATGGGCCCCACAGAATCAGAATGACGGCTCATTAATAATGAGACCAAATAGTTACAATAAAACAAAGGAAATATCCTCATTAAATAAAGAATGGTAACCCTACACATTCCCCCAACAGGATCTATCTCGGGCTCTACAATGGATCCAACAAGATCAAAGGAATTAAATTTCCACAGAAGACATCATTACAAGGCTCCTGTTTCATTAATTGCAGAAGGACAGCCTCGGGTCAAGAGACCCCAAGAAGCCTCCGTGTGAAGAAACTGAGTTCTTCATTGGAATTAAATTCCTTATTAAGAGAAGGGAATTAAATTCCCAGAAACATTTTTGGATGGAATTAAGTTCCATGGAGTTGAAACGCCATCATCATCTCCCCAAAGATCATCTAAACCTTAGGAGATCCACAGTTCGAAGGTTAGGTGGTTTCCTGTTCTTATGGAAAAACTTGAAGAAAAATGGGTTCCTTGTTGAAAAAGAGTACAAACCCTTGTTTTGGATCTAAAATCCAAAGGAATGTGAAAATTTACTGTTTGTCCAAGAACATTACCTGAAGAAAAAGGGTCACCTGAACAGAGTTAAACTTTGAAGATTGTTTCAAGACAGAGAACTAAGCTCTGGAGGCGAGAATTAAATTCTCAAGGGAAAAAGTTCTCAAAAGAAGAAGATGAACAAAGTGAAGGCTCTTCTGAAGAAACATGAGTATTTATAGGAGGTGATGGAAACGTTTCATCTCCCCAAATCCCTAGAGGAATCCAACGGTCACAAAAGGTGACAGCGTTGCACTCACGTGCAGACACGTGAGAACAACGCTGTGGGGGCATTTGTTTCCTGATTTAAAATCAGGAAAGCCTACGGAAAAGGCTTCAGAAAAGGATCACGAGCTTACACGTGACCAGCAGTCACGTGTTGGCACGTGACATCTAAAAGCATCGGCAAGGCAAATTCAGTTTCCTAACTACATCGAAGAAAAAGGCTTCAGAAAGGGTCACGTGCTCCCACGTGACCATGGTCACGTGTTGGCACGTGACACTCAAAAGCGGTAGACTCAATTCCATGATTGAATCAAGAAAAAGGCTCCAGATGAGGGTCACGTGCTCACACGTGACCAGGGGTCACGTGGTGGCACGTGACAGCTAAGCAGCGACCAGAAAGCAGAGCCAGAAAGAAAGAAGAGGGCTCGTTCCAAGGGGGTCACGTGCCCACACGTGACCAAGGGTCACGTGGCCACAAGTGACCAGCTTTCAAAGCCTATCTATTAACAGAATTAAATTCTGAGAAAAGACCTCTTAAATCTTTCCAAAGCAACCGATTAAATTAAAGATTTAAAGGTGATTAAATATCATCTATCTATGGGAAAATCTTGAATTTGGAAAGATTTCCCCATAAAATCTAACCGAAATAACAAAGGAGAATCTCTGGATTTAAAATCCAATGGTGAATAAAATTCACCTAATAATCCAAAGGTCCAAAATGAATGATGGATACAAATCAAATCTCTCAATGAAAGATTCATCAAAAACTAATTGACTCGGCTGCTTCTCATATAAATAGGAGCCAAGAGATACACAAAAAAGGATATATATGCAGAGGGAAGAAAAGAGAGAGAGCCTTGATACTTTGGAGGAATTTGGATCTTCTGCAAAAGAAAACCCTAGGTAAGAAAGGGAAGGCTTTTTGAAAGAAAAGAGAATTTAATTCTCAACAGAGTTTAACTCTGATATAAAAACAGAAGAACATAGTTCTCTCTTTGGTGGAGGATCTGTAAAGTGCACATCTCCCCTTAAGTTGAGAATTTAATTCTCAATGGGTTGAGATCCTGCCATGCAGATCCAAAGCATAGAGAGGGAATGGAAGCACGAGAATTTAATCCTCACAGAACTATAGGAATTTAATTCCTTTAAAATAAAATTAGGGTTGACCCTGTGTTATGGGAATTTAATTCCTTCAGAATGAAAAGAATCAGGGTTTAACCCTGGTGGAGAACTTAGTTCTGTTAAAACAACAGGAATTTAATTCCCTTAATCTCATTTCCCAGAATAATTCTTTAACAGAGAGTAGGAGTTTAACTCCTTAAAGCTTTTATTAGGGTTTAACCCTATTCGGTTCTTCACATATATGAGGAATTTAACTCCTACAGAAAATTCAGAGTTCAACTCTATTCCAGAATATGAACCTTCAAAAGGAAGTATGAATTTAATTCCTCTGAAATTATTGCCAGGGTTCAACCCTACGAGGAATTTAATTCCTGAAAGGGATTAACAGATCTTTTAAAAAAAAAACATACATAGAGGCAGGGTCACGTGTCACCACGTGACCCCCAAAAAGATCCACAGAAAAGCCCCTTTGAGGCAGTGCCTCACGTGACCCACGTGACCCTTGGCAGAAGCTTTAACATACTTCATTTAAACACCCGTCACGTGATGGCACGTGATGCTCCAAAAGATGCGATATTCTCAGCAGAACAAATGAAGGGAGGGCACCCTCACGTGCTACCACGTGACCCCTCTTGCCTTAGCGTCTAACGCTAAATTGGAACCCCTGAATCCAGTGTTAAAACACTGTTTGGCCTTAGTGTTCAACACTAATCAAAGAGCTTTATTTGCAGTGTTCAACGCTGATTACCTTAGTGTTTAACACTAATTTGAGATCTCCGCTGCCAGTGTTTTGATCTGTTTTAGTGTTTAACACTAATTTGAAAACCTTGTTGCTGGTGTTTAACACCAACTATCTTTTAGTGTTAGACACTAACTTATTAATCTCATTCCCAGTGTTCAACACTGATTGGTCTTTAGTGTTTAACACTAGGCATTGGCCCAATTGGCTAAATGGCCAGAGGCAAAGCTTCTCCTTCAATGGACCAACAGAGGGCCAATATTTTGGACTTAGCCCAAACTGGCCATAAGTCCTCAAATCATCTTGAACTGAGCACATCTGCTCTTTCAACCCACTCATTGGTTCAAGGGTACATCTCTGAACTCCTCTGATATTTGTCGTTGTAATCCTTCAACGTCGTCAGAGAGGTGACGGGTCCCGACAACCATACATCAACACGGACTGTGGGGTCCTTAAACTCATGGACTTATGCGTCCCTAAACCAAGATACGGACTGTGGGGTCCTTAAACCCATGGACTTATGCGTCCTTAAACCCATGAACTTATGCGTCCTTAAACTACCTATGGACCACCATGTCCCTAAACTGGTAATAGACCACCATATCCCTAAACTGGTAATGGACCACCATGTCCCTAAACTGGAACAATAGAGCCCCCAAATGCTCTTTTGTCGGATCTAACCGATCCCGTTAAGTTGATCTTAGTCCCAAACTGGACTAACGTATCCTTAACAAACGTTTGAGTTGATCTTAGCCTCAAATATGGCTAACGTATCCTCAAACCAAATCTCCAAACCCAAATCTAAGATAATACGGATTTGGACTAATCCACGCCTTACGGGCGACGACATAACTCGGTCTCCGTAAACAATCCACGGGCAACAAAACATAAAATAGACACACCGACACGAAGTGACCATCTGTAGAAGGAGAAAGTTGTTACCGCGATGCGGTAGCGTAATTAACTGCAGGGGCTTGCGCCTGCAAGGAAGAGCGTCCCTACAATCAAAAACCTCTCAAGCGAGGGCGAATCTGACGAAGTCTGCTACATCGGACGCATCCGTTCAAACCTTCGATGTATGGTGCCATAAATCAACTTGGCATCTTCGGAGAGGTGAACGGATAGCACCAATTAGCATCTGCCCCGAATCTCAGCGCCAAGACATCGCAGTCCTGTGCGCCGTCCATTCGGAGGGGAACAACAATGTGTGGGTTTTAGCTCTCCTACACCTAGTTGTTCATATACTGAGTACAGATGCAGGTTAACACTGGCACCAAGATCCAAAAGTGCGCGGTTGATGTTCTTATCCCCAATGGTGATTGAAATCATAGGACAGCCACGGTCCTTCCGCTTTTGAGGTAAAGATTGGGTAAGAGCATCACTCACGACACTAGCTAAGAAAACTTTCTTGGGTACCAGAGATTTTCTCTTCTTAGTGCACAAGTCCTTCAAGATTTTTGCGTAGGAAGGGACTTGTTGGACTGCATCTAAAAGGGGAATGTTAATGTTAACTGTTCAGTTGATAAAACCGCACATTTAATATGGCATTTTTCCTACTATTTCTATATAATAAAAATGTGTTTATTATAATGTATGATACATATGAGATTTTATCTGTAAAAATACTATTTTCATGTGTTTATATATTATAATTAACATTTGGTATGAAAAAGTAAGCATATAATATCCATGTAACATTTGGCCCATTTAAATATGCTTACCTTATTAAATACCTTTGACCAACTCTTAACGGTTAAGTTAATATCTCAATAAAACAAACTCTACTAATATTATTTGTTGAGTTTGTTGTGCAGAATTTTCAGGGCTGAAATCAAGGAAATCAAAGTTGTTAGAACAAACCTGCCTAATTAAGAAAGTAAACTAAAGAAATCAAGTCTACCAGTGACGTAGAAAATATTTTCAGTTTCTAGAGATTAAAAAGATCACCACGTGTTATAAAGATAAAGCTCCAGAAAAACAAATCAAGTGATCTCCCTATAAGGCCGCGGATCCGCGGCCAAACCCACCTATTGGCCGCGGATCCGCCGCGTATTGGACGAGTTGGGAGTTGGGATTTTGCTGTTTGGATCTTAACTACTGGTTACCAAATTAAGAGACTAGGGTTCTGGCTCTGGAACTATAAATAAGGACCGAGAGCCTCTTGGAAAAATCATCAAGCTGAAGAGATCACGAAGTCCACGACAGGCTCACGTATCCAGGCTGATCATCAACGGTTCATCTACCTCCTTAGAAGAGATCGAGAAGCAAACTAGCATTTTGTAATCATTTTCTAATGGATAAAGTGTAAATGAATTTTGTTGATTAATAAAGGTAGTAGTTTTCTTATTTTATCTCTTTGTAGTTTTTAATATGATTTCTCTCTCCATCTCTTCTTCTCCCAACATGCGCGAGTAATTCTTCGCTTGTTAGGGTTCATGGGATTATGGTAGGTTAATGGATGATGAAGATCCTTAAACTCTTTTTAAGTCCTATAAAGTGTATAAACTTTATCAAAAGAATAGTTAACATCCTAATTAGGCGCGCTATCAATTCATTGATAATCGCGACCACGATTAGAGATTAGATTAACTATTTTTTGGTAAAGGCTAGATATGAATGGAGTTCCATGTCGAGATAGGGGTTAAGAGTGGGAACCCTTTTTTCTTCCAGAAACCCTAATCTACATGCATCACTGTCGTTCTAGTTTTAAATCTATTAAAGGATAAAAAGAGTAATTTTTAATTAATCATCCATAACTACTAAATCCCAATGAACCCTACAAGCCCCTTCTATTATAAAACCTACATCCGTAGTTAATCTAGATCTATATTCTGCATTCGTGTTTGACGTAGATCTAGAACCTACAACCATTCTTCACCATTCTTTATTCTTCCTCCTTTCTTTCTTAACACGCCTAAAGTAAGATTAAAAGATTCAACGTTTCCCTGAGGACGACCCGTACTCATTTCGGTCTAGCTACACATGACACCGTTATTGATTACGGTTAACTCAAACAATTTTTCACATCAATCAAATGGCGCCGTTGCCGGGGATACGTGCGTAATTTTTTATTCTTACTATTTGTGTTGAATTCTTATTCGATCTATATAATAATTAAAACAAAACTGCAAATTGTATATTTAACGAATTGTGTGAATTTTGCAAGGAGATCTGGAGTCACAGACTTGAGGAAATAGAAAGACAGAGACATTCATTGAGATTCAGAGGAGTACAGAAGGCCACAGAGAAAAATTTCATAAACTGATCTCCTTTCCTTGAGGCGGAACCGCGGTAAATAAGCCACATTCACGGCGGAAGCGCGGCGGGATTGTGGATCTAGGGTTCCAAACTTCTCTGGTAAGTTTCTCAACTCTTTTTCTCTTCTCTGAAATCTAATAAAATATCTTTTCTGCAGGATTCTTTGCAAAATATCGCCGCTCAAAAATCTTTTTGCAAAGTTTTGTAATTGGTTTGTTTTGTATATTTTAATACGGATTTTAAGGGGCAAAGACCAAATTCAGATTAGGTGGGGATTTTATCACCCTTCCTAAGCCCCACAAATCACAAACCGAGCATCTGCATTAACCCTACATTAATTTAAAAAATATCTAGACAAGACTCTAAGGATTGTCGCGCTCAATAAGGACAGAGGAAGGTCGTAGGTAATTTATCGCTTATCCGCACTACTTTTATGGTGTCTAAGCAAGTGT
Organism: Agapanthus africanus; assembly: GCA_030015575.1. Lineage (NCBI taxonomy): Eukaryota > Viridiplantae > Streptophyta > Magnoliopsida > Asparagales > Amaryllidaceae > Agapanthus > Agapanthus africanus. The sequence goes on along the minus strand of CM057342.1, from coordinate 181,162,171 downwards.
GTCTAAGGCAAGTGGTTACTTAATTAGGCCTGCTATTTTCAGTGATTCGTATAGCGGATACCTCCCACTTACCTGGCCACAAGAGGAGTAAAGAGGTGGTAGAGGATTGATCATACGGCTTGTCCTTTAGAAGTCCAGGAGCGGTCTAGAGACTTGACCTAGGTAACCTTAGTTCTAGGGTTGTTTGTGCATTCTTGTGTGATTTGTCTAAGTCCGACACACTTTTCAAAACAAACCATTTTTAAAAGTACACACGCTGCCACTTGCGCTAAATCCGCTTAGTGCATGCTTAGCTGGACACGGGATTCTAGTGCCCGTCTTGTCCGTGTTCCTGCTATCGACTCCGAAGTCGGTACTTCTTCATCTTCTTTTCCCCCACCACACACCACATCAACAGAGATGGACGGTACTTCATCAAATTATAGCACCACGCTGCCACCGTCCGTAGGTGAGCATAATCCACCGCGCATCTCTCTCCAAGAGAGATGCTATCCTATTCGTGGTCCACTTCCCACTTGCTTATCTATTCCACCAGCCAACGGGGATAATTTTGAAATTAAACCCCACTACATCAATCTTTTGCCTAAATTTCACGGGCTTGAATCTGAAGACGCGTACGTTTTCATCACTAAATTCGAAAACGTATGCGCAATGATGGGTACTTCATAACTGACAGTGGATGCTATGCGCTTGCGTCTTCTCCCATTCACTTTGTGCGACTTGGCAGAAAAGTGGCTTTATAATACTGCCGCACACTCTATCACTAATTGAGATGAATTCGTAATAGAATTTCTTAAGAAGTTTTACCCAAACCATAAGACTGCCCGTGTTAGGAGCGAGATCAACCAGTTTACCCAGCTTCCCAATGAACCATTTTGGAATTGCTTTGAACGTTTCAAGGATCTGCTTGTCCAATGTCCTCATCATGGAATCAATAGATGGGATTTGCGCCAAATTATATATGAGGGCATTAATCCAGCGACAAAGCAGATGCTTGAAACAAATTGTCAATGCAATTTCATGTCTAAAGATGATGGTGAAGCTTGGAAATATCTGGATGATCTCTCTGAAAACACTTTGCAGTGGGAAAGCATAAGACCACCTTCATCTAGGGGAGGTATTTATCAGCTCGATATTTCCATCACAGTAAAAACCGAAATGGCAGCGATGCAGAAGAAACTCGACGTTATTGAGAACAAATTCTCATCAGTCTCCCTGAATCAGGTAACGCTTCCCAAGACCGTGTGTAGTTGCTGTTCAGATCCTTCACACTTGACGGAAGAATGTCCTATGAATGCACCATTTCAAGGTCACGAGCAAACTAATGCTGCTTTTCAGCAGCGACCTAGAAACGATCCTTATTCTTCCACGTATAATCAAGGATGGAGGAATCATCCTAACTTTGATTGGAACCAAAACCAACCCCAAAATAAAACCAGTTCCAAAGTATTTATCAAAGACCTCCTCTACAGCAACCACAACCACAAAGTCAGCACCCCTTTCAGTCACAAAATTTTCAAAATCCGGCCAACACTTCTGTACCGCAATTGGACGGTACTGATAACTCTTCACTCGCACAAACTTTGGATTTGTTTATGAAACATACTATTCAAATGTCGGCTGATATGAAGTCTTCTATTAATACCATAAAGAAAGACTCCGCCTCCCACGGTGGGAGTATTAAATCAATAGAAAACAAAATTGCACAATTGAACGCCGCAATGAGTGCAAGAGAGAAAGGAAAACTCCCATCTCAACCCCTATCGAATCCTGGCCACTCACAAAATCATAACGTGAGTGCCGTTACTACGTTGAGATCGGGAAAAGTGCTGAATAACTGAGTGGGTGAGCAATTTGATGATGTTAGTGATACCAGTGATACCCCGGCTTCTACTTCTTCCCCTAATTCGTCTAGTCTCCCACCTTCATCCGAGCCTATTCTCCGTTTTCCCCAAGGCTCGAACACTTCGCCAAATCTATCTAAGAAGATTTCCACTCCAATTTTGGGATCGAATCCGTCCCCACAATCTTCTCCACAAATGTTGAACACAAAACTTATTAATCAAGCTCTATTTCCAAATAGATTAAGGGCCAACAGACCTAACCCACAAATGGAGAAGATTGTGGAAATGTTTAAGCAAGTTAACGTAAATATTCCTCTCCTAGATGCTATTCAACAAGTCCCATCTTATGCAAGAATCCTTAAAGACTTGTGCACTGGGAAGAGAAAAACTCAAGTGCCTAAAAAAGTTTTCATGACGAGTAATGTTAGCACAGCTTTTACCCAGCAAATACCAAAGAAACGTAAGGACCCCGGCTGTCCCACCATCTCTATTTCTATTGGGGGTAAAAATATTAATCGTGCTTTACTCGACCTTGGCTCTAGCGTTAACTTGCTTCCGTATCCAGTATACGAGCAATTAGGGATTGGAGAGTTGAAACCGGCCAATTGTACTCTCCAGATGGCAGACCGATCAATCACCAAACCATAGGGTGAACTAGAGGATGTGCTAATTAAAGTCGGGGAATTCATATTCCCTGTAGACTTTATTGTTTTAGATACACAGCCTGTAGCAAACCCACGCAATCAAATCCCGGTGATACTCGGTCGACCCTTCCTAGTAACTTCTAACGTTGTAATTAATTGTCGTAAGTGTTCTATGAACTTATCCTTCGGGAAGATAACAATTGAGCTTAATATTTACAAGCTAGGAAGTCAACCATCGGAACCTTCTGCTCATTTGCTTGATGTTTGTTCCATCCACAAGATAGCTCCCGAAAGCTGCATGGATGAGGAACTTTGCTTTGATGATCTCGACAACACTAGTGAGACATCGTTTGATCCTACGCAACTTCATAGTGAGGATATGTTCAATGAGTCCGTCCCAGAGTTTGAATCTATTGACTCATCGCAAAAGTCAGTAGCACTTTCCGAGTCAATATCCTATGCAAGTTTTGAACCTCTTAGGGAGTCCGAATATCATTCCTTTACTCCACCTTCTATTGTCTCTCCGCCAATACTTGATCTCAAACCGCTACCTTCTCATCTTAAATATGCATATTTAGGTGAGAATAAGACTTTGCCAGTGATTATATCCGCTTCTCTAGCCGTAGAGCAAGAGAACACACTTTTGGCAGTATTGAGATCAAATCGGCAAGTATTTGGTTGGACAATGGCTGACATCAAAGGGATTAGTCCCTTAATTGTTGAACATTATATACATCTGATGGATGAAGCCAAACCAACCCGAGACCCACAAAGACGGTTAAATCCCGTTATGAAGGAGGCGGCAAAGAAAAAAATCGTCAAGTGCCTTGATAGTGGTATAATTTACCCTATATCTGATAGCCAATGAGTAAGTCCTATTCACATGGTCCCTAAAAAGTCTGGCATCACGGTCATAGCTAATGAGGCTAATGAGTTAATCCAAACACGCACCCAAACTGGGTGGCGCGTATGTATTGATTACAGAAAACTCAATGCCGTGACGAAAAAAGATCACTTCCCTCTACCTTTCATTGACCAGATGTTAGAACGATCAGCTGGACACGAATACTATTGTTTCTTGGACGGATACTCTGGCTATAACCAGGTCTCCATAGATGAAAAGGATCAAGATAAAACCACATTTACTTGTCCTTTCGGTACTTTTGCTTATAGATGCATGCCCTTTGGGTTATGCAACGCTCCCGCTACATTTCAGCGGTGTATGATGGGGATATTCTCAGACATGGTTGAGAATTTTCTGGAAATTTTTATGGACGATTTCTCCATTTTTGGGGACTCCTTTGAGGACTGCCTTCGTAATCTTGATGCGGTTCTTACCAGCTGTAAGGATAAGAACTTAACTTTGAATTGGGAAAAATGCCATTTTATGGTCCAAGAAGGTATTGTCCTTGGACATATAATTTCACGAAAAGGCATTGAGGTTGACAGAGCTAAAATAGATGTCATTCATAACCTCCCTCGTCCCAAATGCGTCAAAGATATACGATCCTTCCTTGGTCATGCGGGATTTTATAGGAGATTCATTAAGGACTTTAGCAAAATTGCTAGACCCTTAACTCTTCTATTGGCCAAGGATACTACATTTCACTTCGATTCGGATTGTGAGGCTGCTTTTGAATCGCTTAAAGGATCGCTCACTATAGCCCCCGTTCTATCATCTCCGGATTGGAACCACCCGTTCGAGCTTATGTGTGATGCATCGGAGTCTTAAGACAGTACATTGATAAGATGCCACATGTAATTTACTATGCAAGTAGGACCTTGAATGATGCACAAATAAATTACACAACTACCGAGAAAGAACTCTTGGCTGTTGTATTTGCATTAGAAAAATTCAGGCCCTACTTGATTGGCTCGCCAATAGTGGTTTACACTGATCACTCCGCCCTACGACACCTTTTATCGAAGAAAGATGCTAAGGCCAGGCTAATACGTTGGATCCTATAGTTACAAGAATTTGATCTTGTCATCCGAGACAAGAGTGGATGTGAAAACGTTGTAGCCGACCATCTTTCACGCATCACTTCTTCACCAACTTTGACCGTGCCAATAAATGACTCATTTTCTGACGAACAGCTCTTCACTGTATCCTACGAACCTTGGTTTGTGGATATTATGAACTATCTTGCGACGGGACTTATTCCTAGCAATTGGTCGAAACAAGACAAATTTCGATTTCTATCCCAAGTAAAATACTTTTACCGGGATGAACCTTATCTGTTTAAATATTGTTCCAATCAAATCATTCGCAGGTATGTCCCTAATGATGAATTCAAGAGTGTGTTGTCATTTTGTCATGATCAGGCATGCGGCGGTCATTTTGGTCCTTGAAAAACGGTGGAGAAAGTTTTGCAATGTGGCTTTTATTGGCCAACATTATTTAAAGATGCATATGAACATTACAAAACTTGTCCGCGATGTCAGCATTTAGGTCGGATTTCACGAAGAAACGAGATGCGGCTCCAACCTATATTGGTTGTGGAAATATTCGATGTTTGGGGTATTGATTTTATGGGCCCTTTTACCAACTCTTTTGGGAATTTATATATCTTGTTAGCAGTTGATTATGTCTCAAAATGGGTGGAAGCAATACTATGTCGCACTAATGACAACAAAGTTGTTATTAAGTTCCTTAAAGAAAATATCTTTTCGCGATTCAGACACCCTTGCGCTATAATTAGCGACAATGGGACACATTTCTGTAATCGGTCTTTCGAGGCTTTGATGCGGAAATATTCAATCACTCACAAACTTTCTATGCCCTATCATCCCCAAACAAGCGGGCATGCTGAGATCGCAAATAGGCAAATCAAATAAATTTTGGAGAAGACGGTTTCTAAAAACCGTAAAGATTGGTCAACCAAATTGACGGATGCTCTTTGGGCATTTCGTACCGCTTATAAGACCGATCTTGGTATGTCTCCATACTGCCTTGTGTTTGGGAAGGCGTGCCACCTTCCTGTCGAGATCGAACATAAAGCAATGTGGGCTATTAAAGAGCTTAACTTCGATTTTGATCAAGCGAGCAGCTATCAGAATCTGCAATTGAATGAGCTAAGCGAACTCCGCGATGAAGCTTACGATATTGCGGTGATAGTAAAGAACCGGACTAAAGTGTTCCGCGATAAAAATCTTTTTAGAAAAACTTTCACATCGGGGCAACAAGTCCTTCTTTACGATTCCCGTCTCCATCTTCATCCGGATAAGCTTAAATCTCATTGGAAAGTACCCTTTGTGGTGCGATATGTACACCCGCACGGGGCAGTAGAAGTTGAAAATTTGAAAAACGGTTCAATTTTTAAAGTAAATGTGCATAGATTAAAACCGTATTTCTCTGTTGACCCAGCGAAGGAGCTCCTGTTTTTACAGGAGCCGCTTTATCAGAACTGAATTTCCTCCGCCTCACCTCCATATTTTGGTAACATTTTCTCATTTTAAGAATGGAGGTGAGTGAAAATAGACTTAACTGAATATCTGTGCGTGCCAAAGAACAAGTTTGGGGGTAGTTTTCATTTAACTATTATTTTACCTCTTTTTGTCTCTCCCCAAGTATATAGGTCCATGCTCTCAAAAGAAAACATCACTGATGACACTGCCGAAAACAGGTTTGGGGGGGAGGTTTGTATTCAATGAATTATCTTTAACACTGGGCATTCAAAATTTTTTTAACAAAAGAGTAGAAAGTGAAAAATTATAACTAAAAGATAGGAATAGTTTAAGAAAAACAAGAAAATTAGATGTTTTCTTAAATGAAACTAGCAATAAGTAGTTATGAGCTGTTGTCCCAAGGGTTAGTAAGATGAAAGAAGTCACTAATCTGAGGATAAAAATAAGTCTGAAAAATAGTTCATATTCTGGAAACCAAACATTTGAATATTAATACCCTACTATATGCACTTACACACGTCTTGAAGCTCGGGATAGTAGAGAATACCTTGAAATGCTCTTGTCTAAAAGCCAAAGTATGAAGGAAATTATAAATGAATAAAATATAAAATGGTGAAGAAAAATGAACAATGGCTTTGTTATCACCAAGGCAGCAATAAAAAAATATAGCGAGGGTGCTCTATCACCTAGTGCCTTAGACCAACTGGTTTGGGAGCCACTGCTAAGCCTTAGGTGTTGCAAGACGAGGAAAATCACCTAATTAGAAAACACGTGAGTAATCGGTCGGTTAGTATCTCAAGAAGTATTAACGGTCGGATGAAAAAATGTGTGAGCATATTCCATATAAATATCGATTAAAAAGGTACTAAGGTAGATGGACAAGAGTATGATTGCTTGAATTGAATTCTCCGAGTGTAGGGATGTTCTTTACACACACGTAGGGTTATATGATCGATATTTGGAAGAAAGGTAGGAATGAATAATAAAGACGATGTTTCATTGAGGGATGATGTGATTTCTAATATCTTTTCATGACTATTAAGATAAGGGCTCATGACAACTGAAAAGCTAGTGTAGTTGGAACCTCTAAATTTTCAAAGTCTTTCTTTTATAGTTCTTATCTTTATATGTAACGTTCACTATCTTTCTTTTATTATTGGATTTTGTGGGTGTAATCCGCTGAAAACCCTCAGGAGACAACACTCCTCCTACTAGGGACACTTAGTGGTTTAACGGCTTGTTGCACGTGCTCAGTGCAATCGTGTTGCCTACGAAAGTGTGCTTAGCATTCTCCTTTCTTTTTTCTCCTTCTCTTGAATAAACTAGTTTGCTCAGGATGATCAAAGATAAGTTTAGGGGTATTTGTTCAGTTGATAAAACTGCACATTTAATATGACATTTTTCCTACTATTTCTATATAATAAAAGGTGTTTGTTATAATATATGATACATATGAGGGTTTATCTGTAAAAATACTATTTTCATGTGTTTATATATTATAATTAACATTTGGTACGAAAAAGTAAGAATATAATATTCTTGTAACATTTGGCCCATTTAAATATGCTTACCTTATTAAATACCTTTGACCAACTCTTAACGGTTAAGTTAATATCTCAATAAAACAAACTCTACTAATATTATTTGTTGAGTTTGTTGTGCAGAATTTTCAGGGCTGAAATCAAGGAAATCAAAGTTGTTAGAACAAACCTGCCTAATTAAGAAAGTAAACTAAAGAAATCAAGTCTAGCAGTGACGTAGAAAAGATTTTCAGTTTCCAGAGATTAAAACGATCACCACGAGTCATAAAGATAAAGCTCCAGAAAAACAAATCAAGTGATCTCCCTATAAGGCCGCGGATCCGCGGCCAAACCCACCTATTGGCCGCGGATCCGCCGCGTATTGGACGAGTTGGGAGTTGGGATTTTGCTGTTTGGATCTTAACTACTGGTTACCAAATTAGGAGACTAGGGTTCTGGCTCTGGGACTATAAATAAGGACCGAGAGCCTTTTAGAAAAATTATCAAGCTGAAGAGATCACGAAGTCCACGACAGGCTCATGCATCCAGGCTGATCATCAACGGTTCATCTACCTCCTTAGAAGAGATCGAGAAGCAAACTAGCATTTTGTAATCATTTTCTAAGGGAACAAAGTGTAAATGAATTTTGTTGATTAATAAAGGTAGTAGTTTTCTTATTTTATCGCTTTATAGTTTTTAATATGATTTATCTCTCCATCTCTTCTTCTCCCAACATGCGTGAGTAATTCTTCGCTTGTTAGGGTTCATGAGATTAAGGTAGGTTAATGGATGATGAAGATCCTTAAACTCTTTTTAAGTCGTATAAAGTTTATAAACTTTATCAAAAGAATAGTTAACATCCTAATTAGGCGCGCTATCAATTCATTGATAATCGCGACCACGATTAGAGATTAGATTAACTATTGTTTTGGTAAAGGCTAGATATGAACGGAGTTCCATGTCGAGATAGGGGTTAAGAGTGGGAACCCTTTTTCCCTCCAGAAACCCTAATCTACATGCATTACTGTCGTTCTAGTTTTAAATCTATTAAAGGATAAAAAGAGTAATCTTTAATTAATCATCCATAACTACTAAATCCCAATGAACCTTACAAGCCCCTTCTACTATAAAACCTACATCCGTAGTTAATCTAGATCTATATTCTGCATTCGTATTTGACGTAGATCTAGAACCTATAACCATTCTTCACCATTCTTTATTCTTCCTCCTTTCTTTCTCAACACGCCTAAAGTAAGATTAAAAGAGTCAACGTTTCCCTGAGGACGACCCGTACTCATCTTGGTCTAGCTACACGCGACACCATTATTGATTGCGGTTAACTACAAACAATTTTTCACATTAATCATTAACCTGTTTAAACAACTCCAGAATCTTCTCCATTTGTGGATTTTGTTTATTGGACCTCAACCGGTTTGGAAATGGAACGTTTTTTAAATTGGTTGAGTCCAATGCTTGTGGAGGAGATTGTGGAGTTGGAACGGATCCCAGAGCTGGAGTTTTCGTGGAGTGAGATGTGGGTCTGTTCGGAGCAGCAGAAGAAGAAGAGCCTTTTGAAGAATGGAGAACAGGCTCAGAAGAAGAAGATGAAGAAGCGGCCGGGGTGTCATCATCTGTGCCGACGTTGTTGTGCAGCATCCTTCTCGATCTCAACGTAGTCACGACACTCAGATTATGGTTCTGTTGTTCAAGAGCAACATGTACATTATGTGGGTGCCCAGGACTTGGGAGTGGTTGAGATGGAAGCTTCCCTTTCTCTCGCTCGCTTAAAGCCGCATTGTCACGACCCGAAATTGGCACGTGACGGCCCTTAAACTACGTAACGTCTACAGGCGTAACACAATTTAAGTAAGCCGAAATCCCAGCAATCTAAACCATCAAAAGTAGTAAGAAAAAGAACATTGTTAAAAACTTTTGAAATCTCAAACCAAATTCTTAAAAGTCCAACTTTTCTTCCTTTAAATTTTTTGGCAGCACCTCCTTTATAAAAACCAACCCCAAAAATGGGTACAACATAAATATAAGTAAAGCATCCCTAAACGGGAGCAAATACACGTCCAAAGGCGGAAAACAACCACCACAACAGATATATGACGCCGTAGCGAAGAAATAAAAGACAATATAAATAAAACTGCATAAAAAGACCTCCAAGTCACAAAATAATATACAATATTGTTCTCACATCAAGTCTCTAAGTCATACAAGATAATGGTAGATGGAGAGTACAGGATACAACGAATATACAATGAACATAACGGATTACCACAAAACCCACCTAAATCAAAACTGCACACTGTGAGCCGAAGCGGTATCCGCAGCAAAAGATGATAAGATAGATGAATAGCCTGCCTCGACTACCCTGCGGAACAACCTGCAAAACACTGTGGCACAACGGGGGTGAATTGCCAACTCGTGAATAGTAAATAACATATGCAGGTAATTGCAAGTATGCACGTAGAGCGCGAATCTAACATATGCAAGATAATAATAATAAATGGTCATATGTATGCAATAGTCATGAAAGGTACACTAGCAAGTATAACTAATACATGAAGCAATAATATGACAATCTGTATGCAACAATCATGTAAGTTACTCTATCAGGTACAACTAATACATGAAACAATGATATGACAATGTATATATGCAACAGTCATGAAAGGTACTCTAGCAGGTACAACTAATACATGAAGCAATGCATATAAAATAAAAGTATGTAAATGCAACAGTCATGAAAGGCACTCTATCAGGTACTACTAATACATGAAGCAGTGCAAATACAATAAATGTGGAGTATGGGATGAAACATGTCATTTCCACAGAATCCTGACCTCGTGGTGGGACCAAAGTTCATCAAGACAATCCAAATCCCAATTTCCTCAATTCAGCCCCCAAATTGGCTCTCATATCATATAAGTCTCACAAATCCTGAATGTACAATATCAAGTAAATCTCATATATCCTGAATGTACAATATCAAGTAAATCTCATATATCCTGAATGTACAATATTAAGTAAATCTCATATACCCTGAATGTACAATATCAAGTCAATCTCATATATATATCCTGTATCCAATATCAAATGAATCTCATATATCCTGAATCCAATATCAAGTGAATCTTATATATCCTAAATATATTGCATGAATAATTATGATGAAGTATATAAATTTGATATGTATACATATATATTAGCGTCCCATTCCACTAATATATATATATATATATAACAGCGTCCCATTCCACTGTTATATATACTTAGGAGTAAAAATATTATGAAAAACTGTGTCAAGTATCGACACATAAAGGCTGATCTATCAAGTGCTGTCTCCACGACTGGCCCCCTGATAGGTACGTATCATACGCAATTCCGAAAATCCGAGTGTCCAGCTTCGACCCTCGTCCTTCGACGTATCCATACGTACATGACTCCCGTCAGTATCCCCACGATAACCGCCGAGTCATAGGTACTGTCACCGAAAGGTATGGTTCCCCTGTCAGGCTCATCGGCATGTTACATCGACATCCCATTCTCTCCCTGCGGTACCTCCGGGCTCCACCATGTACCCTCACACGGCCCACGACGCTCCTCGCATGGGGTATATATATATATATATATATATATATATATATATATATATATATCAGAACCGATAAAACTCATGGTGGCTGCTGAAATATCATATCAAGAGAAACCGGGTTTTTCAAATAATGCATAATTTCATGAAACTACCACAGTCCTCAAATCCAGAAAACATCATGAAAAATTCATATCTCAATGCGAAAATCCATGAATATAATATATGCAATATAAAACTGTAATGTGAGCATATAAAGGAAAAACCGCTATTTAACTGCAACAAGTTAAAATATATATCATGCGGTTCCTAATTTCTCCAAGTCTATATAACATCAAATAAAGGTAAACATGTAGCTATAGCCAGATATATGTGTAAACATAAAGGTATAGCAAAGTATAAGTATCTACCTATCAGTAATGATGTAATATACCCTCCAGGTATAAGTGAAGTATGTAAGCAAGGTATACATGTAGCTATGTCATTATGTGTGAAATATACCTATCACTAATGGTACAATACCATATAGGTATACCGGTAACTAGTATGTAAGCATGTCAAGGCATATGGGTAAGCATGTAGGTATACAGGTATGCTATATGTCATATGCAACAAGGAATATGAATCAAAGTCTCAATGTCTCTAACCAAACAATATCATATATGTATGTGTGTTGTGCGTGTCATAGCAATTATTGACGGTGTGGGTGGCATACAATCAGTGCTCGTGCAACATGAGCCGTCAATAATAGTGCAGTGTCCTAAGAGTACAAGTCCAACCACAACAAATAACTAAGCAATAAGGTGTATGCGCAACTCTATATATGCAATAGAATATGCGACAAAATAATGCCATCTCTAGCCTAGACACATAACGCCATGCGGGCGATTCCCATGTAGATGTTAAATCTACTCACCAACGCTCCTGGTTAAGTAAAGCCAACCACCTGTTTTCCCTTCTTCGCAGCGTCCGAAGTCCCCGCCTGCGAACCTAAAACATAACACAACAAAGCAAGTATATATTAGTAATAGACCCAAAACACGTACAAACTACGCTGATCAACGCGACAACACAAAACTTATTCTCAAGTGTTCGTATTGTGGCTAACGTGCATAGCGACACAACGAAACCAACTCAGAGCAACATCAACACAGAACACGTACCGTATCGGATAACGAAACGCGTGAAACGAAACACAAGAAAACAAGCAAGTGATCCCAGATTTTTCTGTACCAACAATCTGTAAAAGTTGCAAGTACCACTAGACCACAAACAACCCCAGAGACCCTTACACCAAAACCTAAACCCCAACTCTCTAGTCTGGCCGCAATTTGCGGCCAGAAGCAATTTATTTGCGGCCTGAACATGAGGAAATAGGATCGCATTTTGAGGGTAGGTTCTAGGTCACTACACTAGGTCACTGTGATGTGAAATTTTGTAACAAATACTTGGTTTGATAGAAGATCATCCAAGACCCCAAAACTACACCAAAAATACGAAATTTACCCGAAACGAAACAATACACGATCAAAACTGAAACGAATAAGCTACGCTACACAATAAACACCTACTTAACAGAAAGAGATCATTACCTATCTAAAAGAACTCAAAGATCCTAGCTTTCAAAGCTCTAAGGCATCCAAGAGGCAAATCAAGACAAAATATATGATTTTTTGAGTTTTTGTGAAGATTTGATGAAATTTTGTATAGGAAATGCAAGTGTTCAGTTTGAGGATGAGAGGAATGAGAAAATAAAAAGAGATAGAGAAAATAAGAGAGTGTGTGAAGATAATGAGAGAGGGAGGTGAGTGTAGGGTGAGAGGGATGTGAGTGTACCCTTTTGCATTAACTTCTTATTAAAGCATTCACACAACACCATGCTGTAAGTCTACGGTAGCGTCCCGGCCGTCATTCTGACGCTAAACGCGGAACAAAAACTTTTATAATTGGCGCTATCGCATACTATAACCCGGATCTTGCCATTAACGCTAAACTAACAAACTATAAAGAGGTAGAAAGGCTATACCGATCGATCCGAGTCCTTCGGTCTTTAGCCATCATCCCATGCTCCTCATGGAAACTCCGATCTCCTGTCTCCTCATCGAGATGGCACCACGTCAACGGATCTTTAAACGGGCTCCCACCTCTATACCGGGGCAACTCGGTCATCAAGTCTGCTAAAAGAGATGACCAAGATGAAGTAGAGAATGAGTAGAATACTTTGTCTCAAACATCCTAGGGTTCTCATCACATGAGAGAGTTAGGGTGGAGGTTGAAAAAGATGCTTAGGATTGGAAATTGTGAACTCAAGAAACACTAGTGAGCTAAAAGAAAACTAAGCTCATAAACTTGTGTTATCTTCTTTTCTTTTCTTGTGAATAGATATATGAGATTATATATTCAAAACCAAAAGAAAAATATCTTATTAAAATATCTCCTCAAATATCTATCCACAAAACAAAACTCATTAACTCTTTAATGACTCACTAGATGACTCATTACATGAGTCATTAAAGAACATTCTAGAATTGATGAGTCACAACCATGAGTCATAATTTCCATTAATCATTTAAAACAAAATGATTAATCCAAAAAGAAATGTATCTTCTAAAATATTCTCGTAACGGATTACGAGAATACCTCTCACCTGTATATACATACCTGTAACTGTATTCCGACCGAATACGAATACGAGAGACTAAAATATTCCGACTCAGTATAATACTTGGATCCGGCTTAAACCAAAGCCCACCAGTATTATCTGTCCGAAATATGACACTGCACAAGTGCACGTGCATTTTCGAACCCTGCCATAAAACCATACGACCTCTACAACGTTTCGCCCGAACTTGGGAAACTATCTGTGGGGGACTCTAATGACTCGTCAGTACCTTGGCAGTGGGTTTAACCACAAGCACGTCAACGGCACTAGCTGTGCGTAACGGCTGCCTATGTACTGACCGAAAGGGAAGCCGATGAACGAACTCATCCTGGAACCCTACTGAGCCTAACAGTGACAATATACGTACAGTCCGGTCCGTTCGTCTATGAGTATCGCATATCGGGCCTAGGGGCTGGTAACGTCAGACCCCCAATAGCGGTATAAGTCGTGTCGGAGAGTAGCCCTGAACACCCTGAGAAACTACTGGAATAATTACCAGTAATTCTCACCTGTCTTGGCCAAGGACTTGGTGTAATGGCTCTTCTAGACACAGCACGATCTCACCCCCAATACCGGGAGAGACGAATCCCCTGCCGATCCGCTCACTTGCCTCTATATGGCTCGGGACTGTACCCAACTAAAACCTGTTTGCACGACTCCTTTGATCCGTGGTAGGGTAGTAATCTAAGCACAGTGGGAACTCATACAAGACAAATGACGACCTCAGGTCGATGAACTAACCTGTACACATGTCACCAGGGAACTGCTATCTGACGCTGGGTATAAATACCAAGTAGCAGGTTCCCGGCGAGTCCTGTCCGGTATACTCATAACCCAATGAACACCTGTATACATCTTAGGTGTTCCAACTGACACCAATGGCTTGTGAGACCGGCCATCGCCCCTCGTCGGGGTCTCGACTCTATACACTAGTCTACTCCGGAGTATCGATGCCTTGTCTCGAAACTCCCACGACTAGGGACCACTTTTAAGGATGTGCTTATAGACTACCCAACTCTCACGTATATGATCGCCATCATACTGTTGGTAGTCAAGCAGGATCCTAAGGGCTCTATCAACGTGTAATAGCGATCATGTCACCTAAAGCTGTACACGACTGATAAAGGCAAACCAGATAGCATACTATCATCTCGAGTAAGACTGTCCTCCGGTATAGGTCCTCCCTCAATCATTGCAATCACGTACCTGCGATCCAATAATTGACTTTGAGGGCACTATATCCAACAATCTCCCACTTGCACTTAAGGCTAATCATTGTGATGTCGCATACTCACAGCCCGTGTGATACCGAACACCTAACTCCTCTACTAATCAGTTTCACAAAACCCGTTTGTAAAACTATTGTGTTCGAGAAATAGCTTCAGTGAGTGGATCCGCCCTGATGTTTCTTTCTATGTCTCTCTTAATCTTAAGTTCACGGAGAAAGCCATCTCCCGAATTGAGTAATACCTGTCTTAGAACATGTCTAGATATCTGATGGGACCTAGTTCACAAATGAACTCCAAATCTAAACTTCTTAGACTGTATCGACAACTGAAACTAATCAGTATCTAGCACCATTCCTCCCACGGTATCCTCTTGGACCACCTGTCCATAATACTGCCCCTTTGTCAGAGGGAAAACTATAACTCTGACAATCACTCTGTCATCCATGTCACCTTTGGAGGCCTGGAATGATAACCGTCTCCCGAAGGAGGCTGCCGTCATCAAATCCCTAGAATATGCACTTATGTTCTAAAACTGCTTCCGTATGTTTCTCCAGGATTGGATTAATATAAACTTATCGCATCTAGTGCAAAAACAACATCTGGTGTGGTACTTGACATCTCATGATTGACTCAATTGCCTAAGCAAGTGATCTGCCAATCATGCACATCCCTCTCCCCTTTAGTCTGTAAGATACCTTTAGAGAGGGTGACTCCATCACCTGCAGGTACACCACCATGCCAGGAGTCATCTATTCTAAAATACTATTAGAATACTGTCAAAGTACCCACATTGGGAAACTACCCAAATCTAGATCTAAAACCATAGATTTAGTAATCAGAATGTCAGATATTATATCCATATCCTCTGTGGAGAAACAACTGTGTGACAACCACAGTATAACCGATCGCAGTATAGGAATTTTACTTCCTCTTCTGTGTATGTCATCCAAATACCAGGACATCACACCCTACTACCTTCTTAACAGATCCATTTCTCATTCTGATGAAGTCAAACCCATGACTGTCACATCAAAAATAGATGATCTATCTCCGCTATATCTGCTCAAGTCTATAAATAGACATAAGCAACTTGCCCACTATGCTTCCACTGCTCCCACTGACCACGACAACCCTCTAGCAGAATAATATATACGTGCACTTCTAAAACGAGTTTAGAACGACGCTATACTTATCCTCCTGCCGGGTCTCATAGCCTGGAACAACAGTAGTGTCAAGTCTGGGTAAACAAGAACCTTCCTGTCACCGTCCTTGAGGCTACCGGAGTACCTCTCGGGTGCTTGAGGTTACCCACCATATCTGCGGAGTGGCTAATAGAATGTCAAACCTGATTGAATCTTTAGGTCCTATTAAATTTTCCGTAATCGTTTGCGGTTCAAGAATTACTTTCAGTTCTACCATACTCCCACTACTGTTTTTCTTAAAAAAAAATCCATTTAACTAAAACTGTGGCGAGTCAAGAACAATATCACCATAGATCTTCCAGATGGTAGAAAATCGACCCTCGTCATAGCTTGGGCCAACCAGCAAACTGCCTTTACAGAAATGTGCCTTGAGTTATCCAGAGTTTGGTTTTAAGCATAAGCCAGACAACTCCCCGTACCTTAACATCGTTAAGATATGAACCATTCTATATCCAATATAGAAACTTTGGCACTTATTTAATTTGGAACCGGATTCAAATCATGCAGCTGTCTCCAGTGCATATCAACTTAATGGAGAGAGGCTAATCAGCATTACTCAACTTAGGAATACATCCAATTATGAGTAACCTGAACAAGTTTCTCAAAACCGTTACTATCAACTGAATACCAATCACAAGTATCTACATCTTCGATCTTTTTGAAGAATCCCGATACTTGCGACATCTGGTTCTCTACTTTATTCCTATACCCACAACTTTTCAAAACTTAGACCTTGTATTTCTATGAAACACTTGTCTAAAAACTAGAGAAGTCACAAGTAAACAGAACATAGTACGAGGACCAACCCCTTTGTCCTGATGGACACTGGACAACATACAATACTCTGTATGAGTCCCCTGAGTCGAATAAGTCAAAACCTGTGCATCATAGGTTGAAAACTGTACTTATGGTTAAGAACTACTCCGCTGTTCAATGTTCCTTACCCAATCGTCAACTGATATAGGTAAATGTCACGGACATAATTTCAAAAAGTTATATCTCACTTTATAAAAATAAACGTACAGATATATCAGTTTGAAATTGGTGCACAACAACGGATACTCAAAACCAAATACTTGCCGTCCGGAAAAAACCCAGGCGGCTTCCTCAAATATCACCAATTACAATGAATTACGATATAATGAGGATGATCACCTTATTCCCAATAACTTACTCCTACTCATCATCTGTAAAACCATACAGATGTGAGAATCATACCTGGTAAATACATACCCTGGAGTAAGTATCTAATCGGGAAATCAGTTTTCTTTTAACAATGCACAGTGAAACTGAAACATGAAAATGTTTCGTAGGGGTATCCTGGTATTCATAGTAATGCCTCTTCCATAACCCAATTCATGACCGTAACCGTATATTTCTTTGCCATCTCTCCAAATTCCTTTATTTGTCTTTAGTCGTTACCTTCTGTACACCATAGGCTAAATGGTTTTCTTCCTTCCCTACCGTTCGGCACCAGCCTATGGTTTGAAAGAAGACTATCCAAGAAGCGTAATAGGTGTATACTCCTAATCCTAGGAGTACTCGCAACTTGAGAGAAGGTGATGATAAAAGACAACTGAATAATACCTTATTCTATTTCTCCCGAACTGGGGAAAAAAAGCAAAGGTGAAGTAGGAGTGGCGATGAAGTACGCGGTTTGGTCGTGAATGATAGCAGTCGCAATTTACTTTGCCCTCTTTCTAATCCCTTTATTTTGTCTTTATTTATTACCTTCTGCACACCATACTTAAGCTAATTGGTTTTCTTCATTCCCTATCTTTCGGCACCTGCCTATGGTTTGGAAGAAGACAATCCAATAAGCGTAATAGGTGTACTCTCCTAAACCAAGGAGCCCTCGCAACCTGAGAGAAGGTCATGATAAAAGACAACTGAATAAACCAATTCAATTTCTCCTGAACCTGGATCCATCCTCGAAGAAGTCCCTTCGAGTTCGTATATAACCATACGATGGATCTATCCAATGGAAGTGGATGTTCGTAGTGATACAAGGTGTTCTGAGAAATGCAAAGGGTAAAAGAAGGAGCGGCAATGACTTATGCAACTTAGACAATCCAAAAAGCCAGTATTTTAAGTAGGTTCTGTCAACTTGGTCACTGAGTCATAGTCTAGGGTTGGTCAATGGTCGCTGCCAAAGAGAGAGAAAAGAAACACTCTGTGTGCACTCTAACCTAGATCAGAATGGTTATCACTTTATCTAATCAGGAAACCTCCTACTGTACTGTCAAATTCTCCTCCAAACCTGAAAGAAGAATCAATCAGGATCACCCGAAGAGTAAACCAACTCATTAGTGGGAATCGGGATCCAACTATCATCGCATGATAACGTGAAGGAATCCACTAACGTTATCATACTCTAGTAGGTATGCGCATGCCTGGCAAGTTTCAGTTTCTTTAGAAACTCCCGATATAAATTTTGCCCCATGCTCTTATGACCTTGACTAAGGGCCAACAAATCATAAGTCACATGTCAAGTTCTGCCCATCATTATCTTGTTAATTTTAACCCACCCGTACATACTCTTGACTAAGGGCCAACAAAGTAATACAACTGTCCTAAACCAACGCATCTATCTATGCAACATGTGAACACCCAAGCAGCTACCAATCACCATGTCTTGACTAAGGGCCAAACAAACATAGCTTGAATACTACTGACCATTCATATGAAATAACGGAGGGTTACGGCTGGTTTTTGGCAAAAAACCTTTAACGTAATGAACTTGATCTCGTTGAAGGAACCTGATAGCTTTTTATAAAAATATAGTGGCGAAAACCTTTGCTAAAGAGGTCACTCCCGGTGAAGGGATCTTGGCTCTTTCCCCGTGGAATGAGGTACAGGATATTCTAACTGAATACCGCGATGCAAAGCAACATGTAATCGACTATAGTGAAGTTATTACCCTGACGCAAATTTCTGCCCAAGGGGTCACTCCCGGTGAAGGGATCTCGGCCCTTGCCTCGTGGAATGAGGTGCAGGATATTCCAACTGAATACCACTGTGCAAAACAAAAGAAAACATCCTTGTACTAACACTTTTTAAAACTGTTCCAACAACGTCCAAACAGGTTTGTTTTCCTTTGTATTGATCAGAATCAACACAGTCCCATCAATTAATCACACCAGAAAAGAACGAAAATAAAATGTACGTATATGCCATCCGTATTCGTCACTGGGTCTCGTCATCACCCGTTAGGTTACTTAACTAACGACAGAGCGGGGACTGGACTAGCGCGGGTGTAAAACATATACAACATCTACTAGTATATATACCAATATACAATAATCGCTCCAGGCATGATAAATGCAACATTACAGAAAAGTAATCAGCATCACAGAACAATACAGATAATCTGGGATCCCCGGGTTTCACAGAGCCGCTACTGAACCCGACGTTCCCCTGGTCGTGTGGATAGCCTGTGCAATGAAACCCTAGACCCCTACGGGTGCGGCAAGTTACCCGCAAAAACCTGAAGGGAGGCAGCCCCTTACAGCAAAATGAATCGACCACCCTGCACTTCACGGAATCCGGTAACTTGAGCACCCCTCCTTGGGTCAACCTGTACCCCCTACGAGTGCGGTGAATAGTCTGCCAATTCTAGAGTGAGGCCCTCTTCCTCTCAAAGCCATGAGATGCGGACCCGTTGCCCTCCAAAACCCGGCTATCCGGGCACTCCGTCGCGGGGTAAACCTAGTACAGAAATGAAAAATATGTACAACGGGTACATCGACCTCAGCCCGGTCGTACCCTAAAAGAATATTATAAAAACAGGCAGTGACGACAATCCATATGTTGGACGCTCGCCCCGCAATATCAAATGTACAAATAAATCCAAACTGCACTACCATTGCACATAGCTATCCACCATGACAAATCCGCAACATCACAGCACAACACAGAACATCAACGCGAATGTCACGTTCGCAAACCCGTCTAAAAGAACTATAGCAATTAAACGCAATTTACCGCTCGAATGACATTCACGGTCGGAGATATAATGTAAGTACTGTAAACCAACACGTTTAAAATTCCGATCGACAAAACTTCCCGAAGTGGGCCCCAAGTACAACTGCAGTACTCAAATAAAATCTGGGCCCAAACAAAATATTCCAGAAACCACAATTCCCTATGCAAAATGCCCTGAAGAAATACGGTGTACTGTTTCCACAAACTGGCGGCGGAACCGCGGCCAAACCATGGTTTGTGTGGCGGTTCCATGGCAGCACAGTGGAAACAGTGGACCAAATTTCTACAGTATTCTTAAAAAAGCATGCTCGATTTTCTGAGATGCTCAAAATAATTTTTAGACGACAAAAAAAAATCGACAGAAACTTTAACATTGAAATCGGGGTTTTGGAAATTTTGTTCGATCGATATTTTAAATACGTTAGAACAAGTTAGTAAAGGTTAATGGCGTGGCTCTGATGCCTTGTAAGTCTACGGTAGCGCCCCGGCCGTCATTCTGACGCCAAATGCGGAACAAAAACTTTTATAACTGGCGCTATCGCATACTATAACCCGGATCTTGCCATTAACGCTAAACTAACAAACTGTAAAGAGGTAGAAAGGCTATACCGATCGATCTGAGTCCTTCGGTCTTTATCCATCATCCCACGCTCCTCGCGGCAACTCCGATCTCCTGTCTCCTCATCGTGGTGGCACCACATCAACGGATCTTTAAACGGGCTCCCGCCTCTATACTGAGGCAACTCGGTCATCAAGTCTGCTAAAAGAGATGACCAAGATGAAGTAGAGAACGAGTAGAATACTTTGTCTTAAACACCCTAGGGTTCTCATCACATGAGAGAGTTAGGGTGGAGGTTGAAGAAGATGCTTAGGATTGGAAATTATGAACTCAAGAAACACTAGTGAGCCAAAAGAAAACTAAGCTCATAAACTTGTGATATCTTCTTTTCTTTTCTTGTGAATAGATATATGAGGTTATATATTCAAAACCAAAAGAAAAATATCTTATTAAAATATCTCCTCAAATATCTATCCACAAAACAAAACTCATTAACTCTTTAATGACTCACTAGATGACTCATTACATGAGTCATTAGTGAACATTCTAGAATTGATGAGTCACAACCATGAGTCATAATTTCCATTAATCATTTAAACCAAAATGATTAATCCAAAAAGAAATGCATCTTCTAAAATATTCTCGTAACGAATTACGAGAATACCCCTCACCTGTATATACATACCTGTATCAGTAATCCGACCGAATACGAATACGAGAGACTAAAATATTCCGACTTCGTATAATACTTGGATCCGGCTTAAACCAAAGCCCACCAGTATTATCTGTCCGAAATATGACACGTGCACTAGTGCACGTGCATTTTCGAACCCTGCCATAAAACCATACGGCCTCTACAATGTTTCGCCCGAACTTGGGAAACTATCTGTGGGGGACTCTAATGACTCGTCAGTACCCTGGCAGTAGGTTTAACCACAAGCACGTCAGCGGCACTAGCTGTGCGTAACGGCTGCCCATGTACTGACCGAAAGGGAAGCCGATGAGCGAACTCATCCTGGAACTCTACTGAGCCTAACAGTGACAATATACGTACAGTCCGGTCCGTTCTTCTATGAGTATCGCATATCGGGCCTAGGGGGCTGGTAACGTCAGACCCCCTATAGCGGTATAAGTCATGTCGGAGAGTAGCCCTAAACACCCTGAGAAACTACTGGAATATTTACCAGTAATTCGCACCTGCCTTGGCTAAGGACTTGGTGTAATGGCTCTCCTAGACACAGCACGATCTCACCCCCAATACCGGGAGAGACGAATCCCCTGCCGATCCGCTCACTCGCCTTCATATGGCTCGGGACTGTACCCAACTAAAACCTGTTTGCACGACTCCTTTGAGCCGTGGTAGGGTAGTAATCTAAGCACAATGGGAACTCACATGAGACAAATGACGACCTCAGGTCGATGAACTAACCTGTACACATGTCACCAGGGAACTGCTATCTGACGCTAGGTATAAATACCAAGTAGCAGGTTCCCGGCGAGTCTTGTCCGGTGTACTCATAACCCAATGAGCACCTGTATACATCTTAGGTGATCCAACTGACACCAATAGCTTATGAGACCGGCCATCGCCCCTCGTCGGGGTCTCGACTGTATACACTAGTCTACTCCGGAGTATCGATGCCTTGTCTCGAAACTCCCACGACTAGGGACCACTTTTAAGGATGTGCTTATAGACTACCCAACTCTCACGTATATGATCGCCATCATACTGTTGGTAGTCAAGCAGGATCCTAAGTGCTCTATCAACGTGTAATAGCGATCATGTCACCTAAAGCTGTACACGACTGATAAAGGCAAACCAGATAGCATACTATCATCTCGAGTAAGACTGTCCTACCGGTATAAGTCCTCCCTCAATCATTGCAATCACGTACCTGAGATCCAATAATTGACTTTGAGGGCACTATATCCAACACATGCCACCTCTCCTCACAAACAAAACCCAAAAGAAAATATCCTTTCTCTCAACAAATATCAAGAGGTTAGGTTAAGGATAAGATTAAAACAAGGATTCGGATAAAGCAAAAGATTAGATTAAGGTTAAGTTGTCATGGTCACTAACCTAGATTAGCACAAACAAACCCTCACATAAATATGCACACGTGCGTGCATGCCATAAAAAATAATAATAAATTATTAATTAAATGTTATAAAATGTGAGGAATCCAAATTGGTAAACTTTTTACCAAAAACCCGCATTACCGTCTAAACTAACACTAACCGAAATCGAAGGCGTTACAATCTCCCCCCTTATAAAAATTCGTCCCCGAATTTAAAATTCTTACTAAGCCTACGTTCAAAGAGAAGAGTACAAAACTCCCAAATCTCGCTTGCAGCCTTCCAAGTGATTACCTTACTATACGGCTATGCCCAAGAAAACCCTCCACAGATGGCAAGACCCTTAACCGAAGTTTCTCCAATTGCCGAACCACTAACACAATTGGCTGCCGGTGAACGAAAAGATCGCGTCCCAAATTAAATGGTCTGGTGCTGAATCATGTGAGAAAGGTCATGAAGGTATGTGCAAAGTATCGACACAAGGAATACGGGGTGAATACTCAATAATCTAGGCGGAAGTGCCAAATTATAGGCAACGAAACCAACTCGCTTTAAGGATCTCAAAAAGACCTACAATCCTGGGATAAGCTTCCCAAAACTCAACACATCATTCATCGGAAAATCCATAGGAATACATGATCTCCCACTGCGAACTCAAGTCTGCGACCACCATGGTCGGCATAAGACCTCTGTTTGCACTGGGCTGTCCTCATCCTAACCTGAATCAACTGGATCATCTCCGAAGTCTCAAGACTAGCCGAGGTCCAAAAATCCTACTTATGCAGAGTCAGAAAAACAGACTGGCGATCGACACCACCTAACAACAAGCCTAAAGGTTGCCAATTGGAGTGTCTCCTGATAACAGCTATCGAAGGAGAACACTAACAATGGCAAGTGACGATCCCAACTGCCAACAACAATTAGTACGCATGCACAGGCATATCCTCCAGAGTCTGTATAGCCCGCTCTCACAAACCGTCGTCCTGGGGATGGAAAAAGCGGAGCTAAAGCTCAACCAGTACCCAAGGCTTCCTGAAACTTCTGCCCAAGACGGCAAGCGAACATGGTGCCTCTATTGGATACAACGCATGAAGGAATTCCGTGTAAACGCACAACTTAACAAAGAAAAACAGAGTAAACTGAGTATAACCGGACAACAAACACCCAAATGGAGTCACACCCTGTCTAGACCGGGGTAGACACCACAACGAAATTCATGGAGATCTGCTCCCATTCCCACTCCGGAACAGTTAAAGGTTGCAACTCTCCAGCCGGTCTCAAATGCTCAACCTTAGCTCACAATAAGACAGACACCTTGAAACGACATCCGAAACTTCACTCTTCATCCCTGCCCACCTGTAACTATCTCACAAGTCATGTCATATATAGGTGGAACTTGAATGAATATTAAAGCTGACTGGTGTGCCTGCTTTAGGATTTCGCGTCTCTACCCAACAACATCAGGTACACACAAACGGGTCCTTAAACGTAGCACACCCTGGTCACAAATCAAGGACTCCGAATCTTTACCCAGCCGAGTATGCTCAAGAATATCTGACAAACGAGTATAGGAGGGCTGTGCCTCGCGAAAACGATTAAGGAAAAATGGACGGGCGCGGACATGAGCAAGTTGTCCCCTAAGTGGAGGCGAACTTAAGCTGTACTCAATGACCGCACAAGAACTGCAAATCTGCAGAAGACTATCACAGAACTGTGCACAACTGGGACAAGCTAACCCCGGGCCTACGATTCCAGCATCAGCTACCACAATCGCCTTGCCACGGGTAATGAGGATCTTACAAACACAATCCTTCATACGTTCCACCTAACGGCACTATCTCAACAATCAAAACCCACTGCAGGAAGATGTACATTAAGCTCTGGTGGTTCGTGAAAATCTGACATGACTCTCCACACAAGTAGTGTACTCAGATCTTCAATGCACGACCACTGCGGCCATCTCCAGATCATGAGTGGGATATCCTGCTCGTACTTCCTCCAACTGTTGGGAAGCAAAAGCGATAACTCTATAATGCTACATCAACGCAAAATCGAGCCCCACTCGCGAAACATCACAGTTAAACAACAAAGTCGCCCGAACCAGAAAGTAAAGAAAGAACTGGTGCATTTTTCAACTGAGTCTTCAACTGCCGAAAACTCTGCACGCATGCCTCAGTCTAAGAAAAGGAACCTCCTTTCCGGCCAGTCTAGTCAATGGTGCAGCGATACATAAACAATCCTGCACGAAACAGCGGTAAAAACCTGCTAAGCCTAAAAATCTGCGGACCTCCGTCCCGTACACAAGTCTGGGCCAAAGCTGTACGGCCTCGATCTTCCTCGGGACCATATGAAAACCGTCTCCCGTAACTACAAGACCTAGGAGTTCAACACGATCAAACCTGAAGGAACACTCCAAGAATTTAGCAAACAGCTGGTGCTCTCCCAATGTCAGCAAAGCAAATCCTCAAGTGCTGCCCACGTTCCTCATGACTTTTAGAAAAGACCATAATGTCATCAATAACACAACAATCAACTGGTCGAGGAACGGCCTGAAGAAATCTGGTTCATCATATCCACGAATGCTGCTAGGGCATTGGTGAGTCCAAGGACACCACCAAACTCATACTGCCCGTAGCGCGCACAAAAGCAGTCTTCGTAATGATATCACTCCGAACCCGCAACCAATGATGACCTGATCCCAAACAAACTTAGAAAATGTCTCGCACTCTGGAGCTGATCGAAGAAATCGTCAATGCGAGGTAAAGGATATCTCTCCGCACCGTAAGTCGGTTCAATTGATGATCAATCAATACACAATCTCAACTGCCGTCCTTCTCCTGACGAATAGAATAGGAGCTCCCCAAAGAGAAACACTCAGACATACAAGCCCCCTACAAGTAACTTTGCAGCAGATCCTTAAGCTCCCTTAGCTCCGCCGGCTCATCTGGAACAACGTCGGAAAATTCTCGCACGATAGGAACCTGGTCCAACAAACCCACTGTGGCTCTGGTATCATGAATGAAAGCCAAGAATCCTCGACATCCTCTCCTCAAAAGCCGACTAGCGAAAAAGCTGAATTCAAGCTGTGAGAGGCGGCACCATTGGCCCCCTGCACAACGAGAACTGACTCGTCGGGAAAACAAAACCTGACTGTTTTCTCGCGGCAGTCCACAGACGCCTAGCACGTGGCTAACCAGTCCATTCCCAGGAGAACGTCAAATCCAACATCTCTAGAAGGATCAAAACGACGGACGAATCTCTATCTCCTATCCGATTGGCACACGACCGAAATATGTGTCGCGCAATAAAAGAATCGCTGACAGAAGTTAACACGACAAACGACTAATCTAGCTAACACGACTGTCGGCCCAACCACGGCACAAAGTGTGTAAAACAAACAAGTGCAACAAAAGAACATAATAATTAAGAATACCTGAAAACTCTGCATTGGACGCCCGCGCGTTCCGATGAGTAGAAGCAAACTCTCGTGTCTGCCCCATACCCGCAACTGGCTGAACTCCTCCTCTGCCAACCTGTCCCCTCCGAGTGAACCCTCCATGTCCACGACCTCTCTGTATACGACCCTGACGTGGTGTTAAGGAACAACTCCTGATGTGGTGATGAAGGTCCCCGCACCGATAGCATCCTCTCCACGGCTGCCGACCCTCCTGGGAATACGAGCTAAAGGACTGACCTCGTCCCAAGCCTCCGTTACTCCCGCGACGTGCACGAAATCTGTCTCGACGACTAAGCCTCTGTCTCTGGGCTGGTACACCGGTACGAGTCCTCCACTATTCCAGAACTCCCAAAGTCTGTGGAAGACATGCCTCGTCAACCGGGGCTGCATCCACTGGTGCTATGTAGGTGACAGAATGTTTTGTACTGACCGCAAGGAACAACTGGGTAACAGGGGTGGCAACCTCCTGTCGCTGCGCTCTACTGGCCTCAACCAAAGATCTCATCGTCTGGCGCAAATCCTGCATCTCTGCCACAAGCCTAGCGATACGATCTGTCGAAGGCGGATCCATCTTCTCCTGTACAATGAGCGTGCTATCCTGGTCAGTTCTCGTCCCACCCGAGTCAACTCTGACCTCGGCCCTCGCTGCATCACTCTAAGTCCCCATAGTCATCGGCGGCAAAGGCTATAAATGGAAAAGGATTCAATAAGAACACGGAAATCGAATCACAAGGATATATCATCAAGGAAGGAATTTCAAGCAATTTGTACTTAGGTCACTTTAGGCGGAGCACCGTGTCGTGAGTATGCCGCGGACATACACACACTACGTTACTCTGCTTAAGCTACCTACTCCATCATACCAAGGTCATTCTACACCCCGAAAGGTAAAACCTAGCGCTTTGATACCAACTTTGTCACGACCCGAAATTGCCACGTGATGGCCCTTAAACTACGCAACGTCTACAGGCATAACGCAATTTAAGTAAGCCGAAAACCCAACAATCTAAACCATCAAAAGTAGTAAGAAAAAGAACATTGTTAAAAACTTTTGAAATCTCAAACCAAATTCTTTAAAGTCCAACTTTTCTTCCTTTAAATTTTTTAGCAGCATCTCCTTTGTAAAAACCAACCCTAAAAATGGGTACAACATAAATATAAGTAAAGCATCCCTAAACGGGAGCAAATACATGCCTAAAGGCGGAAAACAAGCACCACAATAGATATACGATGCCGTAGCGAAGAAATAAAAGACGGTGTAAATAAAACTATATAAAAAGACTTCCAAGTCACAAAATAATATACAATATCGTCCTCACATCAAGTCTCTAAGTCATACAAGATAATGGTAGATGGAGAGTACATGATACAACGAATATACAATGAACATAACGGATAACCACAAAACCCACCTAAAGCAAAACTGCACACCGTGAGCCGAAGCGGTATCCACAGCAAAAGATGATAAGATAGATGAATAGCCTGCCTCGACTACTCTGGGGAACAACCTGCAAAACACTGTGGCACAACGGGGGTAAGTTGCCAACTCATGAATAGTAAATAACATATGCAGGTAATCACAAGTATGCACGTACAGCGGGAATGTAACATATGCAAGCTAATAATAATAAGTGGTCATATGTATGCAATAGTCATGAAAGGTACACTAGCAGGTATAACTAATACATGAAGCAATAATATGACAATTTGTATGCAACTATCATATACGGTACTCTATCAGGTACAACTAATATATGAAACAATGATATGACAATGTATAAATGAAACAGTCATAAAAGGTACTCTAGCAGGTACAACTAATACATGAAGCAATGCATATAAAATAAAAGTATGTAAATGCAACAGTCATGGAAGATACTCTATCAGGTACTACTAATACATGAAGCAGTGCATATACAATAAATGTGGAGTATGGGATGAAACATGTCATTTCCACGAAATCCTAACCTCGTGGTGGGACCAAAGTCTATCAAGACAATCCAAATCCCAATTTCCTCAACTCAGCCCCCAAATTGGCTCTCATATCATATAACTCTCACAAATCATGAATGTAGAATATCAAGTAAATCTCATATATCCTGAATGTACAATATCAAGTAAATCTCATATATCCTGAATGTACAATATCAAGTAAATCTCATATATCCTGATGTACAATATCAAGTAAATCTCATATACCCTGAATGTACAATATCAAGTCAATCTCATATATATATCTTGTATCCAATATCAAGTGAATCTCATATATCCTGAATCCAATATCAAGCGAATCTCATATATCCTAAGTATATCTGCATGAATAATTATGATGAAATATATAAATTAGATATGTATACATATATATTAGCGTCCCATTCCACTAATATATATATATATATATATATATATATATATATATATATATATATAACAGCGTCCCATTCCACTGTTATATATACTTAGGAGTAAAAATATAATGAAAACCTGTGTCAAGCATCGACACATAAAGGCTGATCTATCAGGTATTGTCACCACGACTGGCCCCCTGATAGGTACGTATCATACGCTATTCCGAAAACCCGAGTGCCCAGCTTCGACCCTCGTCCTTCGACGTATCCATACGTACATGACTCCCGTCGGTATCCCCACGATAACCGCCGAGTCATAGGTACTGTCACCGGAATGTATGGTTCCCCTGTCAGGCTCATCGGCATGTTACATCGACACCCCTTTCTCGCCCTGCGGTACCTCCGGGTTCCACCATGTACCCTCATATGACCCACGATACTCCTCGCATGGGGTATATATATATCAGAACCGATAAAACTCATGGTGGCTGCTGAAATATCATATCAAGAGAAACCGAGTTTTTCAAATAATGCATAATTTCATGAAACTACTACGGTCCTCAAATCCAGAAAACATCATAAAAAATCCATATCTCAATGCGAAAATCCATGAATATAATATATGCAACATAAAACTGTAATGTGAGCATATAAAGAAAAAGCCGCTATTTAACTGCAATAAGTTAAAATATATATCATGTGGTTCCTAATTTCTCCAAGTCTATATAATATCAAATAAAGGTAAACATGTAGCTATAGCCAGATATATGTGTAAACATAAGGGTATAGCAAAGTATAAGTATCTACCTATCAGTAATGATGTAATATACCCTCCAGGTATAAGTGAAGTATGTATGCAAGGTATATATGTAGCTATGTCATTATGTGTGAAATATACCTATCAATATAGGTATACAGGTAACTAGCATGTAAGCATGTCAAGACATATGTATAAGCATGTAGGTATACAGGTATGCTATATGTCATATGCAACAAGGAATATGAATCAAAGTCTCAATGTCCCTAACCAAACAATATCATATATGTATGTATGTTGTGCGTGTCATAGCAATTATTGATGGTGTGTGTGGCATACAATCAGTGCTCGTGCAACATGAGCCGTCAATAATAGTGCAGTGTCCTAAGATTACAAGTCTAAGCACAACAAGTAACTAAGCAATAATGTGTATGCGCAACTCTATATATGCAATAGAATATGCGAAAAAATCATGTCATCTTTAGCCCAGACGCATAACGCCATGCGAGCGATTCCCCTGTAGATGTTAAATCTATTCACCAACGCTCCTGGCTAAGTAAAGCCAACCACCTGTTTTCCTTTCTTCGCAGCGTCCGAAGTCCCCGTCTGCGAACCTAAAACATAACACAACAAAGCAAGTATATATTAGCAATAGACCCAAAACACGTACAAACTACGCTGACCAACGCGACAACACAAAACTTACTCTCAAGTGTTCGTATTGTAGCTAACGTGCATAGCGACACAATGAAACGAACTCAGAGCAATAGCAACACAGAACACGAACCGTATCGGATAACGAAATGCGTGAAACGTAACACAAGAAAACAAGCAAGTGATCCCAGATTTTTCTGTACCAACAATCTGTAAAAGTTGCAAGTACCACTAGACCACAAACAACCTCAGAGACCCCTACACCAAAACCCAAACCCCAACTCCCTAGTTTGGCCGCAATTTGCGGCCAGAAGCAATTTATTTGCGGCCTGAACATGAGGAAATGAGCTCATATTTTGAGGGTAGGTTCTAGGTCACTACACTAGGTCACTGTGATGGAAACTTTTGTAACAAATACCTAGTTTGATAGCAAATCATCCGAGACCCCAAAACTACACTAAAAATACGGTATTTACCTGAAACGAAGCAATACGTGATCTAAACTGAAACGAATAAGCTACGCTACACAATAAACACCTACTTAACAGAAAGAGATCATTACCTATCCAAAAGAACTCAAAGATCCTAGCTTTCCAAGCTCCAAGGCATCCAAGAGGCAAATCAAGGCAAAAGATATGATTTTTGTGAGTTTTTGTGAAGATTTGATGAAGTTTTGTGTAGGAAATGCAAGTGTTCTGTTTGAGGGTGAGAGGAATGAGAAAATAAAAAGAGATAGAGAAAATGAGAGAGTGTGTGAAGATAATGAGAGAGGGAGGTGAGTGTAGGGTGAGAGTGGGGTGAGTGTACCCTTTTGCATTAACTTCTCATTAATGCATTCACACAACACCATGCCACATCTCCTCACAAACAAAACCCAAAAGAAAATATCCTTTCTCTCAACAAATATCAAGAGGTTAGGTTAAGGATAAGATTAAAACAAGGATTAGGATAAAGGATTAGATTAGGGTTAAGTTGTCATGGTCACTAACCTAGATTAGCACAAACAAACCCTCACATAAACATGCACACGTGCGTGCATGCCATAACAAATAAAAATAAATTATTAATTAAATGTTATAAAATGTGAGGAACCTAAATTGGTAAACTTTTTACCAAAAACCCGCATTACCGTCTAAACTAACACTAACCGAAATCTAAGGCGTTACACGCATTCAGTTGTGCAATCTGGGCTTCGATGGTTTTGATGCTTTGCCCGTGTGCAGCAGTGTGTTGCACCAAAGACTGAATAGAGGACTGGATGTTGGCGTTGGATTGAGTTGATTGCTTAACAAACGCCTCCAGACTCCGTTCTAGCGAGGAAACCTTATCGTTGTTTGACGGAACAAAGTTGTTTTGAGGAAAAGAATTGTTGGGTGCAAAGTTGTTTGTCGGATTTTGAAAAGGTTGGGGTTGAAAGGGCTGCTGAAATTGATGTTGAGTTTGTTGCTGAGCTTGTTGTTGAGGAGGAGGAGGCCTCTGGAAGTTGTTGTGGCCTTGGAATTGATGCTGGTTCTGATTCCAGGCGAAATTGGGATGGTTCCTCCAACCGGGATTGTAAGTGGAAGAGTATGGATCATTTCTTGGTCTTTGCTGAAAGGCAGCATTGACCTGATCCTGCCTTGAGAAGGTGGGTTATAAGGACACTCTTCGGTCAAATGGGATAGATCAGAACAACAAGCGCAGATGGTACGTGGGGAAAGAGCAGTGGCAGGAGAAGAAGATGAGAATTTGCTCTTAATTGCTTCCAATTTTCGCGTTATTGCTGCCATCTCGGCCTTCATTGCAATTGAGATATCGAGTTTATGAACTCCTCCCCTGGAGAGATCGGAAGAAGTAGAAGAAGTATAAGTGTTCGGTCGTGTGCTTTCCCACTGAAGCGTCTGTTCCGCAAGATCGTCGAAAAATTGCCAAGCTTTCTCGTCAGATTTGGATAGGAAGTGGCCTTGACAAATAGTTTTCAACAACTGCTTAGTTGCTGGATTCAGGCCTTCGTATAAAGTCTGGCAAAGTTACCATCTCTCAATACCGTGATGAGGGCACTAAACAAGAAGGTCTTTGTATCGGTCAAAGCACTTCCAAAAAGGTTCGGTAGGAAGCTGGGAAAATTGGTTGATTTTATTTCGGATTCTCGCAGTCTTGTGATTCGGGTAGAACTTTTTAAGAAACCTTTTACAAACTCATCCCAACTGGTTATAGAATGCGATGCGGTGCTAGACCGCCACTTCTCAATAAGGTCACACAGAGTGAATGGAATGACTCATAGCTGTATAGTATCGTCGGATAGTTGGGTTGTCTTCATCATTGCAAAGACGTTCTGGAATTTGTTGATGAAGATGTAGGCATCTTCGGATTCCAGCCCGTGAAATTTAGGCAACATGTTGATGAAGTGGGGCTTAATTTCGAAATTATCCCCATTAGACGGCGGAAGTGAAAGACAGGTAGGGAGTGCAGAGCGGGTATGATAGAAACGATCCTAGAGCGCGATTCGCTATGGCGCTACAACTGGAGGTGGTTGCGGGTTATTCGCACCCAGATGAGGTGGAATCAGTCCCGGGGGAGGTAAAGGGATGTTAAGGGGAAATCCTGATATCTTAGAAGAAGAATTTGGTGATGATGATGGTGAAGGTGAGGATGTATGAGTAGAATCCCGGTCAACGTCGGAGTTGGCCGGCAAAGGTAAAGATGAAAGAGGTGTGGAGGGAGTTTCGACATCGGAGTCGATCGCGTAGTCGATAGAGACTAACGAAACGTAGACTAGGCGGGCACTAGTGTCCCGAGTCCAACCGGACATACACTAAACGATTTTAGTATAGTCAAAGCGTAGAATGTGAGGGTAAGAAAACGTCAATGGAGAAATGCAGATGAAAGGTAGGTGAAATGGGATTCTGGTGACAAAGGGCGAGTTTTTATAAAAGTTTTTGTTTTGTTGTTTTTTTTAGAAAGAGTTTTTGCAAAAATATGTACGGACTTACGACACTACTTCAAACAATCACAGTCAAAACATGCATAATCATACCTAGAGCTATGGTCTTCAAAGTCCACTAGGCTGCTCCTAACTGTTCCAAAGTGACAAGTTGTGAGATTACCCTCAAACCGTCTCTTCACTGCCAATTGTGGCCAGGTAAGCACAAGTGAGGAAAGGAGGGTTCCGCTCACGAATTACCGTGAGACGAGCCTTTTAAAATTACCTTTCTCACTTGTCTAGCCTAGGCACCACAAAGTCAAGTTTAGATAAACGATCGAATGCCCACAACCTTCCTCTGTCTTATTAAGCACGACAGTCCTCAGTTGGCCGAGTCTAGATATTTTTTAATTAAGCTCAAGTGTAATGCGTATGCTTTTAGTGATTTTTGGGGTCTTAGGAAGGGTGATGAAATCCCCACC
The DNA here is from genome assembly GCA_030015575.1 of Agapanthus africanus. NCBI lineage: Eukaryota > Viridiplantae > Streptophyta > Magnoliopsida > Asparagales > Amaryllidaceae > Agapanthus > Agapanthus africanus. The sequence goes on along the minus strand of CM057342.1, from coordinate 181,128,842 downwards.
CAATTTGAATTGGTGTTATAGCCCCTTAAAGTTCGTATTATTTATGCAAAACAGTAACAAACAAAAATCTAAAACACTTGCAAAAAATTTATTTGGCTGCGGCGCAAAGAATCCTGCGCAAAAACAGTTTATTGGAGAGGGGAAGAGAGTTTTTACAAAGAATGCTGCAGAAAGAATAGTTCAGTGGAGTCCAGAGGAGGGGAGAAGAGAAATGGGATACTCACAGAGAACTTTGGGTTGCTGAAGTCACAGTTTGACTGCGGAACCGCGGTCAAACTAGTGCTTCTGCCGCGGTTCCGCGGCTGAACAGTGGATTTGGACCTTCAAATTTCTTCTCTGTGCTAAGTGAAGTCTCATCTTCTTGTTTAGAGCCCCTGAATCTTGATTTGCTCACTGGGTTTGCTCCAGAATTTTACAGTAGACCGTGGTTCCATCTTGATTCGCTGCGGTGTAGCCGCGAGATATGGGTTTAACTCCCCACGACTTTGGCACTGAACTTGACATTCTTCCTATCCTGCACACTTGCACAAAAACTAATCAAAAATAACAAGATGATTTTTACAATATATATATATATATATATATATATATTGGTTATATGTATATTCACAAATTAACCCGAAATTATACAAAGAAATAAACTACCGTCTCCCCGGCAATGGCGCCATTTGATTGTTAGACTTTTTGCGTGCTTAGTTTTAATTACCGTAATCAAGACGGTTTCGCTTGGTAGCTAGCCGGTTGAGTACGGGTCGTCCGCAGGGAGATGCAAATCTTTTTCTATGTACTTTAACGAGTTAAGTCCAAATGTCCAGGTTTGTTTGAGATTAAGTATGTGCTGAAATATGTATAAAAAGAGTTTGTTAGGGTTGGGATTAGGTTAGTTTGAGTTAGGAGTCGCTCACTTCTTTCGTTGCCACTCTTAATATCGGTATTACGGTAATCGGCAACAATGAGGATTAGCACGACTAGGAAGGAAACTTGCGAGTATAAGCTAGGCTTTCCAACGCTTAGTTTCTTCCTTTTGGTCCTTGTCCATCCGTTCTTGGCTCTTAGCCTTAACCTCCGGTTAATTCAACCACAATCGGTCTCGCTAAGGAATCACCGCTATCATGTAGGATAGGGTGTCGTAGGGAGCGGATTGTGGTTCAATTAACGGGAGTCCGAATTAAGATGTTGGGCAAGAAATGAGTGAGAGAGATTTCCTTCTCTCAAACTTTCTGTCACGCCCCGCTTTCCAGAGTACGCTAAAATGGGCATGTGACATAGCCCACCATGCTACCTGTGGGTAGGAAGCATCCATCCACAGTCACATTACGGCTGTAGAGATATCAAGAACAAAATAAAACTATCTAAAACATGTCCATAATCCAAGATAACATGAGTCAATAATAAATAAATGCGGAAGCAAATGATCCAATACAAATAACTGAAATGTATGTCCCATAATGCGGGCTCACATCTGGAAATAAATGCAGGAAATAAAACTAACTACTACTGACACCTCACGGCTCAGCCTGCTGGCTGAAGTACTCCTGCTCGGACTGCAACAGCGGTACAGAATCTGGGCCATGCAAAACCCAGACGTCAGCGCGTCATGTCATCAGGTAATATAATATGAACAGTGTAACAGGCAATGCAAAATAAACATGAATACAGCAAGAATAACAATAATATGAATCAGATCAGTACATGGTAGTGTGCAGTGGGTAAACTAAACTGTTCTATCAAGTTTTCTATTCTAAAGTCTTTGAAATCAATTGATGAATTTTCGATGTAACTCAATAGTATCCCGTGCATGCCCGGGACCACGGTCAAGGACTCTCGGGCTGAAACCGAGACGTGCCGCTAGGCAGTAATAGGTAGCAGGATGGGCGAGTGATGTCAGCATCATCACTCCGGGGCTGGCCTAGCCCGTAAGACTGATCGGAACAGGTATCCAACTGTTGAGTTACAAGTCAGGTTTCACCTTTGATTTCCCCATACCCCTAAGTTATGTATGTCAAGTCAGGTATTCAGTAGTCAAGAACTAATGCCAACACAGGATCAGGTAAAAGCAGGTTTGTCTGGATAGACAACAGAAACGGTCCATGAGGACTACATGTCAGGTTTGTTGGCATTAGACACAAGATCAGGTAACGGGTCAGGTCATGGTACATCAGGTCAAGTCAACAGTGTACGGTACCATGTCAGGTATATCAATATATATAATATAGTAAGTCAGGTCAAGATGTAAACAATATCGTGGGTGTGCTCACAATCAGTTATATAATCTAGCATAGGTATCAACAACATGAGATAAGCAATGAATTAAGTAATAGGCAGTTTCATTCAATTTGCAATACAGTTATCAAATTTGTCACAGAGATGATTACAAGAGTGCAGTAAGACAAGTATAGCCGTTTAGTCATGTTAACAGATTTAAGAACCCTTAGAGGTGCAATGATTTATGTAACAGTTCAGTACAGCTATTTCAGGTTAAATGCATACGAATGTCCGAATGGAACAGAACTACAGAGATAAATGCCATAAGCTATGTTAACATTAAAAATGCGATTAATCAGGTAAATTTGGTTATTAGGTTCAATTTGCAACTGTAGGTTCCAAGTTTAACTGTAAAATGATATAATGCAATACTGTACCCGAAAATGAGAAATAATCGTACCAAGTTAAATTTACAGGTTTAGGGTGTCATAACATATATGTAAATATTTTATAGCATGTAGCAAGGGGTACTTGCCTCGACGGGTCGCGAACCGGGAAAAACGGAACGTAAACATCGGCGGGGAAACTCGCGACGGGCGCACGGTTCACGGATTGAACCCAAACAACGAACAATGGAACCACGCGGGTCGGAGTACCTCACTGGAACGTCAGATCACGCCGTCGGCTTCGTCGGATTCCGGCAAAAAGGTGAACAGTGAATGTCAAGAAGACTATGCAACAAGAAATGAAGGGAAACTAAAGAATAAGAAGGGGAGGCTTACAAGGTACTGCTCTGTGGTTACAGAGAGGAGACACGATAACGACGACGAGGTCGACGGGCTCCAGAGGTGGCCTACAGTGATGGCTAAAGAATCTACAGATCAGAAAATAGCAGAGAAAAGGAGAAATGAAGAGAGGAGGGGAGGTGAAACTCACCGAGGGTTGCTTGCGAGGCCGGGGACACGGGAACGGGGTTGTCGGCGGCGACAGACGGCGGTCCGACGATGTGCAGGGGGGTTGCAGGTGGCTGTAGCGCTGGTCGGGGGTGCAGGCGCTCGGGAATCGATGAGAGAGAGGGCGAGGATGGTGAGGGAATGACGAGGACGATGGCGGAGGCGACGACGAGGTGATCGTCGGCGGCGAGACGCAGGAACGGGTGCAGGTGGTCGCGTGTCTGGTCGGAGTGCACCGGGAGAACGGAGGAGGAAGTGGGCCTGTGGTTGAGACGAGGAAGATGAGGCGAGGGCGCTGGTGCTGGTGTCGTCGGCGTCGGGGTTGCGGCGGCGAGGAAGGAGACGGCGGCTAGGGCAGCGCGACTATGGGTTCGTTCTGTTTTGAAAAAAGAAAGAAGGGAGCGGGGAAATTCTATATAGAGGAGAGAGAGGAAGATCTCACGAGAGAGAGAGAGAGAGGGAGAGATAATGAGAGAGAGAGAGAGAATGGGAGTGGGGCCCGCGGAAGAGATTTGAGAGAACGCGATTGGTTGAGAGGGATTTAGGCGTTAGAAAAGAAATTTAAAAGATTATTTGGAACAGTAAAAATATATATATAGATACGAAGATATGTGATGGTTTAAATATATTTAAATTTGGGATTTTGGCGCAAAATAAAACATTTCCAAATCGCGCCCGGGTCGGGTCCAAAAATTTGAAATTGAAATAATAGGATTTTAAGCGGGATCCAAATTTTAAAATTAAGTGTTTTATGATCAAAAAGCATACCTCCAACACGGACACACGTACGCGCGCATAGCCATCCAAACTCGCCCGTTTCACTGAACGGGACGAGAACACGGTGCACGGACGCTACAACGGGGTTAGGGGTGTCAAGTAGGCCAAGATGAATATTTTTAATTTTATTTTAGATGCTAAAATTTGTTATATGTAGAAATGAATTTACCGGGTAAAATTTTACAGTAAGCAATAAACAAGCAAGCTAAATGAAATGGGTATCACATTATACTCAAACAGTAACTGAAAATAGTAGCATTGGGCTCGGGTGTTACACTTTCCTTATCCTACCATAACAAGTGAGAAATTACTCACCCATAATCAAGAAAAAGAAAATAAAATAAAAGAGGAAGATAGAAAGAAAAGGGTTAGAAAATCACAACTAGCTATTTGAGACCTCACTTTGGTAAGGATCATACTCAAGCATCATGGTTGTAAAGATAAAAAAAATAGAAGAAGAAAGAAAGCAAACAACAAAATAACAACAACTAGATTAGCAAATGAAACTTACAAGCAAGATAATAGAACAAAATTACGAGACAAGCATGTTAAAGAAAAGGAATCTTCTTTTATTCATCACTCATAAAGCTCACTACAAGTTTTAATGGAGAAAGATGAAAAGAGGAAGAAGAACTACAAAATATAATCCTAAAATCTAATACAAAGAAAAGCACCCTTCACTTGGCTTTGCACTGGGCTATTTATAGGCAGGAAAATGAAACCCTAGGGATACAATCTCAGACAAAATGATATTACAAAAATACCCCTAAAAATGATCCAAAACAGAGCCGACTCGATCGCGGATCCGCAGCCTAAGTGCCATATCGGCCGCGATTCCGCGGCCGTTTGGTGGAATTGGGGGACCATCTTTTCTGGGGTTCTCCATGTTGCTGTTTTCTTTTGTTTTGTACACTTGGTTTCTCAGAAACTCTTCAGTTTTCTTCCAGATTTTCAGCAGTGTAAAAGATGAAATGATGTGGACTTTTTTCCTTGATTTTCTTGAGCTCCGCGTTGAAGTCTTGAATCTTGTGCTGCCCTTGTGCTTTATGCAAGAAAATGACCAATGATTTGCCATTTTGTCCTTTACACTGGTAGGCGGCATTATACGGATAGTGCGCGGAGACCCGTATTTATCTGTGGTTGGCGGAAGTCCTGAATTTGTTGCGTTTTTTCATGAATTTCACTGCTTAGAGCTGAGAATCTGTAACCTGCAATTATTTAGCAAATACGGATCAAGAGTATCTATCTATATGCAATGTGATCAAGAATGGGCGGTATAAAAATGCAAAAATCTGATATGAACACTTGACTTGATCGAACCATGAATATAACTTGATATGAATACTTGAATAAATGATTACAATGTGAACATGAACTTGCACATTATTTTTATATTCATGGATTCCGCCAAGACCTGTTAACTTGATCTATACACTACAATACGCGGGGATAAGGGATAGATTGGTACGGAACGTATATCGTGGCATGAGAAGTCACTTTAAAAGACATCTACATGAATTCACATGATGTTGTCCCGTGGGTGATGATGGGGCCTTGTACTACATGTTACCATAGTCCACGGGGTAAGATAGACTCCTCTCGTATACGTGAATACCTTCTTTATCAAACTATAAGCAACCACGTTAGAATAGCACATCTTATACTTGTAAATAATCATGCTTAGATACTTGCTTATACAATCTTATCTTTTCACATTACTTGGTTTCTATTCACTTTATATACTATTCAGTCATCCTCCTTTACTTCTTTAGGGGACTTACCGAGCGCTAGTTTACTGACGACATTCCTCTCTGTTTCTTTTCTTTGGAATGTTCATCAGGAGGACCGGACTCTGAGGAGATAGAGCCGAGCCCGGAGGACTCTGATCAGTTTGCTGCTTAGCCGGTTTACTAGCTCCTGACTGCACTTACTTTCAGTATGCCATTGTTTAGACATTTGTTTAAATCATTGTACTTTTTTTATTTCTGACATTTGTATTTGAAATTTGAATGTAAATACAGTTGCCGTTTAATTTTATTACTCTTATATTTCTTACATACGCTTAATGTATTTATTAAGAGAAATGACATTTTCTTAGTAAGTATGTTGCGGGCTTGCCACGTCACCGTTTCCGTCTACTGGGAAGCGGGGCGTGACAATCACAACGTTCATTAAGTCATCAATTTTGGAGCAAAGCTTGGCAATCTCCCTGTCTTTGCTTTGAAACTATTTTCGGAGCTCTTGGAAGAGCTCCTGCTCTGCAGTCCTGAGGCAGAAAGTCGGCTCTTCTTCACTGTCCGAGCTTGATTCCACATAGACTGAGGGGTCCTTCTGCCTATCGGCTTCATCGAGAAGGTTTTCATTATCCTGCGGAGGATGCTGATCTTAGGAAGGGGCACCCACATTCAAGCTAGATTGAGTTTGGGATGTGGTGACCCCATTCTTGCTTTTTCTGCGAAGGTTGTCACCGGGACGCATGCCCGCCATGTAAACGATGTGGATAATATATTCGGCCATCTCTTTATCACTTGTAGCTGATTTCCTGGACTGTTGTCGTGGCCTTTTTGCTTCGGTAAAGGACAATCGACTAAAGTCTGTTGGCCTGGTCGGGTTCTCAGGTGGCGCTGGTACAACTTTTCTGGCTTTGCCCCGCTACTTTCGTTGGGCACGAAGTGCTTGTTAGACTTCTGAAAAGAGGCTATCTTGCTTTTTATGCTGGGGCTTGGACAAATCCTTTCGTAGCACAGTTCGAATCACGATCTTCTTGATTTTGGCGGACATGACATTCTTCTGAACCTATTTTAAGGGTTCAATGGAGTTGCGGATCTTCACGGCTAACACGGCTGTGGTCGCGGGGCAGCCGGGACTTCGAACTTCACAAAATTTCACTTGGTCGGAGCCCTGGCCCTTTTGTTGGCTCTATATCCGAGCCGCTTCTGTCTTAGTTTTTCTGCTTTGAGCACTTGGCGGACTTTTGCTCTTCGGAAAGCCTCTATAGGCCAAGTGATGGAGAACCTTGAAGATACGTCTGATCGTGCAGTTGTCAGAAGTGTCGCCTGAGCTTACCCGCGACATTTGATGACTTCCTTTGTTTTAGAGGTCTTGCCCCTAGCTGGAATGCCAGAGAGTTGTTCGAACATCGACCACCGTTTGGGTTGTGGTGCCTTAGCGATCACAACATTCGGGTTCCTGCCCCATGAGGTCTGTTTGGCCACTTGGTTTGCCAGGATCTTTGCTAGATAAGGGCTTCCGGCAGGGTAGATGATGACAGAACCAAATTGATGGAGTGGTTCCTCCCATTGCCGACTGAGACTTGCAGGGATAACCATATGAGCATTAATCTTGACAACGTACGGGATCGGAGTTGCCTCAGAGATCGAACTGGTCCTTCGAGACATTCTCATTGAGTTAGAAAATTGCGATTGGAAAGCTGTTGTCCTGCACAAAGAAGCATAATTTAAGTGCAGACAATCGATATATATGTTGATTGAGTTCGTATGAACACTGAACCCAAAATATGGGAGAAGAGAAAAGGTCCCACCGGGCGTGCCAGAATCTGTAGAGTGTTTTTTGTCACCTTATTGAGGTAGAAATGCATATCGCATGTCAGGCATATTATATATTCTCCTAGCCTGGGGTAGGCAGGGGTTTATTGACCGTGGGGATCCAAATCTCCAATATCCGCGGACTAAACTATCGTTAATTACCCCTCTCTTTTGGGGCGAGGGAACCTCCGATCAACAGGTCAAACAGATCATGCAAACTCAATGTGCAGTATGCATATGTGTGTGTCTTGAGGGTGTTTTGGGTATATCGGGGGTCTCGCGAAGTTTTCAGGGGTCCCACTATCCGGATAGCGGGCTGGGGATCAAGAGAGCTAGCAGCCTCCTTGCGAGGCAGCGCCCCGTTAGAATTTTTAAAGAGGAGAAGGCTTTTGAGTGTAGGGCGTATCTATTTTATTCATTTTTTTTAATTTTTAAAACATTTACAAGAAAAACAGAAGTGAGAGATGCACGTGTGCCACATGCGCATATGGTAAGATGCGCACCTGGTAAGGTGTGACCATGACAAGGTGTGCGCCAGGTAAAGTGCACACCTAGCCTGATGAGCACCTGACGAGGTGCGAGAGTGGGGGGCCAAAGTGTATCGAATGGGCCAAAACGTCCAGCAAGGTGCGCACCTAGCGAGGTGCGCATCTGAGCCGGTGCGCACCTGGCACGATGTGTACCCAACGGGGTGATCTTCTAGCTAAATAGGCACCTGGCGTGATACGCACCTAACACGGTGTAAGCAAAGGTTGAAATCCAATGGAGCTACAGCCCCAAACACAAAATTTTGTCTTAAGAAGATCAAAGGTGGCTCTTTTCCCCTCTACAAGGCCTGTAACGACTCTAATTACACAGTACGAAAATTTTTAAAAGTCAATGTACAGAATGGAGTTTGCTAATCTGAGTACAAATTATAAATTAAATTTCTTTAAGAACAGTAAGAAAGCACTTGTAGCTCATTGGTAAAGCCCTGCACTGCTGTGACATAGCCCATGTGTTCGAATCCCATTAGCTACATATATTTTTTCTGAATATTTCTTTTAAACTTTTTGAAAGCCCAAAAGTTTACACGTGCAATACACGTAAAAATGAAAAGACAGAAAAATAAACACGTGTAAAATGTTATATGAACAGAAGAGAACACGTGGAATTCATTCGACGGCTCCTACCCCTAATCCTACCGGCGAGATTCGCCATAGGGCCGACATCGCCGGGCCCCCCGTAGGTGACGAGGTCCGTGTTTTGCCCACTAAACCCCTTGGCCTACCCCACTACTCCTGTTCTGTTTATTTTCCCTGCAATTATCCAGAGAATTAAAATTTAGCTTTAAATCCCATTTTAATGCATTTTAAATTCTTTCTTCAATTCCAAAACCCGAATTTTATACTATAAATACAACCCCATACCCTAGCCCTCTTTATTCTGAAATCTATTGGCAAAATTCTCAAAAATTTCTAAGTCTAAGAAGAGTACAAGTGGAGTTAGCCCTAGGTCAATTTCCGGCGAGAATTCGTGATGATTCTGGCGACCCCACGACCACATGAAGGCTACCATTCTCTTCCTCTACCTCCCCTCTTCTTTTAGCAAGTAAGTCCCATATTTCTCTTTCTGCTATAAAACTTTTTTTTTCAAAATATGTCGGTAAGTGGAGTTATACCAACATTTGTACCTAAAACCTTTGAAAACCACAATTCTTTTTAAGATTCACTTGTACGCATTAATATACCTTACTTGCAATCATTTAATTAATGTTTAGAAACCAATTTTACTCTAAAACTCCATGTTAAATAACTTTAATTAAGCCTTTATGTTTAAATATCATGAAGTTTACATACGACAACTTTTAATTAATTTGGTTAGCATACTTTTAGAAAACCTCATGAGGTAATGACCTACCTCTCACATACACACATCTTGATATATCATGATTCTCTTGAACAATGTTTTTGTGGCAAAATACGACTTTTCATCAAAATACCTTAAACTATTAAAAACCCGGATTTCTTTAAAATGTGTTATTTAATTCTTTGCGATTGTGCCTCTACAACCCATTTTGGGAAACCCGCTATTAGATGGTGCGGATTATCGCACATCCTCAGGAATAGTAGAGTGAGATGCAGACCTCCTCAGGGAGCATACGATCTCGATGGAATTTTAATACTTTTTTTATGAAAACCGAGAATTTCTATTGAATAATAAAAAGTTATTTTTAATAATTATATAAATATTATCAAACCACATATTTTTAAGATATTATTAAATTCCATGTTTTCTAAACAAAATAAAAGAATTACAAGTTTCATGAAAATACCATCAAGTATCAATACAAGTCAAAGTTTACACTAAAATACCTTGAACTATTCAAGCTAGGTATATATTCACTAATATACCTCACTCTTTAAAATTCACATCCATGAAAATCCTAAATGACATAAATAAATACTTGAGATTTATTTTGAAAGTATACTAAAAATATTTTTCATAAAAAACCCTTCAAGTTATATTAAATTACAATAAAGACCCTAGTAAATATAGGTTTAAGCGGGACCAATTCTCTTGAGCCTCAGAGAGCCGGAAAAAGTGGGTGCTTGCCTATTTAAGGTAGAAAACTAAAATGGGGTTATCAATGGTAATTGTCTTGGAAAAAGACACAAATCCTACCGTCCTTGTGCAGCAGTTACCGATAACGCCAAAATCTAATTCATGATCCAAATATGTTTAGGTGTCTGACTCAATCGGAGTCTTAGTCTAATCTGAATACAATCTAAACATGAATCCAATCTTAACTCCAATTCAACATGAATCCAATATACCAAACATGAACATGAATACCAGAATAATATCAACACGACTTGACCTGACCAAACCATGGTTATAGCTTGAACATGCCTAAATGACTATCTTTTACATCTTGAATCTGTTTAAACGAACAGCTTATTCCATGGTCTTGGCAAGTCTGATAACTACAAATCAATACAATCAATACAATATACACTACGGGGTTTTAACGGGATAGATTGGTACGGAATGTGTTAAAAGTGGCTTGATGATGGTCACTAAAAAACACCTAACATCCTGTGCCGTTGTCCCGTGGGTTTTGACGGGGCCTTGTACTTACATGTTAGTTTAGTCCACGGAGCAAGTTGGACTCCTTTCGTATACACTGATACATTCTGTACCAAGCTACAAACAACCACGTTAGTATAACAAATACATACTTTACCTATTCTATTTTCTTTGCTTATCTATTACATTCTATCTTTTGGGACTTACCGAGCGCTAGTTCGCTGACGACATTCCTATCTTTTCTTTCTTCGGAATGTTCGTCAGGAGGACCTGACTCTCAGGAGATCGAGCCCAACCAGGCTGACTTAGAGCAGTTTATAGAGTAGACAGACTTTTAGGCCTTACTTGTACTATTTTCTTTTCAGATTTCATATGCCATTATTTAGGCGTCGATTTCTATCATTGTACTTTACTTTTCAGTTGTATGTAAAGAATGATTATCAATAAAAAGTTGTTGTTTTATTACATCTCTTGTTATTCTTGTGTTATTCATTTATTTTTGTTTATTTACGCTTAACGTGTTTACTTCTGAGTAAATACGTCGCGTGCCTCACCATGTCTCGTTTCCAGTATACTGGGAAGCGGGGCTTGCAAGTTTTGTTGGCGGTCCATCCAGGTCAGTTCCGCATGAAGTCTTGCAGGGCCAGTTCTACATGAAAACCTAAGCAATATATCATAAGAATTATAAGAATCAGTAACTATACATTCTCTACATTTCAATCCCTTGAATCTATCCTAACCCTATTTTTCTCTCAAGGTTATGGATTCCCCAAACAATACCAGCACCAACATGAATGGAAACACTCCAACTTCTCTACCACCACCATATACCGTAGCAGCTCCTATCAATGAGCAGACGGTATCACTTGAGGCAATCAAGAGCCTCTTGGAGGGACAACAGCAGCAGACTACTATCCTTTTGCACCGCCCAGAATCTGAGGCACCCGGAGTGAAGCAATTCCAGGCATTGCACCCTAAGCACTTTTCTGGGAAAGAGAGAACACTAGAGGCAGAAGAATGGGATCAGTCTATTGAAGATGATCTAGCAGCAGCAAAAGTGCTAGAGATTGCTTGGGTGAGAGTTGCGAAGCTACAACTCACTAATAATGCCAGAGTCTAGTGGAAGGCTGAAGAAAGCCGACTCACCCAGCCGATTGAATGGAGGACTTTTCGTGACATGTTCGACGCGAAATATTTCCCCGTGACTGTCCATTTTGATATGGAGCAGTAATTCATCCATTTGCAGTAAGGCTCTATGTGGAGAAAATCTGTGGATGAATACGATACTGAGTTCACCATGCTTAGCAGGTAAGATATGTCTCAATATTCAAATTCCTAATATCACATACTACAATGCTAACACGAGACCGTAACAGGTTCGCGGCACACTTGATCCCGACTGCTGAGATCCGGGAACGGAGATTTCAGCAAGGTTTGGACCCGGAGATGTAAGCTGCATTAGCTACAGGGGATTTCCCAACCCATGATCTTACTTTGAAAGCTGCTCGAAGATATGAGGCAGTTGTAAAGAAGAAGGGCAGACCTCAGTCTGCCAGTGTGAAGCGCCCTGCTACTCAGATAGCGGGAGGAGCCTCTTCCAGACCATCGTTTGTACCCAGGAGACCGAGAGTAACTTTTAACCGGCCCAGTCCAGACTTTTGCTTCTACTGCAAGAGGAATGGACACCTGGCGAAGAACTGCTGGCGTACTAACCGCCTATCTTTAGTTTGTGGCGCATTCACTCACGCCATTGGAGATTGCCCACATCGTCTCACCACAGCTCCCGCACCCTGACCAGCGATCACTTTTCCGCAGCGTCCAGCTATCCAGGCTCCTGCACCTCGTCTTTCCCTACCTGCTCCACCTCCTCGTAGACCTCCTGCACAGCCTCCTCGTCAGTTCCATCATGCACAGAGGAACATGCCTCAAGGACAAATGAACGGACAGAGAAATGTGCCTCCAGCAAGGATGAATGTACCTAGGCGTTAGGCTTTCCCAATGACTGTGGAAGAAGCTGAAACCACTGGCCATGTCATCACTGGTAACCCCCACTCTTTCAAAACCTTTTCAAGCTTTATATATATCAATATATATATCTTTTCCTATACCTAAACATATTCCACACAACTTAGGTATAATCTTAGTAGCCTCCCTACCTGTCTTAGCACTCTTCGATACTGGAGCATCACATTGCTTTATGTCGCAACAGTTCGTCCGAACTCATGCGATTCCAGTTAAATCGCTCGTATCCAGCTGGAATGCCAGTTCAGGGAGCGACGTTCTAAAGGCAACTATGGGATACAATCTGTGTCCAGTGATCGTCTGCAGCAGAGAATTTTATACGGACTTCAAAGTGCCGGACATACCGAACTTCAGCGTAGTCTTGGGTATGGACCGGCTAGGAACTTTCTTTTCTACCATCGACTGTCGTCAAAGGAGGGTAGTGTTCAGGATATCAGATCATCAAGGAAGGAAGTGATTGCAACACTACAGGCGGAAGAAGACAAGCCATATGTAGTTTGAGAGTTCGAAAACGTATTTCCTGAAGAAGCTCTTGAATTCAGCATTGACTTAGTACCTGGTGCACAACCGGTGATCAAAGCACCATATCGCTTAAGTCCATAAGGATTGAAGGAGATCCGTACTCAGCTGGACGAACTTCTGAAGAAAGGATGGATTTGTCCCAGTACCTCAAGTTGGGGATCTCCAGTTTGGCTCGTGAAGAAGAAAGAAGATTCATACAGAATGTGTATAGACTACCGAGCTCTGAGTGAAGTGACGATAAAGAACAAGTATCCATTATCGCGCATCGACGATCTGTTCGATCACTTCGGAATAAGGAAGTCAACTTGGTTCAAGTAATGTGGAGAAAAGACACTCCATGAGAATCAACATGGGAAAGGGAAGATGAGATGCGTGCAAGATATCCTCACCTCTTTGTAAACTAATCCTTAAAATAAAGTTGTAAATTTCGAGGCCGAAATTTTTGTAAGGAGGGTAGACTGTAACAACTCCAATTTTAGTGTACAAAAATTTGTTTAAAAATTAATGTATACTTGGGGTATTTGCATTTACTATGATTACTATAATTAATTGTTTTGCTTTTTAATAGCAAGTAGGAGCTTGTAGCTCATTGGTAATACCTTGCACTGCTGAACCAAAGCACCAGAGTTCAAATCCCATTCCCCACATTATTTTTTAATATTGTTTTATTTTGAATTTTTAGAAGTCCAAGGGACTACACATGTATAACTCGTAAAAACCCCACTACACATGTAAAACAAACTGGACCAGGGGGAAGACCAAAAGACGACGGACCCACGATGACCGACCCCGGCCGGACTCGGCCCGAATCGGCCGGCGACTCGGCCGACTCGGCCGCCGCCGCAGGCCGGACTCGGCCGGACCGCCGAGCCGCCAACATGAAAGTTGCGCCTTTTCACCTCCCCATCACTCCTGCATACTTTAATTCCTTGGATCGGTTCTAGAGCTCTTTAAAATCTCATTAAACCATATTTTTATTACAAATTAATACAATTTTCAATACACCCATTTACCTAACCCTAACCCTAGCTTTACCCTATAAATACCATCCTAGACATACCTCCCTCACTCACAATTCTGTTCAAACTCTCAAAAAATTCCTCTAGAAATTTTAGTGTGCAATTGAAGTTAACAAAGGGCGAAATTTCGGCGATTTTCCGACGACGACCCTAGAAGCTCCCGGAGACGAAACAACACACCGGCGCCTCCTACCGTTTCCTCTTCCTCATCCCTAACCTAGAAACCCGTAAGTCCCACCTCCCTCTTCTGTATTCTTTTCTAAAAAACATGTATTTCTAAAACCCGACAGAATCAGGGTTAATCCGATATCCGATTCGGTTCTTCCTAAAAATCTCACTTTTTTTTAAATACAATCATACTAAACCCTTACATGTTGACTATTAAACATTAACAAGTCATATTGAATAAGTTCCATATCAAAAGGATTTTTATTTCAATTTTTATCGTACTTTTTCACTAAAATACCATGTAAGTTTAATTTCGACATTTAAACATCGCAATCCTGCTATACCTTTAAGTAGATCACGAGGTAATGACCTACCTCCTCACAACACTCATATGCAATATAGCACAATACCTTTCAGGAACATAGAATACGGGAAAACGAAACATTACATATAATTACCACTAACTATTAAAACCGTTTTCTATAAGAATTCGTATTATTTATAAATCTTTGCAAAGTGCAACTACAACTCATTTTAGGGAACCCGACTGGGATGGTGCGGATTATCGCACATCCCTGGGCTTAGTAGTGCGGGATGCAGACCCCCGTAAGGAGTATTCGGTCTCGAGAGATTTAAAATACAAATATCTTAAGAAAAATGAGATTTCTAGAAATATAATATATATATTAAAATTATTTATATATATATATATATGTATCATTAAAATATCTATTTTGTGATAATATAAATATTCTAACTTTTTTTTAAAATCACTAGAATCACTTTACATTAAAATACCATGAAATTCCATACAAGTCCAATACTTATAATTAAATACCCTATATTATAAAATTAGGTTATTTTCACTAGAAATATCACAAATATAAAATCTACATCTATAACAACTCTAAAGACGATAATTAAATAGTTAGGGTATATTTTGAAAATTATACAAAAGTATTTTTACATAAAACCCCCTTAAGTTCTATAAATTACCCTAAGGACCCTAGTAAATATAGGTTTAAGCGGAACCGGTCTCTTGAGCCTCAGGGAGCCGGAGATATGGGTGCTTGCCTATTTAAGGTAGACAACTTAACAACGGTGTTATTAACACGGTAATTGTCTTTGAAAAAGACACAAATCCTGCCGCCCATATGCAGCGGTTACCGATAACATCATAACCTAATTCAGTACTTCAATTTCTTTTCTAATTGTTCTGACTCAGACCGAGTCTCATTATAAATAATCTGACTTGAATATGATTCAAGTACAATCTACAATCTACAATTCAACATGAATCCCTGAATACATATATTCAATCTATTCAATCTGTATTGACTGAACCGAACCATGGATATACTTCCATTTACATGATTCTCCAGTTACATCCATTTATTGATATCATGGTTTCGGCAAGTCGCCCATCTATACAAGACAATACAAGTTACAATACAATACAAATAAGAAATCGTGGGGTTCAAGGGGTAGATTGGTACGGAAGGTGTTAGAAGTGTTAGTTATATGTATGCCCTAGAGGCCATTACTGTACATACGATGTATATTGTAGTGGATGCTAGAACATATATAGGGAGGACTTTCTTGCTCGACATGATAGTATGCTATCTGGTTGTACTTTATCTTAACATGTACTCTGATTGTCTCTATATTACATGTTGATAAAGCCCTTAGGAAATGTACTCGACAACTGGGACTATGATGAGATCATACTAGTGGGGCCACGGTAGTCGACGAGTACATCCTATAACTGTTCCTAGTCGAGGGTGTATCGAGACAGGGCATCGATACACCAGAGTAGACTAGCGTATACGTATCTTGACCCATATGATGGGCGATGGATGATCCCATATCCATCGGTGTTTGACATCAAGGATGGTGTACGGTTGCTCAGTGGAGACTGGGTACACTGGAAGGACTCGCCGAGAACTCCCAGATGGTATTATACCTCACGTCAGATGGCAGTTCTCCGGTGACACTGGTACAGAGTAGTCTGTTGACCCGAGATCTTCATAGAGTCTTGTGTGATTCCCACTGTGCTTTGATTTCCATCATACCACGTCCAAGAGGGCGTGCAAAAAGGTGGCTTTTGGGTACAGTCCCGAATCACATGGAGGCAATGAGCGATAGGAGGGGATTCGTCTCTCCCGGTATAGGGAGTTGATGTTGTGCTGTGTTCGATTGGCTATAACCGGAAATCCCTGGGCAGGGTTGCTGAGATTTACTGGTAAGTGTTATCAGTAGTTTCTCGAACTGTTATAGACCTCATATCGACACAACTTATCGAGCTACTGGGGTCTGACGTTTACCACCCCTAGGCGAGATATACAACATATCAGACGACGAGACCGGACTGTACGGGAGTGTTACTGATTGGATTCACAGGAGAAGTTACAGGCTTGCTTGTTGATCTTCTGAGCGCTCAATACTTGGGTAGCTGTTACGTTTAGTTGACCGCTTGCAGCTTGTGGGTGTTTGATATGATCATCACCTACTGCCGGCGTATTGACGATTCTTTAGAGTCCTACACAGAGGTTTCTTGGCTCAGGCAAAACGGAGTAGGGGCACATATGTGATATGTGCGGGACCGAGGATAATGCGGTATATGATATCGTATTGTATTCTCGCGATATTTGATATCAGCCGGGTCATCGGATCAAGTGTTGATTCGATGAATCGGTACGGATAAATATTAGTCGGTTATATGCGATATAGCCGGATTGTCGGATCAAGTGTTGATTCGATAATTTAATGTATAATAATATATATGATATATTAAATTACATTAACTAATATTTGCTCACTAAAAGATTCTTTTTCTCACCAGATTAATACATTGATATATATGCGATATATGTTAATTGTATTATTTTCTTTTGTTGCAAATATATAATATATATGTGATATATATTATTGTGACATGATATGATTTATTATAAAACATGTTTAAGGATGATAATAAGGGATTAGTGTTTGATTAGGGTTAGCACCTTCTTGTTCATTCTAGAAGGATTTTATTTTGTCATGATAAAGATATTTTGTTATGACTCATGCTTTGACCTAACCAAACCCTAACTCTAGTTTATTCTCTACATTGGTTTAACCTCTCATCCTTGACCATGGTTTGATAATCAATCATATATTCTTGATTACCATTCATCACAAAAGGAATTCTATGATCATTGTTCATCTTCTTCCTTGAGTTCTTCTTGAAAAGCTTTCTTGTTTTGATATTTGTGATGAATAAATATGAGAAAAAGATAAATAAAGAGAGCAAAAATCCTACTTCATCATCCTCATCTTCCCTTGCCATTTAGATGGGGGTGTTCACATCATTTCATGAGTGTTAGCTTGTGTT
The DNA here is from genome assembly GCA_030015575.1 of Agapanthus africanus. Lineage (NCBI taxonomy): Eukaryota > Viridiplantae > Streptophyta > Magnoliopsida > Asparagales > Amaryllidaceae > Agapanthus > Agapanthus africanus. Next base: position 181,111,189 of record CM057342.1, on the reverse strand, counting down.
AACGAAACTTCAAGGTAGATCATCTTAGTATCGAAGATCGGAAGCAAAGGTTGCATCTTTCTCTTCGTGGAACCTCTCGAGAGTCTGGAACCCGATGATCGCAGCGAAAGGACCACAACACGGAGCATATGAAGTGAAGGACCGGATCTACAAAGGTTGTAATCCCTCTCACTTAGTGTTAAAGTTGTTAACATGTTAGTTTTCCCCTAATCTCTAGTTTAAAGATCCGTATTCGGGTTGTTCGGCACGGCTAAATTTTTAATCGGGCATGGTTGATGCCTCATAGACCCTTGTGCGCGTGCCTAGCAACCCTACAGTGGTATCAGAGCCAAGCTAGAGCTTTAGGCGATGCGTAGACGGAGTTTGAAGTCCGATCGAACCGAAATCCCATTTCCAAAATGCTCTCTGGACTTTTTTCAAAAACTGGGTTTTTTCCAGATTAAAAATTGCTAAAAAATTCAGCAGGGTCTTAGATGAATTACTGTGAAATTCGAGGGGCTAACTCATCTAAAGTGCGGCGGAACCGCGGCATAAGCATGCCTTATGCGGCAGTTCCGCGGCCATATGATGACGTCAGCCCTCCATATTTGCACAGTAATTCCTCTTTCACAGTGCTGAGTTTTATGGGAATTTTTAATATTTATTCTACGGTTGAGTTTTCTGGGGTTGTTTACGGAATTCGTAGATTCGATTGGATTGTCTAATTTTGTCTCTGTGTGATTCCGGATAATTTTTGAATATGTTAAAAAAGTTCGACCGGATATAAATACCCAATTTTTCCCCTGTCGGGAAATTTCCAAGTGTTGGATTTTTCCGTGGTTTAAAGACGTTCTAAGTAGTGCAAGTAACTCGATGGACCCTCTAGAAGACAACAAACCTTAACTCGATTATGTGACCGTCTTGAACTGCCCTTTGAACCTTCGGGTTTGGGGCAGTACGGCGTGCCACATGTGAGACGTTGGCTTGACCCTTCTACGGCTGGACCGTTGGTACTGAGGCATGAACTGGATGTTTTTAAACTTATTTCATGTGTTGATCTGTTTTGGGAAAACTTGGGTGTTCGATTGTTCGATCGGAAAGTTTAACATTTTCTGTTTATCCGGAATGTGATACAATAATTGGAATTCACAAAGAGTTATGAGATAACTGAATGAATGTTATAAACATAGCACTTTAGTCTCACTTGATCGGTTGCCACGGAATTTTGATGCGATCAAAAGTCCGTCGCAATCACGTAGCGTACACGGATACTCGCCGGGTAAACTTAATAGACAGCTACGCCCCAAAGCCCCGACCAAGTGACTGTAGGAGAACCCCGTCACCGAAAGCATCCGTTCGGGTGCTCGCGGCAGCGATGTTCCGCCTTGGTGCACTTCGTCGACGGCGTCGGGGGTGCGGCCGTCTACTAAAGTTTGCGACGAGCATTCGATCAGCACGTCGGGAATCTTGTTGAATTGCCCGACTTGATATTGAAAAGAGTTTTCGATAATGAGACTAAAATGCGGGGTTTATAATTGTTAGGCATGCGATGTCTAAGGAATTCATTTGGTTAGGCATGCGATGTCTAAAGAAGTTGCGGATTCCAACTGTTGTAGTTTTACACTTTCTTTTCTGTGACCGTAAGCGTAGTATGTGGTGTATCGCCGGCTTCGTTGCTATACATCAACGACAATCGGGATACGCATACTTGCTTACGTTGATGATATGAGATATTATGTGTTGCTGTGATATGTTATATTGGATCGTCGCGTTCTGAATAGCCGGGGTTTTTTATGTGAGATGAGAGTTTTTTCTTTTTTATTCATGTAAAATTCATTTGTATGTAATATTCTTTTATTGGGGCACTTCCAGGTAGCGGAAGCTGTCACCGTTGTATATTATTTACTTTTCCGCATTAGGTAGACCCAAGGCGGGGAGCACAAGTAACCGGGTTTTAGGGTCCAGTGGGAGACCATCTCGAGGAGTCGAGACCGGGTCTCCTAACCCTAGAATTGGCAGTGTTACTTGCCGCTCTCGTAGGGGTCTAGGGATGTGGGTTTGGTTATTCATCGCGACCGTGAAATCCGTGTTTTATATAGGCTCGTATTGAAAACACGGACGTCCTAGTATATCCAATATTTCATATATGTTCTTCTGCTGCAATGTTCTGTGATGAGATCATATTACTGCCTGAGACGAATGTTTATATTATATATATGAGATATATGTTATATTGCAGATTTTGTTTCAAAAGAGATGCTTGTGAAGCATAATAAAATGGGACTTCATTAATGAGATTAATGAAATAAAAGAAACCTAAGATGTTGTAGAAACTTGTTTATAAAAACTGGTAGCTCTAGTTCTTGCTTTGCATAGCGGTGTTCCTTGTAGAACATCCAGCACCTTATTCGATAAGGAAAGGACCGAGATCCCTTCACCGGGAGTGACTCCTTTAGCAATAACTGGCAGATGCTACAAACTCGGTTTGTTTTTTGATTGCTTCTATAGTTCTTGCTTTGCATAGTGATATTTGTGAAATATCCTGCACCTTATTCGATGAGGAAAGGGCCGACGATCCCTTCACCGGGAGTGACCCCTTTAGCAAAACTAGAAAAACCTCAAAAACACTCCATTTAAAATCACTCGATTCTACAACGATATCAAGTTCATTACGCAAAGGGTTTTCTGAAAAACCCGTCGTAGCCCTCTGTCATTTCAGATAAGTACTAGTTAGTATTCGTGCTACGTTTGTTGACCATGTTAAGGCGTAGTGTGCGGTAGCTGATTAGTGTTTATCTGTATAAGCATATGATGCGATTGGATTAGGGTAGTCGTGCGACTTTGTTGACCATGTTAAGGGTCGTGCGGGTGGGTTTAATTCAATCGGGAAATGACGGGTTGAACTTGACTGGCACTTATGATTTGTTGACCATGTTAAGGTCATATAGCTGCTAGGGGTAAAATATTATTGGGAATTTCAAGTGTTGAAATTTGCAATGAGATTGCATACTTTCTATGAGATAGTTGGATCCCGATACCCGCTGCGAGTAAGAGTTACTCATGGGAGAGTTTTACACATTACAATTAGCCGATCAAGTAGGTGTCTAGAAAGGTGTTAACGGGGTTACGCCTCTGGGAAAACGAGGTTTACTTTAATTAGGTTCGTGCGAAAGCACGGGGGACCTCCCTCAAAGTACCGACACTGGCCTGGCTGAAAGATTGGCGAACTTGTAGCGTGTAATTAATCCCGGCTAGTCTTTCCTTTTAGGGTTTGAAGGAAGATTTGATTAAAACAGTGGGAGACATCCTGATTAGATATATTAGATAACCAATCTAATCTTGCAAGAGCATACGCTGAGTGTTTTCTTCTCTCTCTCTCCAGGTAGCGACCATATCACGCCTTAATCAAGATAATAATACGGATATATTGACCGAACCCGCTTGTTATACTGAGCTGGGGAACGTTGGTCCCGCTCCAACTTATAATTGTTATAAGACAGAGCAGGAAATTGGGGAATACCAGATCTCCCGTGCCGCCCAAACGAAGAAAGTGCATGTTGATGCATCATCTTCGGGTGTGTTCATTATACAGAACTGTTTCTCAGTATCCTTTACGTCCTGGGTATGTGATACCGGATCAGGATCCCGTATATGTAATCTGTTACATAGGCTACAGATAGGTAGAAAACTGAGAACGGGTGATAAGTTTCATGAGACAGAAAACGGTGCAAGTGTTGCAGCCAAGTCTGTTGGTCACTATCACCCTGTATTACCTGAATACATTGATTCTGAACGAATATTATTAGATACCGAACCTGATATACAACATCATATCAGTTTCTTTATTAGTAAAGAAGTGATATAATTTTGTATTGTTGGATAATGTTTTGAACATTTCCTATATCAAGAGTTGATCGGTTCAGGCACGTTATCTAAAAGCATAGACGTTCTAAATCAAACTACAGTTCTTAGTATACAGAACACACACAAGAGGAAGAGTTCAGAAATGAATGAATCCTGCTTGAGGTATTGTAGACTAGGTCATATCAATGCGACCCGACTGGCTGAAGTTACATATAGATGCATATTCAAATTAGTTTGAATTTACATCTTGTGAAACTTGCCTATCATGTCACAAAGATAAGATGACCATAGCTCTGTTTATTGGAAATAGAGAAAGAGTTAGTGAACTCTTGGGATTGATACATGCTGATGTATGAAAGTCCCCTGTCTACACATGCCAAGACCAGTTCTTTTTACTTCATTACATTCTCTGATAATCTCTTAAGATTCAGACATATGTTCCTGTTGAAACACAAGTCCGAAACTTTTGAGATATTCACAGAATATAAGTTAGAAGTAGAGAACCAAAATACGGGTAAAAGTATTATGTCCTTTGATGTGATCAAGGAGGAGAATACTTGAGTACGGAATTCCTGGACTGTTCTAAAGGAGAATGAGATTCTCTCTCAGCATTACTCCTCCGTATACACCATAGCACGATGGTATATCGGGGCGGAACAATAGCACCCTATTTGATATGGTGTGCTCTATGATGAGTACTACTAAGTTTCCTATTTCCTTTTGGGAGTTATGCACTTGAGAAGCTGCATACCTATTGAATAGGGTTCAAATCAAATCAGATGCCTACCACTTCATATGTGATATGGAAAGGGAAGAGCCCATATCTTATGTTTGTTAAGATTTGGGGTTGTCTGGCCTATGTCTAAAAGCAAAATCTGGACAAGCTCGAGGCAAGGTCTGTTATGTAGAATTGGAAAGGTTCCAGCTATACAAACTGCAGCTGATGATTTGGCAGAACCAAAGGATTCAATAGTTTCCAACGAACCTCAGCCTCTTCGCCGATCTAGTAGGGTTCCTCACCCACCTGAAAGATACTTTAGTTTCTCTATAACAGTGGGAGCGAGGATTGCATCATGAGATGATGACCCAACTAGTTTCGGGCTGGCCATCAGGAGTGGGACTCTGTGAGAATGGCTGGATGCTTATCGATCTGAGATGGAATCCTTATACACCAACAAAGTATGGACTTTGTTTGCTTTATCTGAAGGGTTAAATCCCCATCAGGAGCAAGTATATCTTGAGAAGATTACTTGGTGTACATGGAAAAGTTGAGATTTTCAAAGCTAGACTTGTTAAAGGTTTGCATCATAGACCAGGTATGGATTATGTTGAAACCTTTTCTAAGGATCTATGGTTAAGTCCATCCAGATCCTACTTGCCACGGCTACATACCATGACTACGATATCTGGTGGTTGGGTGTCATGACTGCTTTTCTAAGTGATGTTTTAGAAGAGAACGTCTATAAGTACATAGCCAGAGGGCTTCGTAGACAGTGGGAGCAGCGGAAACGTGTGCAAGATGTTTTATATGATAAAACAGGCATCGCGGAGTTGGAACATCTGTTTTGATGTGGTAGTCAAAGAGTTTGACTTCATCAAAATGGTAGATGAACCTTGTATATACGAAAAGGTAGTAGAGAGTATGGTGGTGATCCTTGATTGATGTGAAAAAGTGTGTATGTAGTAGTAACCGCAATCAATAACGGTGTCGCGCGTAGCTAGACCGAGATGAGTACGGGTCATCCTCAGGGAAACGTGGAACCTTTTACTCTTACTTTAGATGTGTTGAAAAAGAGAGGAGGAAATAAGAATTTTGTGAAAAGTTTCTAGATCTACGTTAAGCAAGAATGCAAAAATATAGATCTAGATTATTTTAGAGATGTAGATAATATAATAAGAGGGCTTGTAGGGTTCGTTAGGATTTAGTAGTCATGGACGATTAACTAAAAGTTACCCTTTTTATCCATTAATAGATTTAAAACTAGAACGACGGTGATGCGTGTAGATTAGGGTTTCTGGAGGGACAAGGAATCCCACTCTTAACCCTTATCTCGACACGGAACTCCGTTCAAATCTAGCCTTTACCAAAACAATCATCAATCTAATCTTTAATCGCGGTCGGAACTAGCAAAGAATTGCTAGCACGCCCGATTAGGATGTTAATGATTCTTTTGATAAAGTTTATAAACTTTATAGGACTTAAAAAGGGTTTGGAGATGTTCATCGTCCATTAGCCTACCCTAATCCTACGAACCCTAACAAGCGGAGAATTACTCGCGCATGTTGGAAGAAGAAGATGAAAAGACAGAGAGGGAAAACATAATGTAAAATGCAAAAGAATTAAATAAAATAACTACCTTTATTAATCAACTTGAACAATCTACACTTTATTCCTTAGAAAATGATTACAAAACTAGTTGCTTCTCGATCTCTTCCAAGGAGGTAGATGAACAGTTGATGATCAGCCTTGTTGAATAGCAACTAGGAGAGGAATGTTTATGTTAACTTGCTTAAAAATTTCCACAATCTTCTCCATTTGTGGACTAGGTCTGTTGCCCCTTAACCTGTTTGGATAAGGTGCTTGATCAATAAGTTTTGGGTCCAACGTTTGTGAAGAAGACTGTGGGGATGGATTCGATCCCAAAACTGGAGTAGGAATCGACTTAGATAGATTTGGCGAAATGGGCGAAGGGTTCGAGCCTTGGGGAAAACGGAGAATAGGCTCGGATGAAGGTGGGAGACTAGACGAATTAGGGGAAGAAGAAGAAGCTGGGGTATCATTGGTGTCACTATCATCACACTGCTCACCCACTCGGTCATTCAACACTTTTCCCGATCTCAACGTGGTAACAGCACTCACATTATAACTTTGTGAGTGGCCAGGATTAGGTATGGGTTGAGATGGGAGTTTCCCTTTCTCTCTCGCACTCATTGCGGCGTTTAACTGTGCGATTTGGTTTTCTATTAATTTAATACTCTAACCATGGGAGGAGGAGTTTTTCGTTAGGGTATCAATAGAAGACCTTATCTCAGCCGAATTTTGCATGGATTGTTTCATGAACATATCCAAAGTTTGTGCAAGTAAGTTGTCAGTACCGGCCACTTGTGGTGTAGAAATGTTGGCCGGATTTTGGAAATTTTGTGACTGAAAGGGGGGCTGATTCTGTGGTTGTGGTTGCTGTGGAGGAGGTCTTTGATAATTGCTTTATTGGTTTTGATTCCAAGCAAAGTTAGGATGATTTCTCCATCCTTGATTGTATGTGGAAGAATAAGGATCGTTTCTAGGTCGCTGCTGAAAAGCAGCATTAGCTTGAAACGATGCATTCATAGGACATTCTTCCGTTAAGTGTGAAGGATCCGAACAGCAACCACAGACGGTCTTAGGAAGCGTGACCTGATTTAGGGAGAATGTTGAGAACTTGTTTTCAATAGCATCGAGTTTCTTCTGAATCGCTGCCATTTCGGCTTTTACTGCGATAGAAACATCGAGCTGGTGAATACCTCCCTTAGTTGAAGGCGGTCTTACGCTTTCCCACTGCAACGTGTTTTCTGCAAGGTCTTCCAGATATTTCCAAGCTTCACCGTCATCTTTAGACATGAAATTGCATTGACACATTGTTTCAAGCATCTGCTTTGTCGCTGGATTAATGCCCTCATATATAATCCGACATAAATCCCATTTTTGTATTCCGTGATGGGGGCATTGGACAAGCAGATCTTTGAAACGTTCAAAGCACTTCCAAAATGGTTCATTGGGAAGCTGGGTGAACTGGTTAATCTCGCTCCTAACATGTGCAGTCTTATGATTTGGGTAAAACTTCTTAAGAAATGCTACGACGAATTCATCCCAATTAGTGATAGAGTGTGCGGCAGTATTATAAAGCCATTTTTCTGCCAAGTCGCACAGTGTGAATGGGAGAAGACGTAAGCGCATAGCATCTAAAGTCAATTGTGAAGTACCCATCATTGCGCATACGTTTTCGAATTTGGTGATGAAAACGTACGTTTCTTCCGACTCAAGCCCGTGAAATTTGGGCAGCAGATTGATGTAGTGGGGTTTAATTTCGAAATTATCCCCGTTAGGTGGTGGAAGAGATAGACAAGTAGGAAGAGGACCACGGATAGGATAGCATCTCTCTTGGAGAGAGATGCGCGGTGGATTCTGCGCACCTCCGGGCGGTGGCAGCGTGGTGTTATACTCTGATGGAGTGCCGTCCATCTCGGTCGTTGTGGTGTGTGGTGGGGGAAAAGAAGATGAAGAAGTACCGACTTCGGCATCGATAGCAGGAACGCGGACAAGACGGGCACTAGGATCCCGTGTCCAGCCAAGCATGCACTAAGCGGGTTTAGTGCAAGTGGCAGCGTGTGTGTGATTTTAAAATTGGCTTGTTTTGAAAAAGTGGGACTCAAGACAAATCTCCCTAAGATGCACAAGCAACCCTAGAACTAAGGTTACCTAGGTCCAGTCTCTAGACCGCTCCTAGACTTCCAAAGGACAAGCCGCAGGATCAATCCTCTACCGCCTCCGTACTACCCTTGTAGCCAGATAAGTGCCAGGTAAGTGGGAAGGAACCACGGTAGTGGGCCTAATTAAAAACCACTAGCCTTTGACACACTTGCCTAGGCACTACAAAAGTAATGCAGATAAACGATAGATTACCCACGACCTTCCTCTGTCCTTATTGAGCGCGACAGTCCTTAGAGTCTGGTCTAGATATTTTTTAAATTAATGAAGAGTTGATCTATATGCTCAGTTTGTGATTTGTGGGGATTAGGAAGGGTGATGAAATCCCCACCTAATCTTGATTTGGTCTTTGCCCCTTAGAGTCCGTATTAAAAATATGCAAAACAAAACCAATCACAAAACTTTTGCAAAAAGATTTTTTAGCAGCTCGATTTTGCAAAGAATCCTGCAGAAGATAGATTTTATTGGATTTGAGAGGAGAGAGAAGGAGTTAAGAAAGATACCAGAGAAGTTCGTAACCCTAGATCTCCTGTTTCCTCAAGTCCGCGACTCCAGATTCCCTCGCAAAATTCACACACAAATCGTTAAATATGCAATTTGCAGTTTTGTGTTAATAATGATATGACTCGTCTAAGAATCCAACACAAATAGTAAAAATAAAAAGTTACGCACGTATTCCCCGGCCACGGCGCCATTTGATTGATACGAAAGAGTGTGTTTGTAGTTAACCGCAATCAATAACGGTGTCGCGTGTAGCTAGACCGAGATGAGTACGGGTTGTCCTCAGGGAAACGTGGAACCTTTTACTCTTACTTTAGATGTGTTGAAAAAGAGAGGAGGAAATAAGAATTTTGTGAAAAGTTTCTAGATCTACGTTAAGCAAGAATGCAAAAATATAGATCTAGATTATTTTAGTGATGTAGATAATATAATAAGAGGGCTTGTAGGGTTCGTTAGGATTTAGTAGTTATGGACGATTAATTAAAAGTTACCATTTTTATCCATTAATAGATTTAGAACTAGAACGACGGTGATGCGTGTAGATTAGGGTTTCTGGAGGGAAAAGGAATCCCACTCTTAACCCTTATCTCGACACGGAACTCCGTTCATATCTAGCCTTTACCAAAACAATCATTAATCTAATCTCTAATCGCGGTCGGAACTAGCAAAGAATTGCTAGCGCGTCCGATTAGGATGTAAATGATTCTTTTGATAAAGTTCCTAAACTTTATAGGACTTAAAAAGGGTTTAGTTATTTTCATCGTCCATTAGCCTACCCTAATCCTACGAACCCTAACAAGCGGAGAATTACTCGCGCATGTTGGGAAAAGAAGATGAAAAGAAAGAGAGGGAAAACATAATGTAAAATGCAAAAGAATTAAATAAAACAACTACCTTTATTAATCAACTTGAACAATCTACACTTTGATTCCTTAGAAAATGATTACAAAACTAGTTGCTTCTCGATCTCTTCCAAGGAGGTAGATGAACCGTTGATGATCAGCCTGGATGCGTGAGCGTCTGGGACTTCGTGATCTCGTCGGCTTGATAGCCTTTCCAAGAGGCTCTCGGTGCCTTTTTATAGTGCAAAGCCAGAATCTTTTGCTTCAAAAGTTGGTAAAATATAGTAGAGAATCGTGCCCCAAAATCTTTCCTTCCAACTCCATAATATTGCAGCGGATCCGCGGCAAATGGATGCTAAGGCCGCGGATCCGCGGCTAACGGATGAGATCTCTTGATCAAAATTCGTGTGCTTTCTTCTTGTGACAAGTGTCAATCCTAGGCACCTTCATAATTCAGAAATCTTCTCACGGTTGCTTCCAGACTTGATCTCTAAGTTTTGGTTCTTAATTTGGCAAGTTTTCTTCAACAAATTGATTTGTTTGATAAATTCTTCATAATAACTTGGAAAATTCTGCACAACAACTTAAATAAGATTTAGTAGACCTAGTTCTACTAGGATTAGGTCAATGAATTTATTTGCATACACTTTCCTACCAAATGATAATTAAAATATATTAACACATGGAAAATGGTGCTTTTACACATAAACCCTCATATGTATAATATATTATAATAAAGTCCTTTTTTAATATGAAAATGGTAGGAAAAATGTAATACAAATGTGCAGTTTTATCAACTGAACAAATACCCCCAAACTTATCTTTGATCGTCCCGAGCAAACTAGTTTATTTAAGAGGAGAAAAAGAAAGGAGAAAACTAAGTACACTTTTGTAGGCAGACACGATTGCACTGAGCACGTGCAACAAGCCGTTAAACCTCTAGGTGTCCCTAGTAGGAGGAGTGTTGTCTCCTGAGGGTTTTCAGCGGATTACACCCACAAAATCCTATAACAAAAGAGAGATGGTGAAATTTACATATAAAGATAAGAACCATAAAAGAAAGGCCTTGAAAAGAAGAGTTTCCAACTATACTAGCTTTTCAGTTGTTATGAGCCCTATCTTAATAGTCATGAAAAAATGTTAGAAATCACATCATCCCTCAATAAAACATCGTCTTTATTCTTCATTCCTACCTTTCATCCAAACATTGATCATATAACCCCACGTGTGTGTAAATAACATCCCTACACTCGGAGAATTCAATTCAAGCTATCATACTCTTGTCCATCTACCTTAGTATTTTTTAATTTGATGAATATTAAAGATTTGCTCACACATTTTCATGCGACCGTTAATACTTCTTGAGGTACTAACCGACCGATTACTCAAGTGCTTGCTGATTCGGTGATAGTATTTTCCTCGTCTTGCACCACCTAAGGCTTAGCAGTGACTCCCAGACCAGTTGGCCTTAGGGCACTAGGTGAAGAGGCACCCTCGCTATATTTTTTTATTGCTGCCTTAGCGATAACAAAACCAGTGTTCATTTTTTTTCTTTTCACCATTTTTTTCTTTTCTTCATTTTTTTTTTATTTTTTCATTTCCTTCATACTTTGGCTTTTAGACAAGAGCATTTCAAGGTATCCTCTACTATCCCGAGTTTCAAGACGTGTGTAAGTGCATATAGTAGGGTATCAACATTCAAATGTTCGGCTTCCAGAATAGAAACTATTTTTCAGACTTATTTTTATCCTCAGATTAGTGACTTCCTTCATTTTACTAACCCTTGGGACAACAGCTCATAACTACTTATTACCAGTTCGTGTAAGAAAACTTCTAATTTTCTTGGTTTTCTTAAACTATTCCTATCTTTTGGATGTAATTTTTCACTTTCTACTCTTTTGTTATAAAAGAAAATTTTTGAAATTTTTTTGAAAATATTGTGCTTATGCAAAATATGATGCAAATTGATGTGAAAAAGTGTTTGTTTGTAGTTTAACCGCAATCAGAACGGTGTCACGTGTAGCTAGACCGAGATGAGTACGGGTCGTCCTCTGGGAAACGTGGAACCTTTTACTTTTACTTTAGATGTGTTGAGAAAGAGAGGAGGGATAAAGAATTTTATAGAATGGTTTCTAGATCTACGTTAAACAAGAATGTAAAATATAGATCTAGATTATTTTAGAGATGTAGATAATATAATAAGATGGCTTGTAGGGTTCGTTAGGATTTAGTAGTTATGGACGATTAATTAAAAGTTACCATTTTTATCCATTAATAGATTTAAAACTAGAACGACGGTGATGCGTGTAGATTAGGGTTTCCGGAGGGAAAAGGAATCCCACTCTTAACCCTTATCTCGACACGGAACTCCGTTCATTATCTAGCCTTTACCAAAACAATCATTAATCTAATCTCTAATCGCGGTTGGAACTAGCAAAGAATTGCTAGCGCGCCCGATTAGGATGTTAATGATTCTTTTGATAAAGTTCCTAAACTTTATAGGACTTAAAAAGGGTTTAGTTATTTTCATCGTCCATTAGCCTACCCTAATCCTACGAACCCTAACAAGCGGAGAATTACTCGCGCATGTTGGGAAAAGAAGATGAAAAGAAAGAGAGGGAAAATATAATGTAAAATGCAAAAGAATTAAATAAAACAACTACCTTTATTAATCAACTTGAACAATCTACACTTTGATTCCTTAGAAAATGATTACAAAACTAGTTGCTTCTCGATCTCTTCCAAGGAGGTAGATGAACCGTTGATGATTAGCCTGGATGCGTGAGCGTCGGGAGCTTCGTGATCTCTTCGGCTTGATAGCCTTTCCAAGAGGCTCTCGGTGCATTTTTATAGTGCAAAGCCAGAATCTTTTGCTTCAAAAGTTGGTAAAATATAGTAGAGAATCGTGCCCCAAAATCTTTCCTTCCAACTCCATAATATTGCAGCGGATCCGCGGCAAATGGGTGCTAAGGCCGCGGATCCGCGACCAACGGATGAGATCTCTTGATCAAAATTCTTGTGCTTTCTTCTTGTGACAAGTGTCAATCCTAGGCACCTTCATAATTCAGAAATCTTCTCACGGTTGCTTCCAGACTTGATCTCCAAGTTTTGGTTCTTAATTTGGCAAGTTTTCTTCAACAAATTGATTTGTTTGATAAATTCTTCATAACAACTTGGAAAATTCTGCACAACAACTTAAATAAGATTTAGTAGACCTAGTTCTACTAGGATTAGGTCAATGAATTTATTTGCATACACTTTCTTACCAAATGATAATTAAAATATATTAACACATGGAAAATGGTGCTTTTACACATAAACCCTCATATGTATAATATATTATAATAAAGTCCCTTTTTAATATGAAAATGGTAGGAAAAATGTAATACAAATGTGCAGTTTTATCAACTGAACAATCCTCGTAGAGTACGTGGATGACATACTCTTGATAGGGAAGGAGTTTCCTATGCTACGCTCGGTCAATCTCCGCTTATCACAAGGATTCTCCATATAGGATCAAAGTGATACCTCCTAAATCCTGGGTTTTGGATCTATGAGATAGATCTAATTGGATGTTAAGACACTCACTAGTTGTAGTGAGATAGTATCAATCGATCCTGGGGAGAATCACTGGAAAGGTTCCAGGGTGATAAGAACGACTGAATGTCAGTCGCGGGCATTGTCTTTACCCTCAATGGAAGGGACGGTATGTTGGAAGAGTTCCAAGCTAGATACCGTGACATACTAGACGATTAAAGGCAAGATACATCGTTACCAAGGATACTACCAAAGAGGCAGTCTGGATATATATAAGTTCATGAGATGAACTTCGTTCCTACCATTGTGTGACAATGGAGTTGTGGCTTTTGCCAAGGAACTACCGTCCCATCAGAAATCCAGATATAATTCTTAGGTAGTATCACCTGATCATGGAGATGGTTGATCTCCAGGGAGATCGAGATTAGGAGAGCAGACACAGAGGACAACAGCGCGGATCCACTCACAAAGGCCTTTTTCCCAGTAGAGAATTTTATGGGATGGTTGAGTATGAGATACTTCAACCGCAGCTAATTATTGGGTATGCGATACCATAACAGATGGCCCTAGTGCAAGTGGGAGATTGTTAGTTATATGTATGCCCTAGAGGCCATTACTGTACATACGATGTATATTGTAGTGGATGCTAGAACATATATAGGGAGGACTTTCTTGCTCGACATGATAGTATGCTATCTGGTTGTACTTTATCTTAACATGTGCTCTGATTGTCTCTATATTACATGTTGATAAAGCCCTTAGGAAATGTACTCGACTACTGGGACTATGATGAGATCATACTAGTGGGGCCACGGTAGTCGACGAGTACATCCTATAACTGTTCCTAGTCGAGGGTGTATCGAGACAGGGCATCGATACACCAGAGTAGACTAGCGTATACACATCTTGACCCATATGATGGGCGATGGATGATCCCATATCCATCGGTGTTTGACATCAAGGATGGTGTACGGGTGCTCAGTGGAGACTGGGTACACTGGAAGGACTCGCCGAGAACTCCCAGATGGTATTATACCTCACGTCAGATGGCAGTTCTCCGGTGACACTGGTACAGAGTAGTCTGTTGACCCGAGATCGTTATAGAGTCTTGTGTGATTCCCACTGTGCTTTGATTTCCATCATACCACGTCCAAGAGGGCGTGCAAAAAGGTGGCTTTTGGGTACAGTCCCGAATCACATGGAGGCAATGGGCGATAGGAGGGGATTCGTCTCTCCCGGTATAGGGAGTTGATGTTGTGCTGTGTTCGATTGGCTATAACCGGAAATCCCTGTCCAGGGTTGCTGAGATTTACTGGTAAGTGTTATCAGTAGTTTCTCGAACTGTTATAGACCTCATACCGACACGACTTATCGAGCTACTGGGGTCTAACGTTTACCACCCCTAGGCGAGATATGCAACATATCAAACGACGAGACCGGACTGTACGGGACTGTTACTGATTGGATTCACAGGAGAAGTTACAGGCTTGCTTGTTGATCTTCTGAGCGCTCAATACCTGGATAGCTGTTACTGTTGGAGATAGTGCCCTCAGAGTAAATTATTGGATCACAGGCACGTGATTGCAATGATTGAGGGAGGACCTATCCCGGTAGGACAGTCTTACTCGAGATGATAGTATGCTATCTGGTTTATCTTTATCATCGTGTACTGCTTTAGGTGACCTGACATGTCGCTATTACACGTTGATAGAGCCCCTAGGATTCTTGCTTGACTACCAGCAGTATGATGGCGATCATATACGTGGGAGCTGGTAGTCTATAAGCACATCCTTAAAAGGTCCCTAGTCGTAGGAGTTTCGAGACAGGGCATCGATACTCCATTAGTAGACTAGTGTATACAGTCGAGACCCTGACGAGGGGCGGTGGCCGGTCTCACAAGCCACTGGTGTCAGTTGGTTCACCTAAGATGTATACAGGTGCTCATTGGGTTATGAGTACACCGGACAGGACTCGCCGGGAACCTGCTAGTTGGGATTATACCAGACGTCAGATAGCAGTTCCCAGGTGACATGTGTACAGGTTAGTTCATCGACCTGAGATCGTCATTTGTCTCGTGTGAGTTCCCACTGTGCTTTGATTACTACCCTACCACGGCTCAAAGGAGTCGTGCAAACAGGTTTTAGTTGGGTACAGTCCCGAGCCACATGGAGGCAGTGAGCGGATCTGCAGGGGTTCGTCTCTCCCGGTATTGGGGGTGAGGTCGCGCTGTGTCTAGGAGAGCCATTACGCAAAGCCCTCGGCCGAGGCAGGAGATTTACTGGTAGGTATTCCAGTAGTATCTCAGGGCGTTCTGGGCTACACTCCGACACGACTTGTACCGCCTTTGGGGGTCTGATTTTTACCAACCCCCTAGGCCCGACATGCGATCCTCATAGACGAACGGACCGGACTGTACGGATATTGTCACTGACAGGCTCAGTAGGGTGTCAGGATGAGTTCGCTCATCGACGTCCCTTTTGGTCAATAGCTGGTGGCCCGTCACGTATTGGCTTATACCTCTGACGTGCTAGTGGTTAAATCCACAGCCATAGTATTGACGAGTCTTTAGAATCCACCACACTTTCAGTTACTCAAGCTTTCGGGCGAAACGCTGTAGAGGCCGTATGGAGATATGGCAGGGTCCGATCAGATACGTGCGGTATTGCACGGATCAGGATCGGACGGTTTGTACTAGTGGCCGTATGGTTATATGGCAAGGTTCGATCAGATACGTGCAGTATTGCACGAATCAGGATCGGACGGATATTACTAGCCGGCTTTGGCTTAAGCCGGTCCTAGTTTAGTACAGTGTAGATTTTGTCTCATTGCATTTGTATCCGGTCGGAATACAGATGCGGGTGTGTATGCACAGTATCGGGGTTTTCCTGTAATTTATTACGGGACCAGTTTTCTGGAGTTGCCAGTTTGCATTCCGTTCCGGCCGGTTTTTCTTTGTTCTTTCCCGGCCGGACTTTTCTGATGGAGGGGGTAATTTGCAGTTTTGCAAATTACATTTAGGGAGGGGGGTTTCTTGCATATGTGGGATTATGTTTGACCATCATCATTTTTATTCTCTTTACATCACTTGCTTTATTCATGATGAGAAAGGATTTGATTTGTGATTGGAATTGATAAGAAAGTTTGTAATGATAATGTTTGGATATGGTCACCCTTCATGCTCTCCTACACTCACCTCCCTCTTGTTGGATATATTCTTTTCTCCACCATTCTCATTTGAGAGGAGATGGTTGAAAAACATTTGAGAGAAAAAGAAAAGAATGAGAGAGTTCATCTTGGTTATGTGAGGAATTCTTCATCTCCTTCTTCTTCTTGTTTTGGAAAAATGCAAGCACCATTTTTCCTAACCCCATTCCTCCATCAAGGCAACTACAAACCCCGAATGAGACTAGCATGATCTACTACACATTCTACAGCATATCTTGAGCATGTCGAGTTGCCGGCTTCATGCCCGAGTTGCCTCGGTATTGAGGCGGGAGCCCGTAAAAGACGCAGGCGATGTGGTGCCCTTCCGGCGAGGAGGCGACGATGTGGAGGCAAGACTTTCCGCGGGAGATCGGGACGATGGCGAGAAGACCGGAGGACTCGGATCACTCGGTATACTTCTCTTCCCATCTCTTGATAGCTAGTATAGGTTAATGGTTAACGATCCGGGTTTTCATTGTCCGCGGTAGCGCCGGTTTCCAAGTAAGAAAAATTTTTGATTCCGCATTTTGGCCTCGGTAAGACGGCCGGGGCGCTGCCGTGGCGCAACATGGTATCAGAGCCACGCCATTAACCTTTCCTAGCTTGTTCTAATGCGTTTTGCTTATCCGATCGACCAAAATTCCAAAAACCTCATTTTTATTCACATCAGTTTTCTGTTGGAATTTTTTGGTGTCAAAAAATTTTTCAGGTTGTAGAAAACTGCTGTACAAGACATTCTAAGACTTCTGTAAAAATTCGACAGTGTCAGTCGATCAGTGGAGCGCGGAACCGCGGCCAAACCCCCTCTTGGGCCGCGGTTCCGCCGCACTCTACTGTGTTCACCTTGTCAAATTTATACAGTGGCCTTATGGGCTGAAAATAGGGCTTTTGGGATATTAAATTTGGGCCCAGATCTTCTGTGACTGCTACAGTATTACTTGGGGGCCCACTTGTTAATTGTTTGATCGATCGGATATTTTTAAACACATTATTTCACAGTATTTACATTATATCTACGACCGTGAATGTCACTCGATCGGTAAATCCGGTCTAACTGCTATAGCCCGGTTAGACGGATTTGCGAACGTGATTTTCACGTTGATGTTCTATGTTTATGCTGTGTTGTTGCGGATCGGTCGTGGGGGATAGCCTGGATGCAATGCTAGTACAGTTTTGTTGTATTATGTACATTTGATATTGCGGGGCGAGCGTCCGACATGTGGACTGCCGTCACTGCCTGTTTGTATTATTCTTTTGGGGCACGACCTGGTTGCGGTCGATGTACCCGGTGTATGTATATTTTACTTTATGTACTAGGATTACCCCGCGGAGGGGTGCATGGATAGCCGGGTTCTAGAGGGCAACGGGCCCGCATCTCATGGCATTGAGACGGAGGGGGCTTCACTCTAGGATTGGCGGGCTATTCGCCGCACTCGTAGGGGGTACAGGTCGACCCAGGAGGGGTGCCCAAGTTACCGGATTCCGTGAAGTGCTGGGTGGTCCATTCACGGTACTGAAAGGGGCTGCCTCGCTTCAGGTTTTGGCGGGTCACTTGCCGCGCCTGTAGGGGTCTAGGATTTCATTGCACAGGTTATCCACACGACCAGGGGAACGTCGGGTTTCAGCAGCGGCTCTGTGAAACCCGGGGCTTCCAGATATCTGTATTGTTCTGTGATGCTGTAAATTTCTGTGATGTTGCATTTTTTCACGCCTTGAGCGAAATACTATATATTGGCATATATATTAGTAGATGTTGTATATGTTTTTCATCCGCGCTAGTCCAGTCCCCGCTCTGCCGCTAGTTAGCTAACCTAACGGGTGATGACGGGACCCAGTGGCGAATGCGGATGGCATATACGTACGTCAGTATATTTTCGTTCTTTGTGGTGTGATCAATTGATGGGACTGCGTTGATTCGGATCAATGCAAGATAAACAAACCTATTCAGATGTTGTTGGAACATTTTTCAAAAAGCTGTTATTGCAAGGACGTTCACTTTTGTTTTGCATCGTGGTATTCATTTGGAATATCCTGCTCCTCAGTCGACGAGGCAAGGGCCGAGATCCCTTCACCGGGAGTGACCCCTTGGACAGAAGTTTGCGTCAGGGCATTAACTTCACTATAGCCGATTACTTTTGCTTTGCATCGTGGTATTCAGTTGGAATATCCTGCGCCTCATTCTACGGGGAAAGAGCCGAGATCCCTTCACCGGGAGTGACCTCTTTAGCAAAGGTTTTCGTCACTATATTTTTATAAAAGGCTATGCAGTTCCTTCAACGATATCAAGTTCATTACGTTAAAGGTTTTTCGCCAAAAACTACACATAGCCCTCCGTCATTTCTTACAAGTATTACTTAGTATTCGTGCTGCGTTTGTTGACTGTGTCAAGGCGTAGTGTGCGGTAGCTAAGTAGTGTTTGTTTGTAGCATATTAATGGGATTGGTTAGGACAGTCGTGCGGCCTTGTTGACTGTGTCAAGGGCTCGTACGGGTGGGTTTAATGCAATCCAGAATAATGACGGGCTGAACTTGACTAGGACTCTTTGATTTGTTGACTGTGTCAAGGTCACTTGGGTCCTAGGGGTAAAAATCACATCGGGATTTTCAAAAGAACTGAAACTTGCCAGACATGCGCATACCTTCTGGAGTGTGGTGACTTGAGTAGATTCCGTCAAGTTATCATGCGATGATAGTTGGATCCTGATTCCCACTGATGAGTTAGTTTACTCCTCGGGTGACCCCGACTAATTCTTTTTTTAGGTTTGGAGGAGAATTTGAGGTACAGTGGGAGGTTTCCAGATTAGATAAAATGATAACCATTCTGATCTAGGTTAGAGTGCACGCTGAGTGTTTCTTTTCTCTCTCTCTATGGCAGCGACCATTGACCCAACCCTAGACTATGACTCAGTGACCAAGTTGACCGAACCTTCTTAAACACTGGCTTTTGGATTGTCTGAGTTGCAGACCTCATTGCCACTCCTACTTTTACCCTTTTCTCCAGGACACCCCGTATTACTACGAACGTCCACTTCCATTGGACAAAACCATCGTATGGTTATATACGAACTCGAAGGACTTCGAGGATGGTTTCTGGTTCTGGAGAAAACGAATAGGACTATTCAGTTGTCTTTTCTTTTCACATTCTCTCAGGTTGCGAGTACTCCTTGGTTTAGGAGTAGTACACCTATTACGCAAATTGGATAGTCTTCTTCCAAACCATAGGCTGGTGCCGACCGGTAGGGAATGAAGAAAACCAGTTAGCCTAAACGGTGTACAGAAGGTATTAAGTTAAGACAAAGAAAGGGATTAGTAAGAGGGCAAAGTGAATTGCGACTGCTATTCACGACCAAACCGAGTATTTCTTCGCCAATCCTAAATCACCTTTGTATTTCTCCAGGACACTCCGTATCACTACGAAGATCCCAAATTTTTGGATACTCCATCGTATGGTTATATACGAACTCGAAAGGAACTTGTTCCAGTTCGGGGATGGATTCTAGTTCAGGAGAAATAGGAATAAAGTACATTCAGGTGTCTTTTTTCTTCACCTTCTCTCGCGTTGCGAGTGCTCCTAGGATTAGGACAGTACACCCTTTATGCTTTTTGGATAGTCTTCTTCCAAACCATAGGCTGGTGCCGAACGGTAGGGAGGGAAGAAAACCAATTGGCCTAAAGGAGTGTACAGAAGGTAATGACTAAAGACATATAAAGGGATTTGGAGAGATGGCAAAGAATTATACGGTTATAGTTGTGAATCTGGATAATGGAAGAGACATTACTAGGAATACCAGGATACCCCAACGAAACATTTCAATGTTTCAGTTTCACTGTGTACTGTTAATAGAAAACTGATTTCCCGATTAGACACTTACTCCAGGGTATGCATTTACCTGGTATGATTCTCACATCTGTATGGTTTTACAGATGATGAGTGGGAGTAAGTTATTGGGAATTGGGTGATCATTCTCATTATATCGGGATTCGTTGTAATCGGTGATATTTGAGGAATTCACCTGGGTTGTTTGCCGGACGGCAATTATTTGGTTTTGAATATCCGCTGTTGTGCACCAATCTCAAATTGATATATCTGTACGTCTATTTTCATAGAGTGAGATATACCTTTTGAAGTTATGTCTATGACATTTACCTATATCAGTGGATGGTTAGGTAAGGAGCATCAAACAGCGGTGTAATTCTTCTTAACCATAAGTACAGTTTTCAACCTACGACGCACAGTGAAAGAGTTGTTAGACTCAGCGGACTTATACAGAGTATTGTATGTTGTCCAGTGTCCATTAGGATAGAGGGGTTGGTCCTCATACTATATTCTGTTTACTTTTAACTTCTCTAGTTCTTAGACATGTGATTAGTAGAAACACAGGGTCTAAGTTTTGAGGAGTTATAGGTATTTGAATAGAGTAGAGAACCAAGTATTGCAAGTATCGGGATTCTTCAAAGTGATCGAAGATGTAGATACTTGTGTATGGTATTCAGTTGATAGTAATGATAAAGGGAAATTGCTTTTCTTTCAGGTTACTCATAATTGGAAGCATTCCTAAGTTGAGTAACGCTGATCGGCCTCCTTCCATTTAGTTGACATGCACTGGAGATAGCTGCATGATTTGAATCTGGTTCATTTAAATCAGTGCCTCTGGTTCTATATTGGATATAGAACAGTTCATATCTTAACGATGTTAAGGTACGGGGAGTTGTCCGGCTTATGATTAAAACCAGACACTGGACAACTCAAGGCACGTTTCTGTAATGGCTGTTTGTGGGTTAACCCAGGCTATGACGAGGGTTGACTTTCTACCATCTGGAAGATCAATAGTGATATTGTTCTTAACTCGCCACATTTTAAAAGAAATGGTTATTTTTCAGAAAACAGTAGTGGGAGTATGGTAGAACTGGAAGTAATTCCAGAACCACAAACGATTACCAAAGATTTGATAAGGAACCTAAAGATTCAATCTGATTTGACATTCCATTGGCCACTCCGCAGATATGATGGGTAACCTCAGGCACTCGAGAGGTACTTCGGTATGCTCAAGGACGGTGGCAGGGAGGTTCTTGTTTACCCAGACTTACCATTGCTGTTGTTCCAGACTGTGAGACCCGGCAGGAGGATGAGTATAGCGTCGTTCTAAACTAGCTTTAGAAGTGCATGTCTATATGACTCTGGCAGAGGGTTGTCGTAGTCAGTGGGAGCAGCGGAAGCATTGGTGGACAGGTGGCTTATGTCTATTTATAGACTAAAGCAGATATAGCGGAGATAGATCATCTATTTCTGATGTGACAGTCATAGGTTTGACGTCATCAGAATAAGGGGGTGGATCTGTTAAGAAGGTAGTAGGGTGTGATGTCCTGGTTTTGGATGACATACACAGAGTAGGAAAGGAAACTCCTACACTACGATCGGTTATACTTTGGTCGTCACACAGTGGTTTCTCCACATGGGACTTGGATATTATATCAGACATTCTGGTTACTAGATCTATGGTTTTAGATCTAGATTTGGGTGGTTTCCCAATCTGGGTACTTAGACAGCATTCTAAGAGTATTTAGAATGAACGATTCCTGGCATGGTTGTGTACCTGCAGGTAATGGAGTCACCCTCTCTAAAGGTGTCTTACAGACTAAAGGGGAGAGGGATGTGCATGATTGGCAGATCACTTGCTTAGGCAATTGAGTCAATCATGAGATGTCAAGTACCACACCAGATGTTGTTCTTGCACTAGATGCAATAAGTTGACATTGATCCAATCCTGGAGAAACAGTCGGAAGCAGTTTTAGAACATAAGTGGATGTTCTAGGGATGTGATAACGACAGCCTCATTTGGGAGACAGTTATCATTCCAGGCTTCCAAGGTGACATGGACGACAAGGAGGTTGTCAGAGTTATAGTTTTCCTTCTGACGAGGGGCAGTATTTTGGACAGGTGGTCCAAGGCAATACTGAGGGTGGCATGGCGCAGGATACTGATTAAGTTCAGTTGACAATACAGTCTAAGAAGTTTGGATTTGGAGTTCATTTATGAGCTAAGTCCCATCAGACATCCAGACATTCTAAGACAGGTATTGCTCATTTCGGGAGATGGCTTTCTCCGCGAACTTGAGATATAGAGAGATATAGAAAGAAACATCACAGCGGATCCACTCACTGAGGCTATTCCTCGAACGCAATAGTTTCACAAACGAGCTTTGTGAGACTGACTAGTAGAGGAGTTGGGTGTTCGGTATCACACGGGCTGTGAGTATGCGACATCGCAATAATTAGCCTTGAGTGCAAGTGGGAGATTGTTGGAGATAGTGCCCTCAGAGTAAATTATTGGATCACAGGCACGTGATTGCAATGATTGAGGGAGGACCTATCCCGGTAGGACAGTCTTACTCGAGATGATAGTATGCTATCTGGTTTATCTTTATCATCGTGTACTGCTTTAGGTGACCTGACATGTCGCTATTACACGTTGATAGAGCCCCTAGGATTCTTGCTTGACTACCAGCAGTATGATGGCGATCATATACGTGGGAGCTGGTAGTCTATAAGCACATCCTTAAAAGGTCCCTAGTCGTAGGAGTTTCGAGACAGGGCATCGATACTCCATTAGTAGACTAGTGTATACAGTCGAGACCCTGACGAGGGGCGGTGGCCGGTCTCACAAGCCACTGGTGTCAGTTGGTTCACCTAAGATGTATACAGGTGCTCATTGGGTTATGAGTACACCGGACAGGACTCGCCGGGAACCTGCTAGTTGGGATTATACCAGACGTCAGATAGCAGTTCCCAGGTGACATGTGTACAGGTTAGTTCATCGACCTGAGATTGTCATTTGTCTCGTGTGAGTTCCCACTGTGCTTTGATTACTACCCTACCACGGCTCAAAGGAGTCGTGCAAACAGGTTTTAGTTAGGTACAGTCCCGAGCCACATGGAGGCAGTGAGCGGATCTGCAGGGGTTCGTCTCTCCCGGTATTGGGGGTGAGGTCGCGCTGTGTCTAGGAGAGCCATTACGCAAAGCCCTCGGCCGAGGCAGGAGATTTACTGGTAGGTATTCCAGTAGTATCTCAGGGCGTTCTGGGCTACACTCCGACACGACTTGTACCGCCTTTGGGGGTCTGACTTTTACCAACTCCCTAGGCCCGACATGCGATCCTCATAGACGAACGGACCGGACTGTACGGATATTGTCACTGACAGGCTCAGTAGGGTGTCAGGATGAGTTCGCTCATCGACGTCCCTTTTGGTCAATAGCTGGTGGCCCGTCACGTATTGGCTTATACCTCTGACGTGCTAGTGGTTAAATCCACAGCCATAGTATTGACGAGTCTTTAGAGTCCACCACACTTTCAGTCACTCAAGCTTTCGGGCGAAACGCTGTAGAGGCCGTATGGAGATATAGCAGGGTCCGATCAGATACGTGCGGTATTGCACGGATCAGGATCGGACGGTTTGTACTAGTGGCCGTATGGTTATATGGCAAGGTTCGATCAGATACGTGCGGTATTGCACGAATCAGGATCGGACGGATATTACTAGCCGGCTTTGGCTTAAGCCGGTCCTAGTTTAGTACAGTGTAGATTTTGTCTCATTGCATTTGTATCCGGTCGGAATACAGATACGGGTGTGTATGCACAGTATCGGGGTTTTCCTGTAATTTATTACGGGACCAGTTTTCTGGAGTTGCCAGTTTGCATTCCGTTCCGGCCGGTTTTTCTTTGTTCTTTCCCGGCCGGACTTTTCTGATGGAGGGGGTAATTTGCAGTTTTGCAAATTACATTTAGGGAGGGGGGTTTCTTGCATATGTGGGATTATGTTTGACCATCATCATTTTTATTCTCTTTACATCACTTGCTTTATTCATGATGAGAAAGGATTTGATTTGTGATTGGAATTGATAAGAAAGTTTGTAATGATAATGTTTGGATATGGTCACCCTTCATGCTCTCCTACACTCACCTCCCTCTTGTTGGATATATTCTTTTCTCCACCATTCTCATTTGAGAGGAGATGGTTGAAAAACATTTGAGAGAAAAAGAAAAGAATGAGAGAGTTCATCTTGGTTATGTGAGGAATTCTTCATCTCCTTCTTCTTCTTGTTTTGGAAAAATGCAAGCACCATTTTTCCTAACCCCATTCCTCCATCAAGGCAACTACAAACCCCGAATGAGACTAGCATGATCTACTACACATTCTACAGCATATCTTGAGCATGTCGAGTTGCCGGCTTCATGCCCAAGTTGCCTCGGTATTGAGGCGGGAGCCCGTAAAAGACGCAGGCGATGTGGTGCCCTTCCGGCGAGGAGGCGACGATGTGGAGGCAAGACTTTCCGCGGGAGATCGGGACGATGGCGAGAAGACCGGAGGACTCGGATCACTCGGTATACTTCTCTTCCCATCTCTTGATAGCTAGTATAGGTTAATGGTTAACGATCCGGGTTTTCATTGTCCGCGGTAGCGCCGGTTTCCAAGTAAGAAAAATTTTTGATTCCGCATTTTGGCCTCGGTAAGACGGCCGAGGCGCTGCCGTGGCGCAACAGTTACGTTTAGCTGACCGCTTGCAGCTTGTGGGTGTTTGATATGATCATCACCTACTGCCGGCGTATTGACGATTCTTTAGAGTCCTACACAGAGTTTTCTTGGCTCAGGCAAAACGGAGTAGGGGCACATATGTGATATGTGCGGGACCGAGGATAATGCGGTATGTGATATCGTATTGTATTCTCGCGATATTTGATATCAGCCGGGTCATCGGATCAAGTGTTGATTCGATGAATCGGTACGGATAAATATTAGTCGGTTATATGCGATATAGCCGGATTGTCGGATCAAGTGTTGATTCGATAATTTAATGTATAATAATATATATGATATATTAAATTACATTAACTAATATTTGCTCACTAAAAGATTCTTTTTCTCACCGGATTAATACATTGATATATATGCGATATATGTTAATTGTATTATTTTCTTTTGTTGCAAATATATAATATATATGTGATATATATTATTGTGACATGATATGATTTATTATAAAACATGTTTAAGGATGATAATAAGGGATTAGGGTTTGATTAGGGTTAGCACCTTCTTGTTCATTCTAGAAAGATTTTATTTTGTCATGATAAAGATATTTTGTTATGACTCATGCTTTGACCTAACCAAACCCTAACTCTAGTTTATTCTCTACATTGGTTTAACCTCTCATCTTTGACCATGGTTTGATAATCAATCATATATTCTTGATTACTATTCATCACAAAAGGAATTCTATGATCATTGTTCATCTTCTTCCTTGAGTTCTTCTTGAAAAGCTTTCTTGTTTTGATATTTGTGATGAATAAATATGAGAAAAAGATAAATAAAGAGAGCAAAAATCCTACTTCATCATCCTCATCTTCCCTTGCCATTTAGATGAGGGTGTTCACATCATTTCATGAGTGTTAGCTTGTGTTAACGAAACTTCAAGGTAGATCATCTTAGTATCGAAGATCGGAAGCAAAGGTTGCATCTTTCTCTTCGTGGAACCTCTCGAGAGTCCGGAACCCGATGATCGCAGCGAAGGGACCACAACACGGAGCATATGAAGTGAAGGACCGGATCTACAAAGGTTGTAATCCCTCTCACTTAGTGTTAAAGTTGTTAACATGTTAGTTTTCGCCTAATCTCTAGTTTAAAGATCTGTATTCGGGTTGTTCGGCACGGCTAAATTTTTAATCGGGCATGGTTGATGCCTCGTAGACCCTTGTGCGCGTGCCTAGCAACCCTACAAGAAGTTGCACGAGACTGCTAGATTTAAGACACCTAACCTATATTCCGTTGCTGTTGTACCGTGGCATAACAGTTCCTTGTACTTCTATTTGCCCTAGTCTCTAGCAATAGGGACTTTTCTCGTATACACTGGCATTCTTCTGTACCAAGCTACAAACAATAGCGTTAACACTAATTACAACTTTAAAAGTTATACTCCCTCTCTTACTCTCTGTCTATTATCCTTATCCTTTATCTTTGGGACTTACCGAGCGATTGTTCGCTGACGACATTCCTTCTCTTTCTTCTTTGGAATGTTGTCAGGTGATCTGGACACTCAGGAGATCGAGCCTACTAGTGAGGATTTGGATCAGCTTGCCTACGACCCAGAGCTTTAGCTTCATTGTACACATTTTTATTTCAGTACTTTTCATTTCTATTATGCTACTGTTTAGGCATTGCTTTCATTCAGTTTTATTTACTTTTCCATTTATTGTAAAAAGAATGTGAATAAATAAAGTTGCTGTTTTATTATATCTTGTCTCTTATGCATTTATCTTTATATTTCTTAGATACGCTTAGCGTATTTACTTCACAGTAAATACGTAGAGATCTCGTCGCGTTCTCTTCCCGTACACTGGGAAGCGGGGCGTGACAAACTTACAACTTCAGTCTACTATTGTCAATCAGATCAAAGCAGCTCAAGCAAGTTGTAATACCCGAGCCCAATGCTACTATTTTTTCAGTTACTGTTTGAGCATAATGTGGTACTCATTTCTTTTAGCTTGCTTGTTTGTTGCTTACTGTAAATTTTTACCTGGCAAAATCATTTCTGCATATAACAAATTTTGGCATCTAAACTAAAATAAAAAATATCCATCTTGGCCTACTTGACACCCCTAACCCCATTGTAGCGTCCGTGCATTGTGTTCTCATCCCATTCAGTGAAACGGGCGAGTTTGGATGGCTACGTGCACGTACGTGTGTCCGTTTTGGGGGTATGCTTTTTAATCATAAAACACTTCATTTTAATGTTTGGATCCCACTTAAAATTCTATTATTTCAATTTCAAATTTTTGGACCCGACCCGGGCGCGATTTGGAAATGTTTTACTTTGCGCCAAAATCCCAAATTTTATTATTTTAAAACGTCGTATATTTTTCATTAACCATACAAATCTTACTGTTCATTTCAAATCTTTAAATCCTTTTTAATATTTTTCCTAACAACTAAATCTTCTTCTCAGCCAATCATGGCTCTCCAAACTCGTAGGCCCCACCTGTTACCTCTTCTCTCTCTCTCGCTCTCTCTCTCTCCACTTTTTCTCTCTCTCTCTCATACATTCTCTCGTACTTCTCTTTATCATTCTTTCTTTTCTTGCTTCATGTCTCGTTTCTCATTTTTTTTAACTGTTCTTTTGTTGCCGGAATTTCGTCGTGCCGGTGATGCTTCACGACGTTCTAGTGAGGTACCCCGACCCGTGTGGTTCCTTTGTTCGTCGTTTGGGTTCATTCCGTGAACCGTGCGTCCGTCGCGAGTTTTCCCTGCCGACGGTTAACGTTCCGTTTTCCCGATTCGCGACCCATCGAGGCAAGTTGATCTTGCTACATGCTATATAATTCATTTTATACCTATTTAAATAAATACCATACCTATAGTTTAAATCTAGTGCCCCATGTTTAATTTTATAACGTTTCGATGTTCCGTTTGCATCCGTTTATATCATATTAAATCTAGATCATGAAAACTTATCTTGTGACATACTAGATTACATTATACTGCATCCATATCAATTAAAATATACATCGTCGTAATATTTCTTATTATTATCTTTAATTAGTTTATAATCTGCATTTTATGATATTATATATTTAAAAATATTATAGTTTACGCATGAAACGTCGTTGAAAAAGCGGATACGACAAATCTGAAATTTACTGTACACCTTACCTTATAAAATTCATTATAAATCATAGAAAAATCATTAGTATACGTTATTTAGTTCGTTACGAAGCTAACTCAGAATAATATAACTCTATGAAATATTTACTTGCAAAATAAATTGTTTAAATAACGTAAAATGCAAATGAATATGTCTTTAAACTGCTGTCCAGGGAAATTCCAGCAGCAAACTTTCAACTTCGAATATTCATAGCTTTTTATAAGGACAACCTGAGATGCTTATACTTATAAAAATGAAAACCTTATTGAATTATCTTTGTTTTGGTATAAGACACGTTCCTTTTGGAGAACGTTTTTTATTTTTAAGCTATTTTACAAATTAGGGTGACGCTGAATTTCTGAACGGAACTTTCTTGTGCATGGTTAATCAGTACCACTTTTATAGTTATTAATCGTTTTGAATATGCTATCCAAATTAATATTATTATATCAATATTTATATCACATATTGCTTAGTTGTACATCCCACATTACCATTTTATAGTTTTATAACTTTTCGGATACCCGTTTGCATCCATCGCATTTAAGATACATATAATTGCATTCATAGATCACATTACTACATAATAATGTGATATTAACTCTCCATGTTTAATAAATTGCATCCTAATTAATATTGAAACTATAAATGTAACCCTAATCGATAACTTTGCATCCATATCCTTGAAATTATATCTATTTGCATATCATATTACATGTTCCAGTTTATTGTTCTGATAGTACTCATGCTTGTTTATTTATACACATGCTTATGTTAGTTTGATTATGAGCACCCATATGACATCTTGTGCTTCCTGACATGACCTGTTACACTTCCTACTTGACCCGACATGGTACCGTATATTGCTTGACTTGACATGATGTACCATGACCTGACCCGTTACCTGATCTTGTGTCTAATGCCAACAAACCTGACATGTAGTCCTCATGGACCGTTCCTGTTGTCTATCCAGACAAACCTGCTTTTACCTGATCCTGTGTTGGCATTAGTTCTTGATTACTGAATACCTGACTCGACATACATAACTTGGGGGTATGGGGAAATCAAAGGTGAAACCTGACTTGTAACTCAACAGTTCGATACCTGTTCTGATCAGTCTTACGGGCTAGGCCAGCCCCGGAGTGATGATGCTGACATCACTCGCCCATCCTGCTACCTGTTACTGCCTAGCGGCACGTCTCGGATTCAGCCCCGAGGGTCTTGACCGTGGTCCCGGGCATGCACGGGATACTATTGAGTTACATCGATAATTCATCAATTTGGTTTCAAAGACTCTAGAATAGAAAACCTGATAGAACAGTTTAGTTATCCACTGCACACTACCCTGCACTGCTTGATTCACATTATTGCTACTCTCATTTTATTCATGTTTATCTTGCATTGCCTATTACATTGTTCATATTATATTACTTGATAACATGACGCACTGACGTCTGGGTTTTGCATGGCCCAGATTCTGTACCGCTGTCGCAGTCCGAGCAGGAGTACTTCAGCCAGCAGGCTGAGCTGTGAGTTCAGTAGTAGTTAGTTTTATTTCCTGCATTTATTTCCTGATATGAGCCCGCATTATGGGACATACGTTTCAGTTATTTGTATTAGATCATTTGCTTCCGCATTTATTTATTATTGACTCCTGTTATTCTGGATTATGGACATATTTTAGATAGTGCTATTCTTGTTCTTGATATCTCTACAGCCGTAATGTGACTGTGGATGGATACTTCCTACCCACAGGTAGCATGGTTGGCTATGTCACGTTCGCATTTTAGCATACTCTGGGAAGCGGGGCGTGACATGGTTCTTTTGGTATCAGAGCCATAGGTTAGTCGGGTTGATTCTTTTGTAGTTGGGTATTGTACCCAATACACGAATCAGAATACCCGTGTTTAGGAAACATGTCCTGCCACTTTTCCGTTTACCATTCTTGAATCACATTCTTCCTGATTATATCTTTCACGATGCGCAAACTTTCTTTGCATGTCGATTCGAAAAACATGATTTCTTGTTATCTCTAGGACTTAGGCGACTTGGGTGGAGTTAAGTAATTGTGGCTATGATACCGCGGCATAGTTACAATGCGGTACTCTATTTAAGTATCTTGGAGTTCTAGCCTTGACCTATATTCAAAATCTATCATCATGCTAATGTTGGGTGTTTTGAGTTCAGGAATATGGCAGATAGGAATTTGAAGACGTACCAGAGGCGTGTGGACGAAGCCGCCATGCTTGGAGTGATAAGGGGAATGCTGGAGAATCAGAAGAGATAGACCGGGCTGATCCAGCAGCAAGCAGACTCGTTTCAGGAAGGTTTGCAGATCGTTCAGCAGTTTGTAAACAATGTTGGAGCTAAACCAGTTGACCGAGTAGGGACCGTGGCAGATTTTAGGCGCTTGGGTCCGTCTACATTTACTGGTTTGGAGGAGCCGTTGCCAACAGAGCAGTGGCTAGTTGACGCAGAGAATTTGCTTATTGCGACACAGATTCCAGATGAGAAAGAATTGATGTGGTACGCATTCAGTTAGTGGATTACGCCCGAGAATGGTGGCTTGTAGAAGAGAACCGTTTGCCCAAGCCGATCAAGTGGGCGGATTTTTTGAAGAGTTTCCTGGAGAAGTTCTTCCCACGGACTGCACGGGAGGAAATGGAAGAGAAGTTCATCGAACTAAAGCAGAAGAGAGCACCCGTAGATGTGCATGCAGCAGAATGGACGAGACTCAGTAGTTTCGCTGGACCTTTAGTTGCCAACGATGCAGACAGGGCACGGAGGTTCATGCGCAGCCTGGACGTGGACATCCAGAGGCAGATTGTCTCCCTGGGTTTGACCACTTTCTCACAAGTACTTGCGGCAGCCGAGAGCAGCAGAGTTTATCTGGGATGAAGGGGAGTTTTTCTGTCGGGCCAGTCGAGTTTAGGGCTAGGCCGACAAATAATATTCTTGCATCAATGCAAGTGATGAAAGTGAAGAGCCGGCTGTTGTTCGTGATTTTATGGACGTGTTTGAAGATATATCAGGATTACCGTCGAAGCGAGACGTGGAGTTCGCAATTGATCTTATTCCTGGTGCAACGCCAGTATCTAAAGCGTATTATCCAATGGCACCAGTAGAGTTGGAAGAAGTTAAGAAACAAGTTGCTGAATTGCTTGAGAAGGGTTGGATCGGCAACAGTAACTCGCCTTGGGGAGCTCCAGTTCTTCTAGTGAAAAAGAAGGATGTGCATCGACTATCGAGAATTAAACCGGGTGACTATTAAGAACAAGTACCCTATCCCTCGCATTGGAGAACTTTTTGAGCAGCTTAGTGGCGTGAGGGTATTCTCGAAGCTGGATTTGCGATCCGGATATCATCAGGTTCGAGTGAAAGCAGAAGATATTTGCAAGACGGCGTTCCGAACTCGTATGGACATTACGAATACTTAGTGATGCCCTTCGGGGTAACGAATGCGCCGACAGTATTCATGGACTTGATGAACCGAATCTTTTCACTGTTCTTGGATCAGTTCATTGTGGTATTCATTAACGATATTCTGGTTTACTCGAAGAGTTTTGAGGAGCATACTGAGCATTTGAAGATCGCACTGCAGACGTTGAGACAGGAGAAATTGTATGTGAAGATGAGTAAGTGCGAGTTTTGGCTGGAGGAAGTGAAGTTTTTGGGGCATGTTGTATCTGGCGATGACATTGCCGTCGATCCAGAAAAGATTGCAGCAGTTCGAGATTGGCCTATTCCAAAGAATGTTGCTGAGAGAAGAAGTTTCCTTGGATTAGCCGGATACTAAAGAAGATTTGTGGAGAACTTTGCTCGTCTGGCAGAGTCGTTAACCAAGCTTACGCGTAAGGAGGTACCTTTTGTATGGACGGATAAGTGTGCGTTAGCTTTCGAGACGTTGAAGCAGAAGTTAATAACCGCCCCTATTCTGACCGTGCCAGACAATTCCGGCGGATTGGTGATTCACAGCGACGCATCTGGGAAAGGATTGGGATGTGTTTTGATGCAGCATGGGAAGGTTGTAACGTACGCATCGAGACAGTTGAGGACCCATGAGAAGAATTACCCAACTCATAACTTGGAACTTGCGGCTGTGATTTTCGCTTTGAAGATTTGGAGACACTACCTTTTGGGTGAAAGAGTCGAAGTCTTTACTGATCGTAATAGCTTGAAGTATGTGTTCACACAGAAGGAGCTTAATATGAGGCAGCGTAGATGGTTGGAGCTGATGGCTGACAACGATCTTGATCTTAAGTACCATCCGGGGAAGGTTAATGTTGTGCCGGATGCGCTTAGTCGGTTACCAGCAATTCAGGTGTTAACTACGTAGAAGGAGATCGTTGCAGATTTTCGAAGATTTGACTTGGAGGTTGTGCTACCGCGTTCTACGGGACAGTTGATGCAGTTGCAAGTGCAGTCGTCCTTGATTGAGAAAATTAAAGCAGCATAATCGCAGGTGTTTCCTGATTTAAAATCAGGAAAGCTTCTGGGAAAAGCTTCAGAAAGGGGTCACGTGTTGGCACGTGACACCTAAAAAAGCATCATCAAGTCAAGTTCAGTTTCCTGACTACGCTGAAGAAAATGGGCTTCAGAAAGAGTCACGTGTTCCCACGTGACCAAGGTCACGTGACGACACGTGACATTTAAATGCAAGCGTCAAAGGCACACAAGTTCCCTGATCAAGTCAAGGAAAAGGCTTCAGAAGAGGTCACGTGCTTCCACGTGACCAGGGTCACGTGTTGCCACGTGACGTTCAAGACAGCAGACTCGTTCTCCAGCTGAACCAAGGAAAGAGAGAGTTCAAACAAGGGTCACGTGCTCACACGTGACCAGGGGTCACGTGGCAGCACGTGACGTTTAAGCAGTAATAAGAAGACAGAGCGCAAAAGAAAGGAAAAGGCTCATTCCAAAGGGGGTCACGTGCCCACACGTGACCATGAGTCACGTGGTCACACGTGACCGGCTCTCAAAGCCCATTTTGTCAAACATAATTAAATTCTGAAGGAGAATCAAATCTTTCCAAAGGAAAGCAACTATCTGGAACCAATCAAATTAAAGATTCAGAGGTGATGAAATATCATCTATCTATGGGAAAATCTCGGGTTTGGAAAGATTTCCCCTTTAAATCTAACCAAAATAACAAAGGAGAATCTCTGGATTTAAAATCCAATGGTGAATAAAATTCACCTAATAATCCGAAGGTCCAAAACGAATAATGGATGTAAATAAAATCTCTTAATGAAGATTCGTCAAAAACTGATTGATTCGGCTGCTTCTCCTATAAATAGGAGCCAAGAGACACAGAGAAAGAGAGACATACGCAGAGAAGAAAAAAAAGGGGGAGAGCTTTGATACTTTGAAAAGACTCGGATCTTCTGCAAAAAACCCTAGATAAGAAAGGGAAGGCCTTTTGAAAGAAAGAGAATTTAATTCTCAACAGAGTTTAACTCTGATAATGTAAAAACAGAAGAACATATTTCTTCTCTCTTTGATAGAGGATCTGCAAAGTGCACATCTCCCCTTAAGGTTGAGAATTTAATTCTCAATGGGTTGAGATCCTGCCATGCAGATCCAAAACATAGAGAGGGAATGCAAGCACGAGAATTTAATTCTCACAGAACTATAGGAATTTAATTCCTTTAAAATAAAAGTAGGGCTTGACCCTATATCATGGGAATTTAATTCCTTCAGAACAAAAAAGAAACAGGGTTTAACCCCAATTAAAAAACCCAGTTCTGTTGAAACATCGGGAATTTAATTCCCTTAATCATAATCTAACAGAGGATGGAAGTTTAAACTCCTTAAAAACTTTTATTAGGGTTTAACCCTATTTAGTTCTTCATATATATGAGGAATTTAATTCCTACAGAAAATTCAGAGTTAAACTCTATTCCAGAATACAAGTCTTCGAAAGGAAGTAGGAATTTAATTCCTCTGAAATTTACAGTTCAAGGAATTTAATTCCTGAAAAAAGGTTAACAAAGCCTCTGAACAAAATACATAGAGGCAGGGTCACGTGTCATCACGTGACCCCCGCAAGAGGTCTACAGAGAGCCCCTTTGAGGCAGCACCCCACGTGACCCACGTGACCCTCGGCAGAAGCTCTAATACATAGGCATTTGAATGCCCATCACGTGATGGCACGTGATGCCCTGAAAGACACGATAATCTCAGAATAAATGAAGAGAGGGCGCTCTCACGTGCTGCCACGTGACCCCTCTTGTCTTAGTGTTTAACACTAAATTGAAACTCTCGAACTCAGTGTTAAAATACTGTTGGGCTTTAGTGTTCAACACTAATTAAAAAGTTTTATCTGCAGTGTTCAACACTGATTACCTTAGCGTTTAAACACTAATCTGAGATCTTCATTTGCAGTGTTCAACACTGATCTGTTTTTAGTGTTTAACACTAATTCGAAAAGCCTTGTTGCTGGTGTTTAACACCAATTATCTCTTAGTGTTAAACACTAACTTGTCAACCTCATTACCAGTGTTCAACACTGACTGCTCTGTAGTGTTTAACACTAGACTTTGGCCCAATTGGCCTAAATGGATAGAGGCAAAGCCTCTCCTGATTGGACTTAGCCCAAGATGGCCATAAGTCCTCAATTGGTGATTAACTGGTCCAATGGACTCATAACACAATTAATTCGTCTTGACCCCAAATTGGGCCAAGGACTATTTAATCCACTCCGGTTCTAGGGTACATCTTTTCACTCCTTTGATACTCGGCATTGTAATCCCTCAATGTCTTCAAAGAGGTGACGGGTCCCGATGACCACACATTGATATGGACTGTGGGGTCCTTAAACTCATGTCTAATGCAAATTCCTGGTTACGTGGAACGCGGATAATGTCACTCTTTGACCCCGTGGAAAACGTCCAGAGCGGAGCCTGGTCCTCGCCAAGCGCGGCAGTGAACCCGTGTGAAGCATCCAGAGCACATACCGGACTGTGGGGTCCTTAAACCCATGGACTACGACGTCCTTAACCTTGACCGAGATGTCTTAAAACTAACAATGGACTGTGGGGTCCTTAAACCCATGGACTACGACGTCCTTAACCTGGACCGCAATGTCCTTAAACTACCCATGGACCGCAATGTCCTTAAACTACCCATGTACCGCAACGTCCTTAAACTAGAACAATAGAGCCCCGTATGCTCTTTTGTCGGATTTAAACGGTCCCGTTTAAGTTGATCTTAGCCTCAAAGATGGCTAACGTATCCTTAAACCTTCAAACAGAGTGGACTACGAATCCCCCCAATTAACTCTGGCTCGAGGGTACATCCCCGAACTCCTCTGACATCCGTCGTTGTAATCCCTCAACGTCGTCAGAGAGGTGACGGGTCCCGACGGCCATACATACGATGGACCACTATGTCCCTAAACTGGAACATTAGAGTCCAAACGCTCTTTTGTCGGATCTAAACGATCCCGTTAAGTTGATCTTAGTCACAAAGTTAGACTAACGTATCCTTAACAAGCGTTTGAGTTGATCTTAGCCTCAAGTATGGCTGACGTATCCTCAAACCAAACCCCCCCAAACCCAAATCTAAGATAATACGGATTTGGACTAGTCCACGCCCTACGGGCGACGACATAACTCAGTCTCCGTAAACAATCCACGGGCAACAAAATACAAAACGAACACCCACGACACGAAGTGACCATCTGGAGAAGGAGAAAGTTGTTACCGCAATGCGGTAGCGTAATTAACTGCAGGAGCTTGCGCCTGCAGGGAAGAGCGTCCCCACAATCAAAAACCCCTCATTCGAGGGGGAATCTGACGAAGTCTGCTACATCGGACGCATCCGTCTAAACCTTCGATACATGGTGCCATAAATCAACTTGGCATCTTCGGAGAGGTGGACGGATAGCACCAATTAGCATCTGCCCCGAATCTCAGGCAAGACGCAGTGTCGCGCCGTCTTTCGGAGGGTAACAGCAGGATCCTAGACTGCAAAAGTTTCGAGAGCAAGTTGAAGCCGGACTACGAACAGATTTACTGGTCCATGAAGATGGTTCGTTGAGGTATGGTAGCCGTTTATGTGTGCCAAAGGGAGATGTTCATGAAGAGCTTATGAAGGAGGCACACAGTTCAGCTTATTCTGTACATCCAGGAGGCATAAAGATGTACCGAGATATTCGACAGCATTTCTGGTGGGAAGGCATGAAACGGGAGATTGCTCGCTTTGTGGCTAAGTGCTTGGTGTGTCAGCAAGTTAAGGCTGAACATCAAAGGGTTGCTGGTTTATTGCAACCACTTCTGATTCCTCAGTGGAAGTGGGAACATATAACCATGGATTTCATGACGGCTTTACCGCGGAGTCCAAAAGGCAACAATGTAGTATGGGTGATTGTTGATCGGTTGACCAAGGCAGCTCACTTTATTCCTTTTCGGGTTGGTCAATCAACAAAGACTTTGGCAGAGCGGTATATGCAGGAGATTGTAAGATTGCATGGAGTACCGGTGAGCATCGTGTCCGATCGGGACACTCGATTCTTATCACACTTCTGGAGGAGTTTACAGGAAAGTTTGGGGACTCGATTGAAGTTTAGCATAGCTTATCATCCTCAAACTGATGGCCAGTCGGAGAGAACGATCCAAACTCTTGAAAATATGTTGAGAGCGTGCATGTTGGACTTCAAGGGTTCTTGGGAGGATCATCTACATTTGGTGGATTTTTCTTACAACAACAGTTTTCAGGCAACTATCCAGATGGCTCCATTTGAAGCATTGTATGGTCGTCAGTGCCGTTCACCTGTTTGTTGGGATGATGTCGGTGAACGTAGGTTATTGGGACCAGATTTGGTTGTGCAGACAGTTGAGAAGGTTAACACTATCAGAAATCATATGAAGGTAGCACAAGATCGACAGAAGAGTTGGGCAGACACGTCAAGAAGACCTCTAGAGTTCGCCGTGGGTGATTTGGTGTTCTTGAAGATATCACTGACTAGAGGGGTGATTCGTTTGGGAGTCGAGGAAAGCTTAGTTCTCGATTCGTTGGACCCTTTGAGATCTTGGAGCGTGTTGGTGAGGTAGCGTACCGTTTGGCGTTACCGCAGACCTTGGCAAGT
The DNA here is from genome assembly GCA_030015575.1 of Agapanthus africanus. Classification (NCBI taxonomy): domain Eukaryota; kingdom Viridiplantae; phylum Streptophyta; class Magnoliopsida; order Asparagales; family Amaryllidaceae; genus Agapanthus; species Agapanthus africanus. The sequence goes on along the minus strand of CM057342.1, from coordinate 181,074,019 downwards.
GTGCACGATGTGTTTCACGTATCTCAACTCCGTAAGTATGTTCGAGATGAAATACACGTTTTGGATCATTCGGAGTTAACAGTACGAGAAGATTTGACTTTTGAGGAGCGACCGGTTGAAATTGTGGATCGAAGGGAAAAGGTTCTTAAGAACAAGGTTATCCCTCTTGTGCTTGTTTCTTAGGATAATCGATTGCATGGAGAGTCCACTTGGGAACGAGAAGATGAAATCCGGCAGAAGTTCCCTCACCTTTTCTTGTAGTTATCTATCTTTGTATTCTTGGAATTTCGAGGACGAAATTCTTTTTGTAGTCGGGTATAATGTAACACCCGAGCCCAATGCTACTATTTTTTCAGTTACTGTTTGAGCATAATGTGGTACTCATTTCTTTTAGCTTGCTTGTTTGTTGCTTACTGTAAATTTTTACCTGGCAAAGTCATTTCTGCATATAATAAATTTTGGCATCTAAACTAAAATTAAAAATATCCATCTTGGCCTACTTGACACCCCTAACCCCGTTGTAGCATCCGTGCATCGTGTTCTCGTCCCGTTCAGTGAAACGGGCGAGTTTGGATGGCTACGTGCACGTACGCGTGTCCGTTTTGGGGGTATACTTTTTAATCATAAAACACTTCATTTTAATGTTTGGATCCCACTTAAAATTCTATTATTTCAATTTCAAATTTTTGGACCCGACCCGGGCGCGATTTGGAAATGTTTTACTTTGCGCCAAAATCCCAAATTTTATTATTTTAAAACGTCGTATATTTTTCATTAACCATACAAATCTTACTGTTCATTTCAAATCTTTAAATCTTTTTAAATATTTTTCCTAACAACTAAATCTTCTTCTCAGCCAATCATGGTTCTCCAAACTCGTGGGCCCCACCTCTTACCTCTTCTCTCTCTCTCGCTCTCTCTCTCTCTCTCCACTTTTTCTCTCTCTCTCTCTCTCATATATTCTCTCGTACTTCTCTTTATCATTCTTTCTCTTCTTGCTTCATGTCTCGTTTTTCATTTTTTTTAACTGTTCTTTTGTTGCCGGAATTTCGTCGTGCCGGTGACGCTTCACGACGTTCCAGCGAGGTACCCCGACCAATGTGGTTCCTTTGTTCGTCGTTTGGGTTCATTCCGTGAACCGTGCGCCCATCGCGAGTTTTCCCTACCGACGGTTAACGTTCCGTTTTCCCGATTCGCGACCCATCGAGGCAAGTTAATCTTGCTATATGCTATATAATTCATTTTATACCTATTTAAATAAATACCATACCTATATTTTAAATCTAGTGCCCCATGTTTAATTTTATAACGTTTCGATGTTCCGTTTGCATCCGTTTATATCATATTAAATCTAGATCATGAAAACTTATCTTGTGACATACTAGATTACATTATACTGCATCCATATCAATTAAAATATACATCGTCGTAATATTTCTTATTATTATCTTTAATTAGTTTATAATCTGCATTTTATGATATTATATATTTAAAAATATTATAGTTTACGCATGAAACGTCGTTGAAAAAGCGGATACGACAAATCTGAAATTTACTGTACACCTTACCTTATAAAATTCATTATAAATCATAGAAAAATCATTAGTATACGTTATTTAGTTCGTTACGAAGCTAACTCAGAATAATATAACTCTATGAAATATTTACTTGCAAAATAAATTGTTTAAATAACGTAAAATGCAAATGAATATGTCTTTAAACTGCTGTCCAGGGAAATTCCAGCAGCAAACTTTCAACTTTGAATATTCATAGCTTTTTGTAGGGACAACCTGAGATGCTTATACTTATAAAATGAAAACCTTATTGAATTATCTTTGTTTTGCAATAAGACACGTCCCTTTTGGAGAACGTTTGTTATTTTTAAGCTATTTTACAAATTAGGGTGACGCTGAATTTCTGAACGGAACTTTCTTGTGCATGGTTAATCAGTACCACTTTTATAGTTATTAATCGCTTTGAATATGCTATCCAAATTAATATTATTATATCAATATTTATATCACATATTGCTTAGTTGTACATCCCACATTACCATTTTATAGTTTTATAACTTTTCGGATACCCGTTTGCATCCATCGCATTTAAGATACATATAATTGCATTCATAGATCACATTACTACATAATAATGTGATATTAACTTTCCATGTTTAATAAATTGCATCCTAATTAATATAGGAACTATAAATGTAACCCTAATCGATAACTGTGCATCCATATCCTTGAAATTATATCTATTTGCATATCATATTACATATTCCAGTTTATTGTTCTGATAGTACTCATGCTTGTTTATTTATACACATGCTTATGTTAGTTTGATTATGAGCACCCATATGACATCTTGTGCTTCCTGACATGACCTGTTACACTTCCTACTTGACCCGACATGGTACCGTATACTGCTTGACTTGACATGATGTGCCATGACCTAACCCGTTACCTGATCTTGTGTCTAATGCCAACAAACCTGACATGTAGTCCTCATGGACCGTTCCTGTTGTCTATCCAGACAAACCTGCTTTTACCTGATCCTGTGTTGGTATTAGTTCTTGATTACTGAATACCTGACTCGACATACATAACTTGGGGGTATGGGAAAATCAAAGGTGAAACTTGACTTGTAACTCAACAGTTCGATACCTGTTCTGATCAGTCTTACGGGCTAGGCCAGCCCCGGAGTGATGATGCTGACATCACTCGCCCATCCTGCTACCTGTTACTGCCTAGCGGCACGTCTCGGATTCAGCCCCGAGGGTCTTGACCGTGGTCCCGGGCATGCACGGGATACTATTGAGTTACATCGATGATTCATCAATTTGGTTTCAAAGACTCTAGAATAGAAAACCTGATAGAACAGTTTAGTTACCCACTGCACACTACCCTGCACTCATTGATTCACATTATTGCTACTCTCGTTTTATTCATGTTTATCTTGCATTGCCTGTTACATTGTTCATATTATATTACTTGATGACATGACGCGCTGACGCCTGGGTTTTGCATGGCCCAGATTCTGTCCCGCTGTCGCAGTCCGAGCAGGAGTACTTCAGCCAGCAGGCTGAGCTGTGAGTTCAGTAGTAGTTAGTTTTATTTCCTGCATTTATTTCCTGATGTGAGCCCGCATTATGGGACATACATTTCAGTTATTTGTATTGGATCATTTTCTTCCGCATTTATTTATTATTGACTCCTGTTATTCTGGATTATGGACATGTTTTAGATAGTGCTATTCTTGTTCTTGATATCTCTACAGCCGTAATGTGACTGTGGATGGATACTTCCTACCAACAGGTAGCATGGTTGGCTATGTCACGTGCCCATTTTAGCGTACTCTGGGAAGCGAGGTGTGACACAAGTGATGTCAAGTTGCAAAAGATCCGAGAACAATTAGAAAGTGGACTTCGAACAGACTTCATCATCCACAAATATGGATCTTTAAGATATAGAAGTAGGTTGTGTGTACCACAAGGTTCTGTTCGGAAAGAGTTGATGAAAGAAGCTCACAACTCTCCTTACTGAGTACACCCTGGTGGTACCAAAATGTACAAAGATCTACGTCAACATTACTCGTGGCATGGAATGAAGCGTGAAGTAGCCAGAAGCGTAGCCAAATGTTTGGTGTGTCAGCAAGTAAAGGCTGAATATCACAGGACTGTTGTGTTACTTCAACCGTTACTTATCCCAGAATGGAAATGGCAACACATCACCATGAACTTCGTGACTGCACTTCCTCGCAGCACGAAAGGTAACGATGTGTTATGGGTTACTGTGGATCGACTCACCAAGCCGGCTCACTTCATCCCATTTCGAGTTGGTCAATCTATCGAGACACTAGCAAAGAAGTACATGGAGGTAAGCATGAATCTAATGTAAGATTTAACCTCAAGATGTACTATTTCTGATACCCATGAACTCATGCAGGAGATCGTGAGATTATATAGAGTGCCGGTTTGCATCGTCTCCGATCGTGACACCAGATTCTGATCGCAGTTTTGGCAGAGTCTGCAAAGCTAGCCTAGGAACAAGTCTGAACTTCAACACAACTTACCATCCAAAAACAGATGGACAGTCTGAGTGAACAATTTAGATTCTAGAAGATATGCTACGAGCTTGTATGTTAGGCTTCAGAGGATCGTGGGAAGATCACCTACATCTTATGGAGTTTTCATACAACAACAGCTACCAGGCGAGTATTGGAATGACACCATTTGCAGCTCTCTATGGAAGGAAGTTTCATTCACCATTAAGTTGGGATGACATCGGAGATAGGGAACTCCTTGGACCAGAGATGATCATGGCAACTGTGGACGTAGTTTGCATGATCAGGGAAAGAATGCACATAGCCTAAGATCGATAGAAGCACTGGGCTGATGCAAAGCGCCGACACCTGGAGTTCCAACCGGAAGATCATGTGTTATTAAAGATCTCTTCAAACCGTGGAGTAATTCGCTTTGGCAAGAGGGGTAAGCTCAGTCCCAGATATATTGGACCGTTCGACATACTCGAATGAGTCGGAGAAGTAGTATATCGTTTGGCACTTCCACCATTATTAGAAGGAGTGCACAACGTGTTCCACATATCCCAGCTTCGAAGATATGTGAGCAACCCCAGCCACATCCTTGATCATTGTACAGACAGATCTATCTTGTGAGCAACAACCCGTTGAAATCCTGGACAAAAAGGTGAAGACATTACGGAATAAGGAAGTAAACTTGGTCTGAGTGGTGTGGAGAAAAGATTCACCAGGAGAATCTATTAGGAATATGTATGCTTTAGAGGCCATTATTGATGGTATAGTGGATGATTGGACATATATATAGAGGAATTTCTTGCTCGACATGATAGTATGCTATCAGGTTACCTTTATCTTAACATGTAGACTAGTATTTATACTGTCTGTCTCTTACATGTTGATAAAGCCCTTAGGATATATACTTGACTGCCAGGATTATGATGAGATCATACTAGTGGGGCCAGGGTGGTCAACAAGTACATCCTTTAATCAGTTCCTGTCGAGAGAATATTGAGACTAGAGCATCGATATTCTAGAGTAGACTAGTATGTAAGTTTCTTATCCCTTACAGGGCGATGGTTGATCCCACAACCATTGGTGTGTGATATCAAAGATTTTACACAGGTGCTCATTGGAGAATAGGTACACCGATTAGGACTCGCCGTTGACTCCTATGTGGTAGTATACCTATCGTCAGATAGCAGTCCTCTGGTGACACTGGTACATCCGAGATCGTCATAGAGTCTTGTGTGGCTCCCACTGTGCTTTGATTTCCACCTACCACGGCTCAAAGGAGTCGTGCAAACAGGTGGATTTTGGGTACAGTCCCGAGTCACATGGAGGCAATGAGCGATAGGAGGGGTTTCGTCTCTCTCGGTATTGGGAGTTGATGTTGCGCTATGCTCGTTGGCTATAACTGGAAGTCCTTGGACATGCCTGCTGCTGAGATTTACTGATAAGTGTTATCAGTAGTTTGTCAAACCGTTATAGGCCAGACATCAGCATGACTTATCACGTTACTGGGATTGACGTTTACCACCCTTAGACATGATATGCGACATATCAGACGAAGAGACCGGATTGTACGGTAGTGTTACTGATAGGCTTCATGGAGAGTATGGATGAGCTTTCTTGTTGATCTTCATATCGCTCAATACCCGGGTAGCCGTTACGTCCAGTTAGTACCGCTAACGGCTTGTAGGTGATTGATATGATCATCACCTACTGCTGGCGTATTGACGAGTATTTAGAGTCACACACAGAAGTTTCCTGATTCGAGCGAAACGTAGGGCACATATGTTGATATGTGCGTGGGCCTGATTAAATACGAGTATGTGATACCGTATTATAATCTGGCAGTTATCTGTTATCGGTTCGGTTATATGTGATATAACCAGATTGTCGAATCAAGTGTTGATTTGATAATGTAATATACAGATGAATAATATTAGTCGGTCATATATGATATAACCAGATTATTAAATCAAGTGTTAGCTTAATAATGTGATATATATTATATGTGATATAATTATATCTTAACTAATATCATTAGCTCACTAATTATTCTTCATTATATATATATATATAATAATAATAATAATAATAATAATAATAATAATAATAATAATAATAATAATAATAATAATGAAGCATGGCATGATTTCTATTTTTGAGAAAAATAGAAAAGAGGTGGAAAATGAGAGTATGGTTGCAAGTATGGGCTTTATTCATAGTTTATTCATCTGACTCACTATTCAAGCATGGTTGCAATTTTATATTGCAAAATTCCATGCTTGAATGAGTGGGGGTCAAGAATTGCCATTCATTCTAGTCTAATTCTCAACACTTAGACATTTTTCTTGAGTTGCTCCCATAGTTGCTCTCTAGCTTCATCTTCTTCCTCAATCGCCATGGTTTAAGCTTCAACCCTCACATGAGATGTGAATCATGAAGCTTGAACACAAACTTGTAAGCTTTTAACATCCCATACTTCACCACCCCACAACAAACTAGCAATTTGGTGTGGTGTGTTTCCTACACTAAAGGAGTTTAGTGTAGAGTTAGCTTGGGCTAGAGAAACTTCGGGTGGATCGTCGGTGGCACGAAGATTACGAAGGAGGTTCATTCAACTCGAAGAGGAGCCTAGTAGAGTCGCGTGGACTTCAACCCGGAGCTATAGAAGAGAAGGACTTGAACTACAAAGGTTGTATGCTCTTTTCTTCTCTTGAGTTAATCACATCACAAAGGCAAACCCTAATAATATAGTAACGATCTTGTTAGTTTAACTTAGCACCTAATAAAAATTAAAATGTGGCATGCTTGATACCTCTAGAACCTCATGGTGGTGTTTAAGGTAGACTTTCAGAATCAACGTGGGAACGTGAAAAAGACATGCGTGCAAGATACCCTTTCTTATTTGTAAACTAGTCCTTATGTAAATGTATATTCTGAGGACTAAATTTTTGTAAGGAGGGTAGAGTATAACGACTCTAATTTCACTGTACGATTTTTTTAAAAGTTAATGTACAGAATGAAATTTGCTAACCTGAGTACAAGTTATAAATTAAATTTGTTTAAGAACAATAAGAAAGCACTTGTAGCTCATTGGTAAAGCCTTGCACTGTTGTGACATAACCCCTGTGTTCGAATCCCATCAGCCACATATATTTTTTTTGAATTTTTCTTTTAAACTTTTTGGAAGCCCAAAAGTTTACATGTGCAATACACGTAAAAATGAAAAGACAGAAAAATAAACATGTGTAAAATGTTGTATGAACAGAAGAGAACACTTGGTATTCATCCGACAGCCTCTACCGCTAATCCGACCGGCGAGATTCGCCACAGGGCCGGCACCGTCGGGCCCCCCTTAGGTGATGAGGTCCGTGTTTTGCCAACTAAACCCCTTGGCTTACCCTACTGCTCCTGTTATGTTTATTTTCCCTACAATTATCTAGAGGATTAAAGTTTAGCTTTAAATCCCATTTTTAATGTATTTTTAATTCTTTCTTCAATTCCAGAACCCTAATTTTACACTATAAATACAACCCCATACCTTAGCTCTCTTCATTTTGAAATCTATTGCCAAAATTCTCAAAAATTTCTAAGTCTAAAAAAAGTATAAGTGGAGTTAACCCTAGGTCGATTTCCGACGAGAATTCGAGACGATTCTGGTGAACCCACGACTACACGAAGGCTACCATTCTCTTTCTCTACCTTCCCTCTATTCTTTTAGCAAGTAAGTCTCATATTTATTCTTCTCTTTCTACTATAAAACTTCTCTTTTTCAAAATATGTCGGTAAGTGGAGTTATACCGACATTTGTATTTGAAACCTTTGAAAACCACAATTCTTCTTAAGAATCACTTATACCCATGTATATACCTTACTTGTAATCATTTAACTAATATTTAGAAACCAATTTCACTCTAAAACTCTATATTATATAACTTTAATTAGGCTTTTACGTTTAAATACCATGAAGCTTACATACGACATCTTTTAATTAATTTGCTTAGCATACCTTTAGAAAAACTCACGAGGTAATGACTTACCTCTCACATACACACATCTTGATATATCACGATTTTCTTGAACAATGTTTTTGTGGCAAAATACGACTTTTCATCAAAATACCTTAACTATTAAAAACCCGGATTTCTTTAAAATGTGTTACTTAATTCTTTGCGATTGTGTCTCTAAAACCCATTTTGGGAAACCCGCTATTGGATGGTGCGGATTATCGCACATCCTCGGGACTAGTAGAGCGAGATGCGGACCTCCTCACGGAGCATACGATCTCGATAGAATTTTATTACAAATTTTAAGAAAAACGAGGATTTCTATTTAATAATAAAAAGTTATTTTTAATAATTATATAAATATTATCAAACCACATATTTTTAAGATATTATTAAATTCCATGTTTTCTAAAAAAAATAAAAGAATTACAAGTTTTATGAAAATACCATTAAGAATCAATACAAGTCAAACTTTACACTAAAATAGCTTGAACTATTCAAGCTAGGTATATATTCACTAATATATCCCACTCTTTAAAATTCACATCCATGAATATCCTAAATAACATAAATAAATAGTTGAGATTTATTTTGAAAGTATACTAAAAATATTTTTCATAAAAAACCCCTCAAGTTATATTAAATTACAACAAGGACCCTAGTAAATATAGGTTTAAGCGAGACCAATTCTCTTGAGCTCCAGGGAGCTGGAGAAAGTGGATGCTTGCCTATTTAAGGTAGAAAACTAAAACAGGGTTATCAATGGTAATTGTCTTGAAAAAAGACAGAAATCATGCCGTCCAAGTGCACCAGTTACCGATAACACCAAAATCTAATTCAAGATCCAAATCTGTTTAAGTGTCTGACTCAATCTGAGTCTTAGTCTAATCTGAATACAATCTAAACATGAATCCAATCATAACTCCAATTCAACATGAATCCAATATACCAAACATGAACACTTGAACTTGAACATGAATACCAGAACAATATCAACATGACTTTACTTGACCGAACCATGGCTATATCTTGAACTTGCTTACATGACTACCGTTTACATCCTGAATCTGTTTACATGAATAACTTATACCATGGTTTCGGCAAGTCTGATAACTATAAATCAATACAATCAATACAATATACACTACGGGATTTTAACGGGGTAAATTGGTACGGGATGTATTAAAAGTGGCACCATGATGGTCACTAAAAGACACTTACATAAACATACTGTGCCGTTGTCCAGTGGGTTTTGACGGGGCCTTGTACTTACATGTTATCTTAGTCCACGGAGCAAGTTGGACCCTCTCGTATACATTGATACATTTTGTACCAAGCTACAAACAACCACGTTAGCATAACAATTACATACTTTACCTATTCTATTCTCTTTACCTATCTATTACATTCTATTTTTTGGGAGTTATCGAGCGCTAGTTCGCTGACGATGTTCCTGTCTCTTTTTTCTTTGGAATGTTCATTAGGAGGATCTGACTCTTAGAAGCTTGAGCCCAGCCAGGACGACTTGAAGCAGTTTATAAAGGAGGCAGACTTTTAGGCCTTACTTGTACTATTTTATTTTCAGTTCATATGCCATTGTTTAGGCATCGCTTTCTATCATTGTATTTTACTTTTCAGTTGTATGTAAAGAATGATTATCAATAAAAAAAAAATTATTACATCTCTTGTTATTCTTGCATTATTCATTTATATTGCTTATTTACGCTTAACGTGTTTACTTCTGAGTAAATACGTCGCGTGCCTCGCCACATCTCATTCCCTGTACACTGAGAAGCGGGGCGTGACAAGGCCTAAGGACATGCGTGAATAGGTCATGACGTGGGTTCTTCCTACTCTCCACTATTGGATCATGGGGAGAGAGATGGAGCATGGTAAAATTACTCATTTGGTGATTTTAACACTGCCTTAGATTTAATTAAAAAAGAGAGGAGGAAGAAGAAGGAGCCCTTGAGAGAGAGAAGCGTAAAACCCTAGAAATTTTTAGGAGAGAATAATCTTCTTTATTTCATTATATGATTGGTTTTATATAGCCTTTACATTTCATTTGGGCTTTTGGGCTTTTACCAATTTTCCTTTTGCTTATTTCATTTATTTATGGACAAAAAGAAATTACATTAAATTTATTTGTCGCATAATTAAAAAAAAAATCTTGGCATGGGGCCGGCATCACTTGGGCTCGAACTTGGCTCGAGTCCGCTGGGTGCTGACTCTAACCCTTTGACTTATCGACTTTCTGATTTTGGATTTTTGGGCAAGGAGTGTAAATTTTGACCTAACACTAGTATATAGCCTCTTTAATTTAGTTATGGATCAGAATTATATTTACGATTCTTAGCAATTTTTCTTATGATCATCTTTCCTAGATTACTTTTGGTTGAAATACAATTAGTGATAAAGAGATTTTGATAACACAAATGCAAAAAAAGAAATTAAAAGAGAGGCACAAGAATCACAAACAAACCCACTTCTCACAATAAAACGGTTACAACCTTCTCTCCTAAAACCCTCATCTACTTTGCCACCATACACAAATCGAAAAAAAACCCTCTCCCACATCACTAAACCTTAAAACAATAATTATATGATTCTAAGATCCCACCAAACATAAAATTACCAAACCACCTTAATCAAAGCAACCATAGATATATGGATCCAAAACAATTACCAAACTAAAACCAAACCCGAAACCCGATAGTACAAAATACAAGTCAAAAAACCCAACAATCTGCTCCTTGATTTGGATTTTGAAAAAAATCTCCATCATAACTCGCTCACTATCCAAAACACAAAAAAATTCTCATCGCTGCATAATTGAATGTGGATCCCCACTCCACCACTACCAAGAGGATCATCTTTGTCACGCCCCGCTTCCTAAAATACGGAACACGAGGGGTGACAAGGCCAGCCATACTCCTACGGTCAAGGAAAAATCCTGCCGTAGTCACACTTCGGTTTTTAGTATTACATGGTAATCAGTAAAACATAGCACGGATAAAGAGAAATACAGTCACTAGAACTATCAGATGTAACGAAAATGAGCGCAAAAGAGATAACTAACAAGTGATATCCGAGGAATGATACAGTTGTTTCGCTGGTCCGGATCTCCGCGATCTTCTCAAATTTAGTCAGGTCCACTTCTTTCTCTGAGCATACAAACTCTGGTCATCAGAGCGACACAATAGCAATATATACATATATAATGTGCAATGACGATAAACATAAAGCAGTAAGTGTAGAGTACTGACATGAGTATGAAATGACAGGTACATATAAACGATATAACAGGTATATCAGATCAGTAATCAATGCAATGTCCTTGTCACTAAACTTATCAGTCTCTAAGTTTTAATGTCCAAGTCACTAAACTTATCGTTAGTCCGAAGGTAAGCGTCAACCACCGCAGGAGTATTCCTGACCCAAGGGTAAGCCTCAGGGGTAAGGAAACATGGGCCCGAATCACGATCAGTAAGAACCAATAATACGATCAGTAACAATATCACGAAATCATGAAATATGCGGCAATGAGACTCCTGAGATTCCGTTGAATGAACTCGCACTCAGACTACCCCAACACCCACGGTCTACATCAAACATCAACCATGAATTTAAGTACTAGTCGCTCCATGACAAGTCTACGCGAGAATTGGAGACATGGTCTCCATCAAGCATGTCTCGACTAGTATCCAAGATGTGTGGACAGTCCTCGATGTCTTACCTATGACACTAATATAAGTGCTTCCATACCCATCCCATACCAGTTATAGTTATACTTATATATGCCCTATAGGCGCCGACAATCCAATAACCATATGGTTTCGCTGATTGTGTACAAGTACGTGTCACTTCTATTATTCATTCATGCTTTTATACTAACGTACTTGCTATAATCCAATCACTAACACTTGTCATTTGGTGATGTAACACGGACAACACGCTATCAATATATATAACCACTATCCAATGAGGGTATAACCGCCACATGATATGATAAGAATGCAATTAATTATGATACGAATAAAAATATAGCAGTTAGTGTCATACAACTTGCAAAATTCACTATAAATCACACGTGGAGAATTGAGCAAACAATATAAAAGGATTAAGCAGTATATTTAATTATCTCTACAGTAAAATTGGTTTCGAGTCAATCGGGTTTCAGGTTTGCGAGTTACGGTCATTCCATTTTAAGTGTTGTCTGCTGGAAATTCAATTCCTGAACTAAAAGTCCAATTCGCGACACATTTTTCACCCTGTTGGATTCATAATTAGGCAAGGCTATAGTTGAGTGAAATTTTTATATTTTAATTAGGTTTTCAACTCACCATACGGATTGACAATATCCACTGTGTGTTGGGAGATACATTCTGTTCAAGGTCAGGACAACTGTTCTGTCCCTGCTTGGGACCGCAGTACACTTCGACAGTTTAAAAGGGGTGTTGAATATCAAAAGACACTGGAATGCAGTGAGATTAGTGCCGTTAGAAATATAATTCAATCCTATACGCTTATATGTGTTGGATATATGTATGCCCTAGAGTCCATTATATGATAGTGGATGTATTTATACATGTATATATATATTCAGTGTACATTCTTGCTCGTCATGATAGTATACTATCTGGTTCTTCTTTATTTGACATGTTGATTTGATCATGCTTTTATTCATTCACATGTTGATAAAGCCCTGAGGATATTTGCTTGACTACTGTGATTATGATGGAGATCATACTAGTGGGACATCTGTAGTTTATAAGCATATCCTGGAATGTCCCTAGTCGGTGTATCGAGACGGGGCATCGATATATCAGAGTAGACTAGTGTTCCCCTCCGAATGGCGGCGACGACGTGAGGACGTCTTGCCTGAGATTCGGGGCAGATGCTATATGGTTTTATCCGTCTACCTCTCCGAAGATGCCAAGTTGATTTATGGCACCGTGTATCGGAGGTTTAGACGGATGCGGCCGATGTAGCAGACTTCGTCAGATTCTCCCTCGCTAGAGGGGTTTTTGATTGTGGGGACGCTCTTCCCTGCAGGTGCAAGCCCCTGCAGTTAATTACGCTACCGCATCCCGGTAGCCACTTTCTCCTTCTCCAGAATTTCACTTCGTGTCGTGTGTGTTTGTTTTGTTTGTGGTTGCCCGTGGATTGTATATGGAGACTATTTATTTCGTCGCCCGTAGGACGTGGATTAGTCCAAATCCGTATTTTCTTAGATTTGGGTTTTGGGGTTTTGGTTTGAGGATACGTTAGCCGTATTTGAGGCTAAGATCAACTCAAACGTTTGTTAAGAATACGTTAGTCCAGTTTGAGACTAAAATCAACTTAACGGGATCGTTTAGATCCGACAAAAGAGCATTTGAGGGCTCTATTGTTCCAGTTTAGGGACGTAGTGGTCCATTTAATATATGGCCGTCGGGACCCGTCACCTCTCTGACGTCGTTGAAGGATTACAATGACATGTGTCAAAGGAGTTCGGAGATGTACCCTCGAACCAGAGTTGATTTGGAGATTTATAGTCCATTTGAATGTTTAAGGATACGTTAGCCGTGTTTGGGGCTAAGATCAACTTAGACGGGATCGTTTAGATCCGGCAAAAGAGCATTTGGAGGCTCTATTGTTCCAGTTTAGGGACGTAGTGGTCCATAGGTAGTTTAAGGACGTTGCGGTCCATATTCCAGTTTAGGGACGTGGTGGTCCATTATTAGTTTAAGGACGTTTCGGTCCGACATTAGTTTAAGGACGTTTCGGTCCGATATTAGTTTAAGGACGTTTCGGTCCATCATTAGTTTAAGGACATTTCGGTCCAATATTAGTTTAAGGACGTTTCGGTCCATCATTAGTTTAAGGACGTTTCGGTCCAATATTAGTTTAAGGACGTTTCGGTCCATCGCCAGTTTAGGGACGTTTCGGTCCAGCATTAGTTTACGGACGTTTCGGTCCAATATTAGTTTAAGGACGTTTCGGTCCATCATTAGTTTAAGAACGTTTCGGTCCAATATTAGTTTAAGGACGTTTCGGTCCATCGCCAGTTTAGGGACGTGGTGGTCCATCGCCAGTATAGAGACATGGTGGTCCATGTTTTAGTTTAAGGACGTTTCGGTCCAATATTAGTTTAAGGACGTTTCGGTCCGATATTAGTTTAGGGACGTTTCGGTCCATCACCAGTTTAGGGACGTGGTGGTCCATTGCCAGTTTAGGGACATGGTGGTCCATGTTTTAGTTTAAGGACGTTTCGGTCCAATATTAGTTTAAAGACGTTTCGGTCCAATATTAGTTTAAGGACGTTTCGGTCCGATATTAGTTTAGGGACGTCTCGGTCCATCATTAGTTTTTAAGGACGTCTCGGTCCGTCATTAGTTTAAGGACGTTTCGGTCCAACATTAGTTTAAGGACGTTTCGGTCCACGAGTTTAAGGACCCCGCAGTCCATATTCATGTGTGGTCGTTGGGACCCGTCACCTCTCCGACGACGTTGAAGGATTACAACGACAGGTGTCAGAGGGGTTCGGAGATGTACCCTTGAACCGGATATGAATTTATTTTGGGAGCAGCCGTGCTCAATTTAATTTGAGGACTTATGGCCATGACTGGGCTAAGTCCAGTTCAACATTTTATTCGTTTTTGCATTGCATCTCTTTTTATTTTTATTTGGGCTCTACCCATAAAGGATGCCAAGCATCAATTTATTTTGGGTTCTGCAGGGCATCAATTTTGTTTGGGTTCTGCCCTTTTATGAATGATGCAGGGCATCAATTTTTTTTGGGCTCTGCCCTTTTTTATTGCTTTGCAATTTTTTCTGGCCTGTTGGTCTTTTTGATTTAGGCCTGGCCCTTTAGGAAATGCATTGCATTATTCAGGTGCTTTGCGCCAGTCAAAGAGTGCAAGCGCTTATGGTGACGACACGTGTCATGCAGGTGCAGTGCGCTGCGCTAGTGCGCTACGCTTGCCCTGCTGACACGTGGCGCGCTCTGGTGAGTTGCGCCAATTTCAGAGAGCAAAGCTCTATTTCAAAAGCGCACAGCGCAAATAGCTTAGACGCTGACACGTGGCGCTCTCTGGTGGCTTGCGCCAGCCCAAGAGCGCAACAGTGCAGATTTATAAGTGCAAAGCACTATTAATTTGAGAACTTTTTTTAGATTCAAGAACCAATGGTTCATAACAGAAGTGCAAAGCACTATTTGTTCTCTTGATCTAATTTAGATCAAAGAAAACAAGTTCTTCTTATTTTTCTTATCTCAGAGAACCAAAGGTTCATGAAAAGTGCAAAGCACTATTTAATAGTTTTTTTTTGTTTTTTATTAAAGATCATTAATCTTCTTTTTAGATCTATGATCTGTTCATAAGAGAACTTTCTCTTTTTCTAAAGGTTTTTTACCTTTTTGTTCTTGAGGAATTCTTCAGAGTTCTCTTTTTTTTTCTCAGAAAATATCCATGCCTTTGAATCGAGGTCTAGGGTCCTTTTTATAGTGCCCATTGATTAGTTTAATTTGTTAAAGAGATCTCTCTCTGAGTGATTTGGGGAATTTCCCCCACCGTTGGATCTTTGATCTAGGGGCTTCTGTTTTACAGAAGAAAATCTTCTTGTTTTAACAAGAACAGAAAGATTTTTTTAGAATCTTAATTCTGTTTGGCGCAAATGCTCCAGTGTCACGCAGCGCACTGCGCTGACACGTGTCGCGCAGCGCAACTGCGCTAGCGCATCTGCGCTGACACGTGTCGCGCAGCGCAGCGCAACTGTGTGAGCGCATCTGCGCTGACACGTGTCGCACAGCGCACAGCGCAGCGCAACTGTGCTAGCGCATCTGCGCTGACACGTGTCGTGCAGCGTAATGCTTGCGCAACTGAAGCGTTGCTTCATTTGATTTTGTTTGAAACAGAGCTTTGCTCTGATTCGGTGCGCTGCCTTGGACGCTGCGCTGATGCATCTGCGCCTGACACGTGGCGCGTTGCGCCCGAGATTTGAAGCGTTGCTTCAGAATTTTGAATTTTGAATTCCAACAGAGCTTTGCTCTGATTGGGGGAAACAAATGCCCCCCCAACGTTGCGCTCACGTGGTGCGCACGTGAGTGCAGCGGTGGCAAGCCCCTGACCGTTGGATTAAAGGATGAGCTAAAGGGGCGCAAGCGCCTTATAAATATGACCTATGGCCCTTTAGAAAACTTCACCATTTTCTAGATTTGATTCCAGAGCTTTGCTCTTGCTTAGAACTTCAGAGCTTCGCTCTCGTTCCCAGAACTTTAGAGCTTTGCTCAATTCCAAAGTTAGAAACTTTAGGTAAAATTAATTTAAATCAAATTAACTTAAATTAACCTTAACCAAAGAGCTTTGCTCTTACAGATCTTTTGATCTAAAGAGATCCCCATTGGGGTTTCATAAACAGAGCTTTGCTCTCAAAACATATAGATCTGCAGAGATCTTGTTCATGGGTTCTATCCCATGGACAGAGCTTTGCTCTTTGAATCATCTGCAGATCTTTTAGATCTAAAAAATGAAGAAATTTTCATAAGTTTTTCATGGATTTTTCAAGATTCCAAAAATTTTAATTCTTTTAGGTGTAAACATTTTCTGATGGACTTTTCCATTATTACCATAGAGCTATGCTCTTTTAAGGAATCTTATTTTCCTGAGACCAGAGTTTGACAAGTGTCACTCTGTGACAGAGCTTTGCTCTGACAGAGGAGATTTTCTCCTTGTATCTAGGGATTCTTCCCCTTTTTTTTTATTAATGGGAATGTTTTCCTGGGGACCAACTGACAATCTCATCCAATGATGAGGTTGTCTTATTAACTGACGTATTGTCATCCAGATTTTATGGGTCCCCCTTCGGTCTCCTACACACTGCACTGCTGTGTGGTGTAATTAATTAATTTTAATTTAATTAATGCATTTCTTTTTTAAACGCCAAGCGTTCGAATTACAACACTAACGGCTAAATTGTTCTTTTGCAGCGATCATGTCTCTAGACACTTCATTCCCGTTCGTCCGCTCGGAGGAGGGATTTCCCGAGGCGCCCTTGGACCGCGAAGTCCTGGTCATGATTAAGGAGTATGACCCAGAATACAAGAGTCTCCACCTTTGGGGGTCGTGGTACAATCAGATCATCATGGGTCGACGGAGCTTCACATGCGCGGTGCCGTCAGAACCCATAACGGCGATTCATTATGCTACCCCACCCTCGGTGCAGTATGCCGTGGAGATGGTGGATTGGACTGCGAACAGCTTTCTTCATCCCGCTATGGATGCGGTTCCGGTCCAACGTCCTATGGTCTTGGATATCCTAGGACGTCGTATCTGTCAGGGCGAGGCGAGACCCTGGGGGCAATCATATAACATTGGTCTGATCTCCCGCCACCCGATTGGCTACCTGCCGTGGACCCGGTATATCCTGTCGACGAAGAAGTCGCAGTTGATAAGATTAGGATTGTACACCGCGGTCTACGTCTCTCTCTTCCAGTATCCCACGCTCCCTACCTGGTGGTTCAAGGCTTTCCTGGAGCAGTGGAATATTCCTACCCACACTTTCTTTGCCATGGATCGGGAAGTGTCCATCTCTTTGGAGGAATTCGCGGAGGTATTCGGTCTACCAGTCATGGGGGAACACTATGAAGAGCTGCTCCCGATAGATGAGTACGTCTTCGGTGCTAAGCCGATGGTAAGGGAGATCATGCCGGAAAACGCTGTTCAACACCAATTCCCGAGCCTGATCAAGGTGTTGAACATCTACGAGTCCCTTTTTATCGAATATGGGAGCCGAGGAGTTAATTTTGAAGATTTCATCGCTCGGTTCCTTCGCCCAAGCGTCCTCTCATCAGAAGCTGCCAAATTTGCTACCCTGGATGACCCTTTCGGTCTAGGTTTGGATAACCTACCGGTGAAAGAAATAGAACAAATGGGTTTCTTTCTTCCGGACTTCCCTACTATATCTTTTGCAGAAATTGCGGCCCCCGGGATGGACAAGGAGGCCTTTTTCTTAGGATTTCTCGGATTGTGGCTGAGTTGGTTTGCGATCCTAATGCACTCTCACCGCATGCGGCCTTCCGTCTTTTACCCGGCCCACCGAATGGTCATCGGGGTAAAGGTGGCTGTGGGGATCGCCGGCTTGGCACACTTATACCATGGCCTCAGTCGAGCGGCGGATGCTAACAATCCTGGGGTACTGCACGTGGTCTTCCCGATGCACTACTTTGCATCGTGGCTCGAACTACACACGGCGGGTGTCTTCGGCATGCATAAAAGGCCCTCGTTCTTTGACAAGTGCGGTTTTCCTCGAATTATACAGCTGATCGGCGCATCAGTTGTGACCCCCTCACCACGGAACACCAGGGGTTTACTGCTTCGCCCTCACACCGTTGGAGCCGGGATGTCCTTCATCGACAAAGTATTAACCATTGGGAAGGCGTCCACTACCGCGGTGCGACCATTACAAGACTCTTTTAAGGATGGAGCCTCAATTTTGACAGCCCGGGAGACCCTCCACTTATACTCCATCAGAACGGGCTTCCTAGTCTTCAGGCAGAACGATGCGGCGATTTTCATGAGTTATAATCCGCATCGTTTCTCCCAACAACTGGGCTACGATCAAGGGGTCCCCTTGGAAGCCTTCTTGCTGGAACCCGTTGTCACTGAAGAGGGGATGAAGAATACGCTACATCACTTCATGCGCCTGAACACGGGTTCTCATTTTTTTATCAGTGCGCCGGTCTGTGCTTCGCGACTCCTCAATGTGTACAAAGACTGGTACAATCATGCAACAGGAGCAGTTATAAAGGAGGAAAGGCGACTGCTGGTCGATCGCAAGGGTGTGCCTCTAGGTACCGATCGCAACGCTCCTTTGGTTCCTAGGACCCTGGTAATCCCCCTTTTAAAAGATGCCAAAGCCGGACCCTCGCGTGCGCAGAGTCCTCCGCGCGGATTGCCGCTCCCTGATATTGTGGATGCACCCCCAGCACCCTGTGTTCTAGTGGAGACAGTAGTGGTGGTTTCACCAGAGTCTGGCATGGGTGCGGACATCGGGGCCCGCCGTCCCAAGGTGGCTGCTAAGCGTAAGTCAATCCCACGTGAACCTAGGGTCGGAGGGCAGAAGAAAAAGAAGTCGCTCTTCTCCGCCGATGTCGTGTTCGGTCAGGAACCCCATGCTCCCTATGCCGAGGGCCTGATCGAATATGGGACCAACGAGGGATTGGTCATGCCGCCGCCGGACGATACAGATTTGGAGGCCGCTCTCGAAGCTTCAGCGCGGTTGGCAAGGCGTGACGCATGGTTAGCTAAGCTTGCGCAATCAGGTAACTACTAATCGCATTTTCTTTATTGCAACACATCCTCCTCGTTGCCTTTGACTAACGCTTTTCTTTCCTTTCCTCCAACAGGCATCACTGATGAAGAAGCCATTGCCGCTTCTCTGAAGACTTTCTAGGAGGAGGAACGTCTTAGAGCGTCCATAGGCCTTAGTAAGTTTCGATTCATCAAGCTTTCATTTCCCTTGTGTTATGGTCGATCTAACCTCTCCCTTTTTATGGCAGAAACCTCAATGCCGTTCCCGCCTAGTGACGCAACTGCTCTGCCAGCCGTCGATGTTCCTACCCCTTCTGGGCCACCGCAGGAGGTCCGTCTCGAAGAGCCGATGAGAGATGCCTTAAAGGCTCTGGAGGCATCTTTAAACGAGGACGACGACGTCTTGATGAAAGAAGCGTCGAAGAGGTCCATCACGACAGCTCGGGAGGAAAAGAAGCGGTCGAGGCGCGAAGCAAAGGCACGCAGGGCTGCCTTGGCCATTGGAGCAGGCCCAAGCACCGCCTCTCGTGCTGATACTCCATCTGAAGAGGCCCCTGTCGCCCTATCTACTGCTCGCAGACAAGTGGCGCGCGCAGTTCGGAGCGCAAACGGTAAATCCACTTCAGGTAATATTCCTCTAAGAGTTTTTGTTGTAAGAATTTTAATGCCATTGGTCCTTATATATTTTATTTTGCAGGGCCAAGCCCGACCGAGGGGAATGCGGAGACCGTTGAACCCAGGGAAACAGAGGAGGCAGCGCCTGTCGAACCTGAGCCGACGGTGGGCAACGTCGCTGAGGCTTCAGAGCCTGAGACGGAGGTTAGGGAGTCCGTAGCCGAGAAGGTCATTGATGCCGCGCCTGAAGTGGAGGCAGATGAAATGATCATTATAACTGAGCCCAGGGTGGTGGCGGACGAGGCGCTTGAGGCCGGCGACCTTGTGGTGGCGGCGAATAAACTGATGGAGATTGCGGAGCCCGGGGAAGTAGCGGGTGAGATGGGCACGACTCTTGGGGAAGAGTCAGCCACTCTCTCGCAAGAGTCTGGCAATGCTCCGATCATTGCCCTCCCCGTCTACGATCTTCCGCTGTCTCCTGGCCACGCGAGCACGACGACGGTCCCCATCGAGTCGGGTGATGAGGCCACGGGCGGTGGCCTCATATCGATAGAGGAGGGAGTCACCTCCGTTTCAGCTGGGAGCTCCTCAGGTAAACCCCAAGTTGCTGTTTTTCTTTACTTTACAATCCTTTCTGACAAGTTCACTTTTCTTATATCGCAGGTGCAGCCAGCGCCGATGCCCCACTGCTTGAGGGAGCGCCTTCAACGACTGCCTTGGCGGTGGTCACCTCTCAACTCTCTCTCATACCGTCAAAGATGTTGGAAGGTATGGGTTCGCAACTTACTAATCTCACTTTTCAGACGTATAACTTGTGTACTAAAGTCATATTGTTGTGTCTTTTCAGGGGTGCTCTTTGATCATGTATATCAGATGTTGCTCCCACACTTCTCCTTCCCATCCGAACTTGCTTCTTCCCCTGGTGGCGTTGGTGAGTATGATTTCCATTGACATCTTTCTTTTTTCATTAATGGAATTACCTTTAAACCCTTTTTTTATCTCGACTGCAGTGCTACAGATCGAAGGAGGGGGTAAAAGATCGGTCGCACCACCGGCCCTTCCGACCTTGCCACCTGTCTCAACTGGTATAGCGACCATCACATTGATAACTTCCCTCTCTTTGTTTTTTGTGCTGTTATCTGATCACATCTTGTTTCTTTTCAGCTGTCGTTCGAGCCTCGGCGCCTTTCGAGCCTCGCATTACAATGCCGGCGGGTCCTTATCTGAGAAGTCCGTCTTCAAAAGGCGCCGCGAATAGTCTGCGCATGTTGAGTGACTACGTCGAGGAACTCGACGTTGAAACTCCTACATCTGCCGCAGACTTCGCTACGGTGGTTAACCCGATGCTGGCAATACTCGTGAACTTTCATGATGAGGGCATCATCGCATCTTAGGTTAACCATTGCAGGGAGATCGAGGCCCGCCTGTATCAGTTGGAGTCGCTGCGTCCCGCTCCTGAGACCTTGGCTGCCAGCAATCAAAGAACAGCGTGGATCGAGCAGAGCGCTTCTTACTTCCGCCACCTCGAACAAGAAGTCATTTCAAGGCGTAAGGAGCGCGGTGAGACTTCAAGCAAGTCTGCCCAACTGCACGCTCGGGTGGAAGCCAATGCTGCACGGCTGAAGGTTGTCTTTGAGGGCCTTCTGCAATATCTTTCTGAAGGGTTATCATTGAGGCAACAACTTGACGTTGTCGAGTGAGATGCACCCAGCCAGGAGGCAGCCCAGAAGGCAGCGGAGGAGCAACTTTCATCCTTCTTGCAGCAGCGGGCTCAGGTGGAGGCGGAGGTGGCTGCGGCTGTCACCCAGGAGGAGGCGCTGAAAGAAGTGCGAGAGCAGCTTGTGAATTTACTAAAGACACTTCCTCCTCAGTAGCTATCCCTCTTTGTGTCATTTGTACTTGTAGATAAACAAATGTGTATATATTTTTTTTTCTTTATCATAATGTATCCTGTACCCAATCAAGTTTGTGAATAAAAGATACACACATTTTTTTTTCTTGTGTCATTTTCTCCATCTTTTCTTTCTTTTATTATCAGCATACCACCTTTAGTAAACATGGGTGACGGATGATTAGAGCAAGTATCCTGACTATCTCAAGAAATAGCGATGGCTTAGGCCGCAGGTTCAGATCTGCTACCTAAGACTTTTCAACTCTATGAGCCGTGAGGGTCTCGTAGAGATTTT
The DNA here is from genome assembly GCA_030015575.1 of Agapanthus africanus. Taxonomy (NCBI): domain Eukaryota; kingdom Viridiplantae; phylum Streptophyta; class Magnoliopsida; order Asparagales; family Amaryllidaceae; genus Agapanthus; species Agapanthus africanus. The sequence continues at coordinate 181,051,873 of CM057342.1, read as the reverse complement.
TCTCCCTACGGATCGAGAGGATCTCGTAGGTGGGTTTTTCTCCTTAGGAATCGTGAGGATTCCTAAGTGTGGTTTTCTCTTATACGTCGTAAGGATCCTATAAGAGAATTTTTCCCTCTTACAAGTCGAGAAGACTCGTAAGCGGTTGTTTTCCTTCCTCGTCGAAACTCGACTTTGGAGAGTGAGACCCGTGAATAGTGTGCCAGAGACCGTTTTAGATCGACTTGCAGGGTCCCGTTGTTCAGGAAGCAAGTTTTTTTTAAATCTCTGCTGCCTGAGGCTTCATCTTGCAAGTTGAGACGAATCGGGAATTTTCCCGCGGAGACACTGGTTTCTCTGCGAGCCGACGCGAATCAGGAGGCTCTCGTCAAGGAGTATTTGTATCCGTGAGTCGAGGAATTTGCTAGGGATTATTTGTTTCCCTAGCGCCAAGGATTATTTGTTTCCTTGGGGTTTGAAACGAGTCGAGGATTTCCCACGGAGGCACTGGTGGCTCTGCGAGTCGACGCGGATCAGGGGGCTCTCGTCAAGGAGTGTTTGTATCCGTGAGTCGAGGAATTTTCTAAGGATTATTCGTTTCGCAAGCGCCAAGGATTATTTGTTTACTTGGGGTTTGAAACGAGTCGAGAATTTCCCACGGAGGCACTGGTGGCTCTGTGAGTCAACGCGGATCAGGAGGCTCTCGGCAAGGAGTGTTTGTATCCGTGAGTCGAGGAATTTGCTAAGGATTATTTATTTCCCTAGCGCCAACGATTATTTGTTTCCTTGGGGTTTGAAACGAGTCGAGGATTTCCTACGGAGGCACTGGTGGCTCTGCGAGTCGACGCGGATCAGGAAGCTCTCGTCAAGGAGTGTTTGTATCCGTGAGTCGAGGAATTTGCTAAGGATTATTTGTTTCCCTAGCGCCAAGGATTATTTGTTTCCTTGGGGTTTGAAACGAGTCGAGGATTTCCCACGGAGGCACTGGTGGCTCTGCGAGTCGACGCGGATCAGGGGGCTCTCGTCAAGGAGTGTTTGTGTCCGTGAGTCGAGGAATTTGCTAAGGATTATTTGTTTCCCAAGCGCCAAGGATTATTTGTTTCCTTGGGGTTTGAAACGAGTCGAGAATTTCCCACGGAGGCACTGGTGGCTCTGTGAGTCGACGCGGATCAGGAGGCTCTCGTCAAGGAGTGTTTGTATCCGTGAGTCGAGGAATTTGCTAAGGATTATTTGTTTCCCTAGCACCAAGGATTATTTGTTTCCTTGGAGTTTGAAACGAGTCGAGGATTTCCCACGGAGGTATTGGTGGCTCTGCGAGTCGACGCGGATCAGGAGGCTCTCGTCAAGGAGTGTTTGTATCCGTGAGTCGAGGAATTTGCTAAGGATTACTTATTTCCCTAGCGCCAAGGATTATTTGTTTCCTTGGGGTTTGAAACGAGTCGAGGATTTCCCACGGAGGCACTGGTGGCTCTGCGAGTCGACGCGGATCAGGAGGCTCTCGTCAAGGAGTGTTTGTATCCGTGAGTCGAGGAATTTGCTAAGGATATTTGTTTCCCTAGCGCCAAGGATTATTTGTTTCCTTGGGGTTTGAAACGAGTCGAGGATTTCCTACGGAGGCCCTGGTGGCTCTGCGAGTCGACGCGGATCAGGTTTTCCTTCGGAGTCGGGATGAATCATCGAGATCTGGCTTCGTTTTCTGGGGGAGCCTGTTGGGAAAGTATGGATCCCTCTTTGTTTACGCCCTTGGATTGTATACAGGGATTGATGTGATCTTAACTGTAGGGCCAAAGTTTTATCATCATTTTTTTTTATTTCCGCGATGCTCTATCATTTCAGCTTTTATATCGCGTAGGTCGCGATTGCCCAATCATTTCGGCTATTTCTCGCGGTGCCCAATCATTTCGGCTGTTTATTTTGTTTTCACTCGCTGCTTTTTATTGCGAGTTGCCCAATCATTTCGGCTATTTTGCATGTATACATTTTACTTGCTGCTTTTTATTGCAAGTTGCCCCATCATTTCGGCTATTTCGTATGCATGTGCGGCTTATCGGCTTTTCGCCGTAAACCTGAAATTAGACACCGATTTCGGCATTAGCACCTCTACAACTGGGATATTTCCAAGAGCGAATCATCATCTGCCTCTGTCGATGTCGAACAAAGGTGGCTTAGCGAACAGGGTTAGGATCCCGTCGACTAAGGCTTTTAACTTCATGAGCCGTAAGGGTCTCACAAAGGTATTTCTCCCTACAAGTCGTGAGGATCTTGTAGGTGTATTTTCTCCTTAGGAATCGTGAGGATTCCTAAGTGTTTGTTCCTCTGTAAGTCATAAGGATCCTACAGGAGGGTTTTCTCCTCATAAATCAAGAGGATTTACAAGGGTTGTTTACCATGTGAACATATCCCTAGACTCGGATGGGACTTAGTCAGGGAAATGTTTACTCGCGCCCGTGGATTGTATACAAGAGCCAGTATTGAACTACTTGTAAGGCAATATCTAAAGTGGTGGGGGGTTTTGCTTAAGCACGGGTTTAAGTCTCTGTAACTTAAGACTTTCAAATCTTATGAGCCGTAAGGATCCCATAAGAGAGTTCTCCTTACGAGTCGTGAGGATCTCGCAAGTGTATTTTCTCCTTAGGAATCGTGGGGATCCCTAAGTGTGTTGCTCCCTTGTGAGTCGTAAGGATCTCACACGGGTGGTTTCTCCTTACAAGGTCAAGAGGACCCTACAAGTGTCTTTTAACGAGGTTGCGCCCTTTCGGGTTTTCACAAACACTCGCCGGTAGCCCTGCTGTTTTTACTCATGGAGCCCTTTCGGGTTTTCATCCGTGCCCATTTTGCTTATGGACATACCGTTTTTTTAATTTTATTTTTATATGTTTTTTTTATATCTCGTCAGCATAAAGATGCCGCGGTAGTAGTTTAAAGACGTTTCGGTCTGCTATTAGTTTAAGGACATTTCGGTCCGTTATTGAAGAAGGCCATTTACTACTTATAGAGTTTGGGCTTAAAAAGATAGCGAGCGGATATAGTCATCGTCATCTATCATTGACCTAGGCCGTGGCTTATTAAGCGTAGTATTTCTTTAGGAAACGACCGTTTATTGGCCTGAAAGGCCTTTCACCGTGCATATCCATGAGTAGATAGGCCCCACCTTGGTAGACCTTATCTATGATGTACGGGCCTTCATAGTTTGGCTCGAATTTTCCCCGCTTGGAGCGATTGGGGATCATAGGCCTTTTGACTACTAGCACGAGTTCGCCTTGGCAGAACGTCCTTGGCCAGGTCAGTCTTTCATATGAGCGCGTCATCTTTGCTTTGTAAGCTTCTAGATTCTGTTGTGCTATGAGCCGTGTTTCATCGAGGGCGTCAAGCTCCTCAAGCCGAAGGTGAGCATTTTCTTCGTCCGTTAGCTCATAGTGGACTGCCACCCGTAGAGAGGGTAACTCTATTTCGAGGGAGAGTACTGCTTCTGTACCGAATACCAACGCGTATGGCGTTGTGTTCGTGGCTGTCTTGAACGTAGTCCGATACGCCCAGAGAGCCTCTTGCAGTCTCTCGTGCCAGTCTTTCTTATTTCGGGACACCGTTTTCTTCATGATCTTTGTCAGGGTCTTGTTGAAGACTTCAGCTAGACCATTGGCTCGCGGATTATAAACCGAGGAATATCTCCAGTCTATATTATGCTGTTGCGCGAAGCGACTGATCTTGTGGCTTCTGTAAGCTGGCCCGTTATCGGAGATGATCCGTCTTGGCGTTCCAAACCGATATATGACATGCGTCTTGAAGAAATGGGGGATATTCTCCGTCTTCACTTCCCTCAACGGTACTGCTTCTGCCCACTTAGAGAAGTAATCAGTCGTCGCCAGTATGAAACGATGTCCCCTAGACGATGCTGGTTCGATAGGGCCGACTATATCAGTCCCCCACATTTTGAATGGCCAGCTAGCCACCGTTGGATAGAGTGGATTTGGATGCTGGTGGATGAAGTCCCCATGAATTTGGCATGAGTGGCATTGCCTTGCATATTCGAGGCAGTCCTGAATCATCGTGGGCCAGTAGTAGCCCATCCGTTTGATCTTCAACTTCATCTTTGGTCCTGCTTGGTGAGAACCGCATAGTCCGTCATGAACTTCCTGGACGACCCTTTCCGCTTCGTCAGGTCCTAGGCATCTCAGCCATAGAGAATCAAACGTCCTCTTGTATAGAATATCATTGATGAAGGCGAAAGACAAAGCCCGTTTCATGAGCTGATGTCTTGCGGATGCATCTTCGGGCGTTCGGTGGGACTTAAAGTAGTCTATGAAGACTTCTCTCCAGTCCTCAGCCTTTTCTCGTTCTTCTATTTGCAAGGTCGTCTGCTCAGTTGCTCCCTTTTCCTCGGATGATTCCGGAGGCATTTCTACTGGGGCAAGCACCCGACAGCTTTGTACCACGATTCTAACGTTATCGAGGTTCTCGTCAGCCAGTTCTTTAGCAAGTTTGGCCAACGCGTCTGCTTTGCTGTTTTCCGCGCGCGGTATGATTTCCAAAGTATAGGAGGGAATTTTGGTTCAACAGTTGTTGCACCTCTTCACCATACTTCACTAACTCCGGCTTGCACGTTTGGTAGTCGCCGTTTACTTGACTGACGACCAGTTGGGAATCTCCGTATATGAGGAGGTTTTCAATTCCTATGTCGATGGCGATCTCGAGGCCTGCTATCAGAGCTTCGTATTTGGCTTCATTTTTTGTCCTCGGCTCTGTTAAAGAGAAAGCGAAGCGCATTATCCCTCCTTGTGGAGTCACGAAGATGAGGCCTACCCCCGATTTGATTATAGGGGTACTTCGTTTGCGCTTTTTCATGGAAGATGCTCCATCGAAATAAAGTTCCTATTGGGTATTACCACCGTCGATCGCGTCAAACGCATGTTCGTCTGGCAAATCGCAATTTAGAGGAGAATCAGCCAGTATCGGATGATCAACGAGGAAATCGGCGATGGCCTGGCCTTTCACTGCCTTGAGAGGTTGATACGTTATCAAGAACTCCATCAAGAGCAGAGTCCATTTAGCGAGTCGACCCGTCAATATGGCCTTTGACATCAAGTATTTAAGGGGGTCCACCTTTGAAATGAGACGGACCTCATGCGCCAACGCATAGTGCCTGAGCTTTGTTATCGCGAAGATCAACGCCAGGAAGTGTTTTTCAATGGGGGAGTAGTTGCTTTCTGCCCCCAGTAGAACTCGACTTAAGTAGTAGAGTGCTCTTTCTTTCCCTTGGTCGTTCTCTTGTGCCCATAACGCGCCTAAAGAACCTTCGAGGGCAGTCGTGTAAAGAATGAGCGGCTTTCCTTTAACTGGAGCAGCCAACACTGGAGGGTTCTGCAGGTAATGCTTGATCTCGTCCAGTGCACCTTGGCATTTTTGATCCCAGACGAATGGGGTTCCCTTCTTCATCAGGTGGCTATAGGGACGGCACTTGCCTGAAAGATTGGCTATAAATCTCCGTATGTATGCGAGCTTCCCTTGGAGAGATCGCAATTGTTTGAGAGTTCTCGGCGGAGGCATTTCCATGATCGCCTTGATCTTTGACGGATCTATTTCAATACCTCAATGTCGAACAATGAATCCCAGGAATTTGCCTGAGGAAACTCCGAATGCACACTTGAGTGGGTTCATCTTCAAGTTGTATTGTCGAAGGCATTGAAATACGTTTTTCAGATGCTCAAGATGTTCCTTATATGATTTGCTTTTAACAACGAGGTCGTCGATATAGCATTAGACGATTTCGTGTATAAGGTCATCGAAGATCTTCGTCATGGCCCTTTGATAAGTGACACCGGCATTCTTTAAACCGAAGGGCATCACCTTGTAGCAGAATATACCCAGAGGAGTCCTGAAAGCGGTGTGCTTCTGATCTTCGGGATGCATCTTTCTCTGGTTATACCCCGATGAGCCGTCTATGAAGGAGAAAACCTCATGAGTGGACGTATTGTCTATCATCAGTTCGGTGACTGGCACCGGAAAATCATCCTTTGGGCAGGCTTTATTGAGATCCCGAAAATCCACACATATGCGCACCATCCCATTTTTCTTCATCACCGGGACGATGTTGGCGATCCACTCAGGGTATTGGACCTCCTGGATGAAGCCAGAGTCGATCAGCTTCTTGACCTCGGCGTTGATACTCATCTCGAGCTCGAGCCGCATTCTTCTCGGCGCCTGTTTGACTGGCTTGATGTCCGGGGATATCGCCAATCTATGCACAGCGATTTCTGGATCTAGTCCCGGCATTTCGGAATAGTTCCATGCAAAGCAATCTTTATGCTGTACAAGGACGTTTTATAACGCGACCACCCTTTCTTCAGATAGTAGCTCGCTGACAAACGTCGGCCGTGGGTCACTTGCCGTCCCCAACTCAATTTTCCTGAGATTATCTGTAGTGGTATGTATTCCATCCTCCAGTTCTTTCGGAGCTGGGGGAAATTCTGAGATCACCTCATCATTATCGTTTTTGAAGCACCAGGGAAGGCTGTCCATGTTCTCGGGCTCTTCTTTTAATATTGTCATCATGTGACAGGTGTGAATCCGCTTCCAATCCCAATGCGGAGTTGGTTCTATTCTTGTGGCTTTGGGTTCGTGCTTTTATGGCGGCGCTACCCTCCAGTTGTCAGACAGAGCGAACTTGCCATGCTGGTACTGATCTTCGACCCAATTCTTAAAGGTGAAGCAGTCTTCGAGAGGGTGCCCCATCACTCGGTGATAAAATCAATAGTCCGGGTGTGAGACTTCGCCCGCCTGTTCGGGATGTTCAAACTCCGGCAGTGTAAGCATCTGATGTTTTAGAGCGAGGTCAAGTATCTTCTTTGTCTTGTCTCATGGAAACGAGTATGCCCGACCCATTTTCTTCATAAGGGATAGATCAATAACGCTCGACTCCCTTTTGCGTGGCTTCTTAGCCCTGCTTTGTTGTTGTTGAGCGCCTTTTTTGCTTTTCGACTTATTTCTGCTTTTGCGCCGAGCCTTCTTTATAACAGGTTGACAAGGAGTGGCATTTTTATCCTTCACGGCCTGTTGGAGAAGGCGTTGCGTCTTGGCTTTCTCGTAGATGGTCGTCTCGCGGTTGTGATCATCTCGGACTTTTTGCCCAGCTTTCCTTATAAGTTTGTCCATTTGTTCTTCGAACGACGGACTGGGCTCCTTTGCATCTGGAACTTTCACTGGCTTAGGATTAGTGTCCTCCCATTGAGCATCCGCCTCTTCATCGAAGTCATACATGACATAGCAGCTGTTTAGTAGCTCTCGTTTCTTTGACCGGATGTATCCAAGTCCAATTGTTTCCATTTTCCCATTAGGCAGTTTGCGTTGAGTCCCGGGAACGTTCCAGACTTTGTCATAGAACTTGGCTTTTCGAATGGTCTGCTTGAAGGATATCCCCTGACGTTTCAGCAGCTTTTTCAAACCTTCCATATAATATCTAGGAAGACGGATAGGCTGAAGCCTGTCGAGCGTAGGATCTGCGCCATGCCAGATTTCTTTTTCCACCTTGGTTTCTTCAGAGCGGTAGAACAGAATTGCTTTCTCGCTTTCTCGCCTGGGCGGGATATAGAACGTTTGCAGCTCTTCTACATTGTAAATATTAAGTGCATCCAGTTCTTTATGGTGTTTAAGCGGCACCATGACGACTTGTAGATTTTGTTCTTCATCGGCGAACGTTCGTATTGAAGGTCGAGCAGAGAATACAGCATGGATCTCATCTTCCGAGTCGCTACCAAAGATCAACGTAGGAGCGGACGGCCCTGGCTTGTTGTGTTGGGGCGGACCCGAATACACTATCTCCTCTTCCTCCTCAGTATCACTGCCGAAGACAGGGATGGTGGCATTAGCTTTATTCTCCGGCTTGTGACACTTTTCCGTATCTTCGAAATCTGGTAAGAAATATTTGGCATCTTCGTATTTGCGGACCTCGTTCACAGAGAACGGGTTTAGTTCTCCCGTCTCGGTATACTCGGAACCATCCTTAAATACTTCATACACTGATGTTGTGTAGAAGGGATGATGTTGTACTCATGTAACCATGGTCGGCCGAGCAAAGCATTGTAGCATGTTTTGGCGTCTATGACGTGGAACTTAATGTCCGTGACGAGTAGCCCAAAGCGTAACGTCAGTATCACAGACCCAAGAGTTCTTGATGACTGGGAGTCAAACCCGGAGATGGTGATCTTGTCACGAGCAAGGTGTTGGATGCTCCGGCACGTTGAGGAGATTAACGGAGGATCCATTGTCGATCAGGATTTTGCCTATCTTTATATCATGGCAGTATCCTGAGACATAGAGAGGGCGATTGTGTTCGCACGTCCCAACGAGAAGATCTTCATCACCGAAGGTGACATCTGCCGTATGCACTTCCTCCAATTCATCCTTCATCTTTTCCTCGGCCAGGCAAGCTTGGAATTGTTCCGGATCTTGTAGTGCCTTGATCAACGAATCTCTCGCCTCCTTTGATAGCAAAAGGGCGTCGAGAATGCTGAGCTGTGAGGGTAGTTTCCTCAAGTGCGCTAGGACGTTGTAATCCACCTTATTCTTCTTCGGCGGGTTGTTGGCGCTTAGCTCCTCCAGAACTTGGTCATCTAAGACGATATCTTCAGAGACCTTTTCTTTCCCTTTATCTTTTCTGTTTGAGGGTCCGAGATTCTTTTCAGGCAGCGTCCGATTCCGCAGCCGGATATTTTCGCAGACCTTCGGCTCTTCTTCTTTTCCCGAAGTGGATTCTTTAAAGAGAGGGGCAAGTTCCAGCTCTTCATCAAAATCGCTCCCGAATGTAGGCACTTGTGACCCGCCAATGTTAACCATGCGGCAATTGCCGGTAGTTATTTTAATCCCTTCGGTCGTATTTCTTTGCTCTCGACGAGTTTTACGCTTTTCCCGCTTAAAGTGTTGTCGATGAGCAACGTATCCTTGCCACCATCTATCGAAAGCTTTGCACTCTTGAGTGAGGTGCGAAATCTTTTGATGATATAAGCAATAGGAGGGGTGCGTTTCCACTTCACCGGTGATGTTTCCTTCAGAGGATGGTAGCTTCATGCCCATTGATATGGCCTTAGCAAACTTTTTCCTCATCTTGAATTGGCTTTTGTCGGTAGCGGAGGTGTTTAGCTCCAACGGGATCGTCTCAGCTCCTTCATCAAGTCGCTGGCGCTTGGCCCTTTCAAATATAGCCGTCTCTCGTTCTCGATCAGCTTTACTTTTCAATCGAGCTTCGTTAAGGAACGCGTCAATCATTTCATCCGACGGCTCCGGGAGTTTTGGCTCAAGATCTGCCCCCAGTGCTTCGGTACAAGTAGTTTCCTTATCGTCCATGAACGAATAGGAAATCACACGACAGCTTGCCACGCATTCTTCAGATTCATCTAACGAACTTTCTCCCTCACCTTCCTCTTAAAAGACGTGGCTGAGAAACTCTTGGAGTGTAATGGGAGTCCGTGCCTTCTGATTGTATTCTTCCAGCGCGTCAATTTGTTTTTGCAGGTCCGTGCGCTTGTTGCCAGGCTTCACGGGCTTCTTAGATTTCTTCTTCTTCTATTTCGAAGATTTTGACGGCTGGCTGCAAGTGCTTGAACCACCACCATCGGTCTTTAGGGTTGGCCGTGGCTTTAGCATCCCTTCAATGATCTGTAGTTCCAACGGGTTCTTCCACTTGATCGCTGGAGATGTCTGAAGATCATTTAGCATTCTCTTTGTCTTGGTCGATAATACAACCTCCCAAGGAGCTTCTTCAATGACGGAGCATGTTGCCCCCGGCGTATTCGTCCCCTTAGAGGTGTGGGGCTGCGGGGGATTCACCTTCCATTTGTCAGATAACGCCAACTTGCCCTGTCGGTACTGGTTTTCAAGCCAATTTTTGAAAACGTAGCAATCTTCGATCGGATGGCCTAGTACTCGATGATAAGGACAGTAGTTGGGCTCGTTGACGTCACTTGGTTGCAACGGACGTTTTGGATCCGGGAGATTTATGAGTCTGTTGCGCAACGCTAACTCGAATAACCTCCTCGTTTTATCGCGGGGAAAGGAATAAGGACGTCCCATCCTATCTTTAAGGGGTACGTACGGGCGCATATTATTTTGACGAACGACCGGCTTCGAGTCGCTCGGTTGTTGTTGAGTATTAGCGACAACGATCGCTTTTCCCTTCCCTTTGTCATTTCGGGAGTCCGGCTTTGGAAGAGGGGGTTTATGGCCCATTTGATCCATTTGCGCTAGTTTGTCAATCAAGGCCTGGAAGGTAGTTGGCTTGAAAAACATCATAAATTGTGAGATGGTTGCTTGCGGATCAAGGGTTCCCACAAACATACCCACCGCGGGAGTTTCTTCAATGCGCTGCTCACACTTTGACCATAAGTTTCGCCATCGTATAGCGTACTGAACCCACGTCTCGCCTGGCTTTACCCTGGCATTAATCAGTGCCGTCATCGGGGTACGTTCATTGGCGCTTGCAAAACGCTGAGTAAAAAGAAGCTCCATCTCCGCAAAGGTTTTAATAGAGTCGTTCGGGAGCTCAGAGTACCATTCGAACGCCGTATCTGATAAACTTCCAACAAACTGGCGAAGCAACAGCTTGTCGTCACCGCCGGTGTTGCCGCAGAGTGCCCTGAACTGGGCAACATGCTGATGAGGATTGCCCGTCCCCTTGTAGACATGGAACTTGGGAATTGTATAACCTGGCGAGTATTTGATCTGGTCGTACCAGCCCGGATACGGTCGCCCTGTTTTTACGACCTGGCCGGCTACTTCGGTCGCATGATGAACCCGTATTTGCTGGGCTATGTATTCGTCCAAATCAGCTTTGGAGATTGTATCCTCTTTAGCCGTCGACAGAGCTAGTAGAGGATTGATGTCTCTCCCCTATTGTCCCCAAGGACGATCGGGGGCTCTTCGGCTGGAGGATCTTGTTGTATCATCATCCCTATCATTTCTTGGAAGAGGAGGCCCATACGATGTATGTTGGCTGCTTGTTCAGCAGCCTCTTTGTCCTTCTTCTCCAATATCCGACGAAGGAATTCAGCGTCGGTTTCTTCCTCCTGACGTTCGTCCGAGGACATTTCAGGGGTTTCTTTTGGCCCTGTAAGTGCGGCCATAGCGTTCATCATTTCTAAGAGCTTTTGCTGTTGCTCCTGCGCCTTGGTCACTGATCGGGTAAGCGGTCGATGACCCGTTGATATGCGGCTGTCCTCTTTACCAGACGCCACGTAGACGGTATGAACTACTATGCCCCTAGACTCAGGGCATTTTGGTCCACTACCTCTGATATTTGTCATCGGTGTCGGTACTTTCTCCGGCCTTCTTTTTTTATGGGCCGTTGAAGTTGAAGGAGCCGTTGTAGCGGGCACCCTAGTGACTGTCATCCTTTCCTGTTTGATCGGACGGTCCCTTTCTTTTTCCACTTTCGCCTTTTTTTGTTGACGAGAGCGATCTGGGTCATTTATGGAGTCTTGAACTCTCCGCCAAACCTCGTATATTTTTAAGGACAGCCGTTGAGGGGTTTGTTCCTGCTTCGTTTCTGTAACTCTCTCCGCAGGTGGAGGAGATATTTTCAATGTAGCGGTCGGAGAGTTCTTCCATACCCTCCTCAGCCGTTCAAAGTTGTTCCCAGTTGGAACAGCAGCGTTGACCTCCACCACTGGAGCAGGTGGAGTTAGCCCTGAGGGGGAGTTGCCCCTTGCCTTCCTCACTCGTCGCCAATGGCGACGTCGAGCACGATGAGCCGTTGGGACTGTCTCAGAGATAGAGATAGCTTCTTTTTGCCCCCTGTCTGAATGGGGCGCTGTCGCTGTTAACCTCTTAAAGACTGAGGTTGCCCTTTGAGGGGTGATATTCAACCTGTCGAAGACGGATCCTCGGGCAGGGACAGGAGCAGGAATCGCCAGTCTTGAAAAGACTGACTCTTTGACAGGGGAAGCCAGCTTGACGACTTCTTGAGCAGTAGTCATTGCCTTCCTTGGGATAGCCAATTTCGAGTTCTGATCTAGCCTGGCGAAAACAGAGGCTGTCGGTTTGGTAGCGGACAACCCGTTGACAGGGGCCGTCGTAGCAGTGAGCCGGTTGAAGACCGACTTTTTGTTCACTTTCGGTGCAGGTATTGGCATAGGGAAGCTTGTAGGTGGGATCATGGTTCCAAAGAACAGGCCAGTGGCGGCTTGGGTCACCTGGCCTACCGGCAGAGCGAGGAAGGAAGCCGCTTGGGGCCCATATGCTACACCTCCCGGTGGGTGGAGCGTCCGTCGCAGTGGCATTTCAAGCAGTTGGTGCAGTTAAAGGCCATTGATGCTAGAGTTCTGCGCCAGGCAAAAGACCAAATCTTAGTAACTTGAAATCCAAAGGCAACTATTTAACAAACTGCGATTGGTTCGCGAGGACGACATACGAAGTGTGGAGTGGAAAGAGGAAAATGTCCCACCGGGCGTGCCAGAATCTGTTCCCCCCCGAATGGCGGCGACGACGTGAGGACGTCTTGCCTGAGATTCGGGACAGATGCTATATGGTTTTATCCGTCTACCTCTCCGAAGATGCCAAGTTGATTTATGGCACCGTGTATCGGAGGTTTAGACGGATGCGGCCGATGTAGCAGACTTCGTCAGATTCCCCCTCGCTAGAGGGGTTTTTGATTGTGGGGACGCTCTTCCCTGCAGGCGCAAGCCCCTGCAGTTAATTACGCTACCGCATCGCGGTAGCCACTTTCTCCTTCTCCAGAATTTCACTTCGTGTCGTGTGTGTTTGTTTTGTTTGTGGTTGCCCGTGGATTGTATACGGAGACTATTTATTTCGTCGCCCGTAGGACGTGGATTAGTCCAAATCCGTATTTTCTTAGATTTGGGTCTTGGGGTTTTGGTTTGAGGATACGTTAGCCGTATTTGAGGCTAAGATCAACTCAAACGTTTGTTAAGGATACGTTAGTCCAGTTTGAGACTAAGATCAACTTAACGGGATCATTTAGATCCGACAAAAGAGCATTTGAGGGCTCTATTGTTCCAGTTTAGGGACGTAGTGGTCCATTTAATATATGGCCGTCGGGACCCGTCACCTCTCTGACGTCGTTGAAGGATTACAATGACATGTGTCAAAGGAGTTCGGAGATGTACCCTCGAACCAGAGTTGATTTGGAGATTTATAGTCCATTTGAATGGTTAAGGATACGTTAGCCGTGTTTGGGGCTAAGATCAACTTAGACGGGATCGTTTAGATCCGGCAAAAGAGCATTTGGAGGCTCTATTGTTCCAGTTTAGGGACGTAGTGGTCCATAGGTAGTTTAAGGACGTTGCGGTCCATATTCCAGTTTAGGGACGTGGTGGTCCATTATTAGTTTAAGGACGTTTCGGTCCGACATTTGTTTAAGGAGGTTTCGGTCCGACATTAGTTTAAGGACGTTTCGGTCCATCGTTAATTTAAGGACATTTCGGTCCGATATTAGTTTAAGGACGTTTCGGTCCAATATTAGTTTAAGGACGTTTCGGTCCATCACCAGTTTAGGGACGTGGTGGTCCATTGCCAGTTTAGGGACATGGTGGTCCATGTTTTAGTTTAAGGACGTTTCGGTCTAATATTAGTTTAAAGACGTTTCGGTCCAATATTAGTTTAAAAACGTTTCGGTCCGATATTAGTTTAGGGACGTTTCGGTCCATCGCCAGTTTAGGGACGTGTCCATTGCCTGTTTAGGGACATGGTGGTCCATGTTTTAGTTTAAGGACGTTTCGGTCCAATATTAGTTTAAAGACGTTTCGGTCCAATATTAGTTTTAGGACGTCTCGGTCCGTCATTAGTTTTTAAGGACGTCTCGGTCCGTCATTAGTTTAAGGACGTCTCGGTCCAACATTAGTTTAAGGACGTTTCGGTCCAACATTAGTTTAAGGACGTTTCGGTCCACGAGTTTAAGGACCCCGCAGTCCATATTCATGTGTGGTCGTTGGGACCCGTCACCTCTCCGACGACGTTGAAGGATTACAACGACAGGTGTCAGAGGGGTTCAGAGATGTACCCTTGAACCGGATATGAATTGATTTTGGGAGCAGCCGTGCTCAATTTAATTTGAGGACTTATGGCCATGACTGGGCTAAGTCCAGTTCAACATTTTATTCGTTTTTGCATTGCATCTCTTTTTATTTTTATTTGGGCTCTACCCATAAAGGATGCCAAGCATCAATTTATTTTGGGTTCTGCGGGGCATCAATTTTGTTTGGGTTCTGCCCTTTTATGAATGATGCAGGGCATTAATTTTGTTTGGGCTCTGCCCTTTTTTATTGCTTTGCAATTTTTTCTGGCCTGTTGGTCTTTTTGATTTGGGCCTGGCCCTTTAAGAAATGCATTGCCTTATTCAGGTGCTTTGCGCCAGTCAAAGAGTGCAAGCGCTTATGGTGACGACACGTGTCATGCAGGTGCAGTGCGCTGCGCTAGTGCGCTACGCTTGCTCTGCTGACACGTGGCGCGCTCTGGTGAGTTGCGCCAATTTCAGATAGCAGAGCTCTATTTCAAAAGCGCACAGCGCAAATGGCTTAGACGCTGACACGTGGCGCTCTCTGGTGGCTTGCGCCAGCCCAAGAGCGCAACAGTGCAGATTTATAAGTGCAAAGCACTATTAATTTGAGAAATTTTTTTTAGATTCAACAACCAATGGTTCATAACAGAAGAGCAAAGCACTATTTGTTCTCTTGATCTAATTTAGATCAAAGAAAACAAGTTCTTCTTGTTTTTCTTATCTCAGAAAACCAAAGGTTCATGAAAAGTGCAAAGCACTATTTAATAGTTTTTTTTCGGTTTTTATTAAAGATCATTGATCTTCTTTTTAGATCCATGATCTGTTCATAAGAGAACTTTCTCTTTTTCTAAAGGTTTTTTACCTTTTTGTTCTTGAGGAATTCTTCAGAGTTCTCTCTTTTTTTCTCAAAAAATGTCTATGCCTTTGAATCGAGGTCTAGGGTCCTTTTTATAGTGCCCATTGATTAGTTTAATTTGTTAAAGAGATCTCTCTCTGAGTGATTTGGGGAATTTCCCCCACCGTTGGATCTTTGATCCAAGGGCTTCTGTTTTACAGAAGAAAATTTCCTTGTTTTAACAAGAACAGAAAGATTTTTTTTAGAATCTTAATTCTGTTTGGCGCAAATGCTCCAGAGCATGACACGTGTCACGCAGCGCACAGCGCAGCGCAACTGCGCGAGCGCATCTGCGCTGACACGTGTCGCACAGCGCAGCGCATCTGCGCTGACACGTGTCGCGCAGCGCACAGCGCAGCGCAACTGCGCTAGCGAATCTGCGCTGACACGTGTCGTGCAGCGCAATACTTGCGCAACTGAAGCGTTGCTTCATTTGATTTTGTTTGAAACAGAGCTTTGCTCTAATTGGGTGCGCTGCCTTGGGCGCTGCGCTGATGCATCTGCGCCTGACACGTGGCGCGTTGCGCCCGAGATTTGAAGCGTTGCTTCAGAATTTTGAATTTTGAATTCCAACAGAGCTTTGCTCTGATTGGGGGAAACAACTAGCGTATATGATACTTGACCCATATGATGGGTGATGGATGTTCCCACATTCGTCGATGTTTGACATCGAGATCGTATACGGGTGCTCAATGGTGACTGGGTACACTGGACGGACTCGCCGAGAACTCCTATATGGAATTATATCTATCGTCGGATAGCAGTTCTCAGGTGACACTGGTACAGGTTAGTCTGTAGACGATAGATCGTCATAGAGTCTTGTATGTTCTCCCACTGTACTTTGATTACCACCCTACCACGGCTCTACTGAGCCGTGCAAACAGGTGGCCATTGGGTACATTCCCAAGACACACAAAGGCGATGAGCGATAGGAGGGGTTTCGTCTCTCCCGGTATTGGGAGTTGATGCTGTGCTGTGCTCGATTGGCTATATCAGTAAGTCCCTGGCCATGGCTGTTAAGATTTACTGATAAGTGTTATCAGTAGTTTCTCGATCTGTTATAGACCATTTATCGGCACGACTTATTAAGTTATTGGGGTCGACGTTACCATCCCCAGACTCGATATGCAGCATATCTGACGAAAAGACCGGACTGTACGGTAGTGTTGCCGGTTGGCTCGACGGGAGTTGTGACAGGTTCGCTTGTTTTCTTCTGATCGCTCAATACCCGGGTGGCCGTTACGTTTAGCTGACCGCTTGCGACTTAGGGGTGCTTGATATGATCATCACCCACTGCCGGCGTATTGACGAGTCTTAGAGTCCCACAATGGAGTTACCTAGCCCAGGCGAAACGATGTGGTGCGCATATGAGATATGCGCGTGGACCCGGTTAAAATGCGCGTATGAGATACCGTATATTAATCGGGCGGTTTGCTTTTGGTCGGGTCGTATGTGATATGACCGGTTTGCTAAATCAAGTGTTGATTTATCATTAACCATTAGTTTCTCACTTTAAACCCTTTCTTATCTTTTTGTTGTATGCATGCATGCATGCATTTATTCTTATTCATGCACATATGGATGTGCATGCACACATACATGCATACATAATTCTATCATGGTTGTTGATATAGTGGATAGTGGCAATATAACACTCTCACCATTTATAAAATATATGGATATTTCTTTTTAGAAAAGAAAAATGGAAATGGAAATTGTTATCATGGTTTAATATTTTATTCATGCACTAACCCTTTGCTTTAAACATGATTTAATTTCTATGGCCATTTTTTATCCAAACTAAATATCTAGATATTTTATAACTATGGTTAAGAATGAGAAAGAGAAAATATATATTTTTTCATTTCTCATTTTTATTCATATGCTTATCATTATCTTGAGCTCTTCACAAGCCATCATCTTCTTTCTCCTTTCTCTCTTGCTCTCTAGCTTTCACTTGTGAGCAAAAGATTCATCAAGTTAGGGTTTTGAAGTGAGAAAACAAACCACATCACCATTCTACACTAGTCTTGCCCATTAGTGTAGAGTGTTAGCTTCCATTTCTTCTCTTGATCTAGTGGAGCTTCAAGCTTGGACAAAGAGAACTCCGGGTGGATCGTCGTGGACCTAGAGGATCTCAAGCGAGCCTTTTTCAACCCTCAAGTAGCCAAGGAGTCTAGCGTAGGGAGCTACAAAGGTTGTACTCTCAAAACCCTAGCTTTTACTACTTGTGTTTGTGTAATAGTTGTGTTACCCTAGCTTTTCTAGCTTGATCCTTAGGTTTGTTTCTCTAGCACCATATAAATTTTAAATATGGCATGTGTGATGCCTCCAAACCCTTGTAGTGGTGCTGTAGAAACCCCTTCATGGTATCGGAGCCAAGCTAGAGCCTTAGGGTAACCTAGACGACGTTAAAAACCTCGAACGAACGAAAATCGACGCCCGAAGGGTGCTCTCTGGAAATTTTTTCTAAACCTAGATTTTTTCAAATTAAAAATACTTAAAAAATTCAGCAGGGTATTTTATGGGCCCACAAGAAGTACGATGCCCTGAATCGACCGTACGACCGCGGAACTGCGGCCATAGTGGCCTTTCTGCGGCGGTTCCGCAGTGCAGTAGGTGATTCATGGGCCGTAATTTCTTATGCATGCCCGTATGTATTTTGTGTAGTTACTGGTATTTTTTAAATCTGCTCAGGTGTTGAGCTTTCTGAGAAGTCTTTGGGTGTTCAATCGCTCGATCGAATGTTTTAACGTCGCCTAGTTTGTTAATATTTGATACAATAATTGGAATCTACAAATTTGTTTGTTGCGTGTAAATCTAGCAGTTCGGTCTCGGCAACAATCGGAAATCTTGTTGAATTATTCGGCTTGTTTTGAAAAGGTGTTTTCATGGATGAGACCGAAATGCGAGCTTTACATTGTTAGGCATGAAATCTTGTATATGTGATATTCCGGGTTTGTGTTGTCTAAAGGCGGTTACGATTCCAATTGTTGTAGTTTTTCATTTTATTTCTCTGTGACCGTAAGTGTAGTATGTGGTATATCGCCGGTTTCGTTGCTATACGTCAACGATAATCGGGTACGCATATTTACTTACGTTGATGATATGTGATATTATGTGTTGCTAAGATTTAACATGTAGGATTGTCGTGATTGAATAGCCGGGAGGTTTGATGTGAGATGAGAGTTTTCTTTTCATTCATGTAAAATTCAAATGTAATGTAATATTCTTTTATTTGGGGCACTTCCGGGTTGAGGATGATATCACCAGTGTTGTATATTATTTACTTTTCCGCATTAGGATAGACCCAAGGAGGGGAGCACGAGTGACCGGGTTCTGGGGTTCAGAGGGAGGCCATCTCGAGGAGTCGAGACCGGGTCTCCTAAACTCCAGAATTGGTAGGGTCGCTTGCCGCTCTCGTAGGGGTCTAGGGGTGTGGGCTTGGCTATTCATCGCGACTGTGGAATCCGTATTTTCTATTGTTGGCTAAATACTAAATACGGACGTCCTAGTATATCCTATATTATCATATCTGTGTTTCTGCTGCCTGTATACTGTGATGTGATATCTGAGACGAATGCTATATTATATATGAGATATATAGTAGACGTTGCTTATGTTTTACACCCGCGCTAGTCCCGTCCCGGTATGCCGTTAGTTAAGTAACCTAACGGTGCATAAC
Organism: Agapanthus africanus; assembly: GCA_030015575.1. Taxonomy (NCBI): domain Eukaryota; kingdom Viridiplantae; phylum Streptophyta; class Magnoliopsida; order Asparagales; family Amaryllidaceae; genus Agapanthus; species Agapanthus africanus. The sequence continues at coordinate 181,033,312 of CM057342.1, read as the reverse complement.
GGAACATTGCGGCAAATGCGGATGGCATAAGCGTACGTTGTATTTTCGTTTCTTTTCTATGATTGGCTTAAGGACTTAAATGATGGGGATACATTAATGTGATTAATGTAAAGAAAATAAATCTAAAAAGATGTTGTAGAATCAGATTTGAAAACCACTCGGCTCTTTATGAAAAAGCTATATTTCAAACTGCAGAGCTCAAGCCACTCCTTTTGAAAAGCATTTGATTCTACGACGATATCAAGTTCAAAGCGTTAAAGATTTTCTTAAAAATCATCCGCAACCCTCCGTTATTTTAGGAAGTAGAGTACTTAGTATTCGTGATACGTTTGTTGACCTTATCCAAGGCGTAGTGTACGGTAGCTAACTGATTTCTTCCTACAATGCATATGATGCAGATTAATTAGGACGGGCATGTGACTTTGTTGACCTTAGCCAAGGGTCATGCGAACGGGTCTAATTAATCAAGAAATGAAGGGTTGAACTTGACTAGTACTTGTGATTTGTTGACCATAGTCAAGGTCATGAGTGCTAGGGGTAAAAACCACATCGGGAATTTCAATAGTTGAAATTTGCAATGAGATTGCATACCTTCCATATGATGGTTGGATCCCGATCCCACTGTGGGCAATAGTTGCTCCCAGGAGAGTTTTGCAGTTTACAATTAGCTAACCCATTAGGTGTCTAGAAAGGTGTTAACGGGGCTACGCCTCTGGGAAGACGAGGTTTATATTAATTAGGTCCGTGCGAAAGCACGGGGAACCTCCCTCAAGTACCAACACTGGCCTGGCTGAACGGTTAGCGAAGTTGTAGACTGTAATTAATCCTAGCTAGTTTTCTTTTTAAGGTTTGAAAGAAAAACTTGATTAAAGCAGTGGGAGACATCGATTAGATAAGATAATAACCAATCTGATCTTTGCAAGAGCTTTCGCTGAGTGTATTCTTTTCTCTCTCTTAATGGCAGATACCAATGACATGACTCAAGCTTCTACTAGATAAAAATAAACTAAATGGGACCAATTATAAAGACTGGCTGAGAAATCTTAACATTGCCTTGACTTATGATAAGGTATCATATGTCCTCACGGCTCCAGCCCCGCCCGTCCCAGGTCCTAAATCCTCAGTTGCGGATATTGAAGTCCGCAAGACATGGGACGCTGACTGTGCCATGGCCAAATGCCTCGCGCTTGCATCGATGGATAACACACATTAAAAGCAGCACGAGAATATGGACGTTCACGCCATATTCCTCCATACAAAGGAGTTGTATGGAGAGCAATCCCGCGTATTACGATAAGAAGCATCAAGAAAACTGTTTCAGATTTGAATGGCCCCTGGCACACTAGTAGGAGACCATGTTCTGAAGATGATAGCTCTTATAGAAGAGCTTGAGGACCTTGGATAGACAATGGACAATGAACAATATACGGATATTATTCTACAGTCTCTCCCCTTCACCTTTGCTCAATTTATAGTTAACTTCAACATGCACAACATGGAGAAGGAACTACCTGAACTCCTTAATATGTTAAGGAATGCAGAGAGCACACTGAAATAAGTGAAAACTTCCGTTTTGAGTGTTGGGCAATCTTCCTCTTCTCGCCCAAAGGCTAAAGCCAAGGGAAAGATAAAGAAGAAGCCCACCAAGCCTAGGGGAGGAGTTAAAAAGGTTAAGGGGAAGGACAAGCCCAAAGCTGGAGAATCGAGGGAAGGGGAATGTTATCACTGCCACAAAACAGGACATTGGAAGCGCAACTGCACGGAGTACTTAGATCTCAAGAAGAAGCATGGGGATGCTTCCGCTTCAGGTGTGTTTGTGACAGAAAACTATTTTTCAATAAACTCTTCTTCCTGGGTATTAGATACCGGTTCAGGTTCTCACATTTTCAATTCTATGCAGGGGCTGAGAAATAGCAAGGTTTTGAAGACAGGTGACCATACTCTCCGCGTTGGAAATGGTTCCAATGTACATACAGTTGCAGTGGGAGAGTATCATTTGGGGTTGCCGTCTGGGTGTATATTGGTTTTGAACCCATGTTATTTTGTACCTAGTATGCTTTGTAATATAATATCCGTTTCTTTGTTAGACAATGAAGGATATAATTTTGTATTGCAGAACAATGTTATGAACATTCACCTGAATCAAATGTTGGTTGGGTATGGTACGCTTAATAACGGGATATACGTCCTAAATCAATACACAGTTTCAGCATACAACACACTAATAAAAGAAAACTTTCAGAAATAAATGAAGCTTTTCTTTGGCACTGTAGACTTGGTCATATTAACGAAACAAGACTAAACAAGTTACACAAAGATGGATATTTAAACCCTTTTGAATATAAATCTTATGCGACTTGCCAGTCTTGTATCAAGGGTAAAATGACCAAAACTCCGTTTACCGGACACGGAGAAAGAGCTGTTGAGCTCTTAGGCCTCATACATAGTGATGTATGTGGGCCAATGTCTACACAGGCTAGAGGCGGTTTTTCATACTTCATTACTTTCACTGATGATTTCTCAAGATTCGGTCATGTATTTTTATTAAAGCACAAATCTAAAGCTTTCGAGAAATTCACCGAATATAAACAAGAAGTAGAAAAACAAACCGGCTTGAGCATCAAAATGCTTCGATCAGATCGAGGTGGGGAGTACCTCAGTACAGAGTTTGCAAACTTCCTAAAAGAGAATGGGATTCTCTCTCAGCTCACTCCTCCTTACACACCACAGCACAACGGTGTGTCAGAACGACGGAATTGGACCATCTTAGATATGGTCTGTTCCATGATGAGTGATGCTGAGTTACCCGTCTCATTTTGGGGGCATGCATTGGAGACTGCAGCGTTTCTATTGAACAGGGTCCTAACCAAAACCGTGTCTACCACGCCATATGAGATATGGCATGGGAAGGGACCATCTCTTAAGAGAATTAAGATTTGGGGTTGCCCGGCCTATGTTAAAAAGCAGAATCTGGACAAACTCGAGACACGGTCGGTCATGTGTAACTTTGTGGGATATCCAAAGAATTCTTATGGATATCTTTTCTACCACAAGAAGGAACAAAAAGTGTTTGTTTCTCAGCATGCCACATTCTAGGAAAAAGAGTTTTTCACAAATGAAACTGATGGCAATGTGGTGGATCTAGAAGAGGTTCTAGAAACACAAACTACAAATGATGACTTGGTTGAACAGGCTGTTGCAATAGAAACTGAGGAAGCTCGGCCACTCCGTAGGTCTGGTAGGGCTTCTTGCCCACCGGGAGGTACTACGGTTTCCTCATTGATGGTGACAGAGAAGACTGTATCATGGAAGATGATGATCCTACCGGCTTTCAGCAAGCTATCACGAGTGGAGACTCTGTGAAGTGGCTGGATGCCATGAGATCCGGAATGGAGTCCATGTACACCAACAAAGTATGGACTTTGGACGTTGTACCCCCTGGGGTAAAACCTGTGGGGTGCAAATGGATCTTTAAAAGAAAGATTGGTGTAGATGGGCAGGTAGAGACCTATAAGGCAAGACTTGTGGCGAAGGGTTTTCGTCAAAGACCAGGTTTGGACTATGACAAGACTTTTTCTCCTATAGCCATGCTTAAATCCATTCAGATCCTACTTGCTATTGCTGCTCACTACGACTATGAAATCTGGCAGATGGACGTTAAAACGGCATTTCTAAATGGAGTTTAGAATAATGCGTTTATATGGATCAGCCAGAGGGCTTCATTGATAGCGGGAGCAGCGAAAAAGCATGTAGATTGCTTAAATCCATTTATGGGTTAAAGCAGGCATCACGGAGTTGGAACATCTGTTTCGATGATGTTATCAAAGAGTTTGATTTCATCAAAAATCCATATGAACCTTGTGTTTATAAGAAGGCTGTAGGGAGAGCTGTCACATTCCTCGTATTGTACGTGGATGACATTCTTCTGATAGGAAATGATATTCCTATACTACAGTCGGTCAAATCTTTCTTATCACTAAGGTTCTCCATGAAGGACCTGGGTGATGCCACATACATTCTGGGCATTAGGATCTATAGAGATAGATCCAAGAGGTTATTGGGATTGTCCCAAACCAGGTACATCAACACCATCCTAAAAAAGTTTAGTATGAAAGACTCCAAGCGGGGTGCCTTACCCGCTTGCCATGGGGTCACTCTTTCTAAGAACTCTTTCCTAAAGACCGATGAAGAGAGAGCTCGCATGAGCATTATACCCTATGCTTCGGCAGTAGGATCTATAATGTATGCGATGTTATATACACGCCCAGATATAGCTTATGCACTTAGTGTTGTAAGCAGGTATCAATCCAACCCAGGGAAGAATCACTGGATAGCTATGAAGAACATTCTTAAGTACTTGCGAAGGACTAAAGAATTGTTCTTGGTGTATGGTAATGGAGATCTCCAAATGGAGGCCTTTACCGATTCGAGCTTCCAGAGTGATAAGGACGACAGCAAATCTATCTCCGGGTTTGTATTTACCATCAATGGAGGGGCGGTAAGTTGGAAGAGTTCCAAATAGGATACCGTTGCAGACTCTACGATGGAAGCTGAGTATATTGCTGCGAATGATGCCGCCAAGGAAGCCGTCTGGATGAAGAAGTTCGTCTCGGAGCTAGGAGTAGTTCCAACCATTATTGATCCAATACCATTGTATTGTGATAATAATGGGGCTATGGCGTTAGCCAAGGAGCCCAGGTCCCATCAGCGGTCTAGACACATCCTGAGGCGCTTTCATTTGATCTGGGAGATTGTAGATCGCCGCTAGATCGAGATTGGGAGAGTAGACACAAAGAATAACACCGCGGATCCACTCACCAAGGCCCTCCCTCAGCCGCAGCATGAGCGACTTTTTGAGATGTTGGGTATGAGATACGCCAATAACTGGCCTTAGTGCAAGTGGGAGATTGTTGGATATATGTATGCCCTAGAGGCCATTATATGATAGTGGATGTATTTATACATGTGTGTGTGTGTGTGTGTGTGTGTGTGTGTGTCTATATATATATTCAGTGAACATTCTTGCTCGTCATGATAGTATACTATCTGATTCTTCTTTATTTGACATGTTGATTCAATCATGCTTTTATTCATTCACATATGTTGATAAAGCCCTAAGGATATTTGCTTGGCTACTGTGATTATGATGGAGATCATACTAATGGGACATCTGTAGTTTATAAGCATATTCTGGAATGTCCCTAGTCGTAGGTGTATCGAGACGGGGCATCGATATACCAAAGTAGACTAGCGTATATGATACTTGACCCATATGATGGGCGATGGATGTTCACACATTCGTCGATGTTTGACATCGAGATCGTATACGGGTGCTCAGTGGTGACTGGGTACACTGGACGGACTCGCCGAGAACTCCTATATGGAATTATATCTATCGTCGGATAGCAGTTCTCAGGTGACACTGGTACAGGTTAGTCTGTAGACCCTAGATCTTCATAGAGTCTTGTGTGTTCTCCCACTGTACTTTGATTACCACCCTACCACGGCTCTATTGAGTCGTGCAAACAGGTGGCCGTTGGGTACAGTCCCGAGACACACGAAGACGATGAGCGATAGGAGGGGTTTCGTCTCTCCCGGTATTGGGAGTTGATGCTGTGCTGTGCTCGATTGGCTATATCAGTAAGTCCCTGGCCAGGGCTGTTGAGATTTACTAATAAGTGTTATCAGTAGTTTCTCGATCTGTTATAGACCATTCATCGGCACGACTTATTGAGTTATTGGGGTCCCTAGACTCGATATGCAGCATATCTGACGAAGAGACCGGACTGTACGGTAGTGTTGTCGGTTGGCTCGACGGGAGTTGTGACAGGTTCGCTTGTTTTCTTCTGATCGCTCAATACCCGGGTGGCCGTTACGTTTAGTTGACCGCTTGCGGCTTGGGGGTGCTTGATATGATCATCACCCACTGCCGGCGTATTGACGAGTCTTAGAGTCCCACAATGGAGTTACCTAGTCTAGGCGAAATGATGTGGTGCGCATATGAGATATGCGCGTGGACCCGGTTAAAATGCGCGTTTGAGATACCGTATATTAATCGGGCGGTTTGTTTTTGGTCGGGTCGTATATGATATGATCGGTTTGCTAAATCAAGTGTTGATTTATCATTAACCATTAGTTTCTCACTTTAAACCCTTTCTTGTCTTTTTGTTATATGCATGCATGTATGCATTTATTCTTATTCATGCACATATGGATGTGCATGCACACATACATGCATACATAATTCTATCATGGTTGTTGATATAGTGGATGGTGGTAATATAAGACTCACACCATTTATAAAATATATGGATATTTCTTTTTGGAAAATAAAAATGGAAATGGAAATTGTTATCATGGTTTAATATTTTATTCATGCACTAACCCTTTGCTTTAACCATGATTTAATTTCTATGGCCATTTTTGATCCAAACTAAATATCTAGATATTTTATAACTATGGTTAAGAATGAGAAAGAGAAAATATATATATTTTTTTATTTCTCATTTTTATTCATATGCTTATCATTATCTTGAGCTCTTCACAAGCCATCATCTTCTTTCTCCTTTCTCTCTTGCTCTCTAGCTTTCACTTGTGAGCAAAAGAGTCATCAAGTTAGGGTTTTGAAATGAGAAAACAAACCACATCACCATTCTACACTAGTCTTGCCCATTAGTGTAGAGTGTTAGCTTCCATTTCTTCTCTTGATCTAGTGGAGCTTTAAGCTTGGACAAAGAGGACTCCTGGTGGATCGTCGTGGATCTAGAGGATCTCAAGCGAGCCTTTTCCAACCCTCAAGTAGCCAAGGAGTCTAGTGTAGGGAGCTACAAAGGTTGTACTCTCAAAACCCTAGCTTTTACTACTTGTGTTTGTGTAATAGTTTTGTTACCCTAGCTTTTCTAGCTTGATCCTTAGGTTTGTTTATCTAGCACCATATAAATTTTAAATATGGCATGTGTGATGCCTCCAAACCCTTGTAGTGGTGCTGTAGGAACCCCTTCAATATGTATGTTTCTGCACACTTGCGCATTTTAACAGGGAAAAACATGCATTCTAAAACGAGTAAAGCTAAAGATTCTGGCTCTGGACTGTCCAGAGCCATGAATCGCCTCAGTTTTTATTGTTATAACTTATTAAAATACAGAGATGAACTATTGGATGCTGTAGGTTTATCTGGTGGCTTTGATACGAGCCATAGAACTCTAAGATCCGATATATAAATGATTTATTATGATTTAAACCGTTCAGCTTATCCGGGAAAATTCAGCTTTTGCAAAAGTTATCGAGGGTAACGTTTCACGCCATCCAATTTCTACAGGGTATTCATTAAAAGTAATAGGGTATAATGATCATGGGTTCCACCATATTCTCTTAAGTTATCGCATAGGGTTCTATATCGAACACTTAGACTATGCAAACGGTTATCGATCGAAATATCGATTTCTTTTACCCGATCAACACGAAATTAATTCATAGGTTTCTATATGATATTACTACGGCGTAATCGCCCCAAGTCGGGTTTCAAACACTAAAATTTATGATGATGGTACTTGTTCGATATTAACTTCGCAAACAATGTATATGTAAAAATATCTATACTTATACATATATCATTATATATTATATCTAGCGATTACCATACCATGATGAACAAGTGAAGGGGTTCACTTGCCTTGGGTCGCTGATATAGAAGCGATGCGACGTGTAGGGTTCATCTTGACACACGAGACGACACGATGCTGGACATGGAGCATAGCGCGTACGCGATGCGTGGTTGCCTGATACTAGATGCGGTGCTAACACGGGCGTGATATGGTAGTAGACGTGGTGATGACGCGGGCATGACATGATACCGGGCGCTACTGAACACAGTATTGGGCATGAGCCGTGGCATGTCTGGGCACACAGGCGACACGGGGCTGTGCACGGCGGTGGTGCAGTCGTGGCACGGCGACAATGCGGAGGTGGTCATGCAGGTAGGCTTGAGCCGAGCATGATGTGGCACTGATGCGGGGTGATGCGGGGCATGGAGGTGGGCACAAAAGTGGCTAGAAGTGGGCACGGGGTTCAGGCGTGGAGTGGGCATGGCGCCTGGCACAATGCAGGGCACAGAGGGCACAATACGGGGCACAGAGCTGGCACACGTGGCAGTAAGGGTTGTGTAGGGTTGCCGGGGAGAGGTGAAGACGCTCGGGTAGGGCTCAGCTACACGGTGGGGAGCTCGGGTCAGTGATGGTGGAGCTTGGTCGATGGAGGAGAATCTGGTGTTGGCAGCGGGGTTGCAGGTGATGATGGAAGTGAAGGTGGCTCATCGATGATGTCGATGAGAGAGGGAGATAGGCAGAGGGCTCGGCCTTCTTGGAGGAAGGTGATGGCTCGGCGTTGGAGATGGAGGTGTGCTTGACGGTGGCAGTGGCAGCTGGGATGCGCCAGCAACGAGAAGGTCGGTCAAAGCTGGAAGGTGGAGGTGCTAGTGAGGTAGAGGAGGAGGCTTGGGAACGTTGAGGGAGTGGTTGATGCAGTGGAGGGAGCTCGGGTGGATCGTCCTTAGAGGTAGAGGAGGTTGGCGAGGAGTCAAGATCCGGGTGGCGTTGGTGAAGGCTGTCGGCTCCGGTGACTAGGTCAGGATGGAGGGTAAGAGGAAGCTCGGAGGTAGGTTGCAGTGATGGTAGTAGTGAGAGGAGGTGTTGGTGGAGGTATTGGCGATGGTGTATCGTCGGGGATAGCAGCGGGATGCTCGGCCGGTGGTGAGCTTCGGTGAGGTAGTTGTAGACGGTGGGGCTTTGATAGGGAGAGGGAGTAAGAGAAGGAATAAGGGAGAGAGAGATAGAGAGAGATAGATAGAAAGAGTAAGTGAGCGGTTGAGAAGATGGAGGAGGTGGCCACGGAGGTCGAGAAGTCGTTGGGGCAAGGACGAGGTCATGGGGGAGCATGAGTCATGCGGAGCTCGTTGCGGTAAAGAGGGAGGAAGAAAGAAGGAGCATAGTTAAGGAGATCTTGGAGGAGTTGGCGACGAGGGCCACGTTGGCGTGGAGCAGGTCTCGAGGAAGTGGATGCGAGAAAGGTGACGACGAGGGCTCGGGATATTAGAAAGAGGAAAAATAGAGAGGAGAGAGGAAGAGGAGGAAGGAGAAGAGGGAGTGGACTCGGGTATGGGTTTGGGTAATAAAGCTTGGGCCGGGTGTGGGTCTGGGCTAGGAAATGGGTTAAGGTTTAATTAGAATAAAAGTTTAGAACGGTTTTAGAAAAACATAGAGAATTATATGGGAAAATTTGGGGAGAAATATCCGGAAATTATTATCAAAAATATGGATGGCAAACAAAATACTGTGTTTAGAATCTTGATAGGATTTTGGGTTTAAGAAGAATTAGAAAAATAAAAAGGTTTAGGGTTCATATTTTCTTCTTTGGAAAAATAAGGAAAGAATTTTGAATTAATTTGTCAGGAAAAATAGCTGAAGGAATTAGAAGATAGGTAAAATAATTAATGAGTTGGGGAAAACATTTAAGAAAGAAAATTAGGAAATACATTTAGAAAACAACTTAAGGAACTTAAATGAATTTATTATTGAAAATAATATCAAAAATACAAATCGAGGATACCGGTTATTACAATCTTCACTTGTCACAATACTACCTATAAGCTGGTACAGCCCACGCACCATCTTTCCATCCAGCACAACTCGTTTCTCTTTGGACATCCTGATAGCTCAATACTAAATTGAGCATCTATAATCTCTCGAGTCCAATGCCCCCAAAGAGATGAGATTCTTTCTAAGACTAGGTACATGCCTAACCCCAGTAATCTTCTGCACAACTCCATCAAATATGCGCATGCGAATCGATCCAATCCTAATAACTCTACTCTTAGCACCATTTTCCATTTTGACTGTACCCTCTTCACATGCCTGATAGGAGTCAAACTGCTCTCTCACTGAGCACATGTGAAAAGAACACCCAGAATCTAAGACCCAATCTGATTTTCCCTCGGCACTAGATATAGTCAATAAAACGTCGTCTGATTCTTAGAATATCGCTATCTCTGATGATACATTTTCCTTCTCTTTCTTCTGGCTCTCTTTTATATCGGGACAAACTCTTTATATGCGACCTATCTTATTACAATTCGAACATGTAGGTGGCTTGCGCTCCCTCGGCTGAAATCGTCATTTATGCTCAAAATTCACCTGCCCTCCGACAGATCGACCGTAACCGCCATCAGAGGTAACAAAGACACTACTCCCTCCAGACAATCTATCACTGCAATTTTTCCTTCAAGATATTAATCAACAAAGTAGAGATCACCTCATCAATACGTAAAGTTTCCTTTCCAAGCATAAGAGTAGTCACGATGTGATCAAATGAGGAAGTCAATGATGCTAACAAAACTAATGCCATATCCTCTTCATCAATCTTAACATCTATGGAAGATAATTCGGTGATAAGCCTATTAAACTCATCTATGTGCAACTCGAGATTTGTTCCCTCCACAAACTTGAGACCATACAACCTTTTCTTTAAAAGTAATCGATTTGTTAAAAATTTAGATTTGTACCTGCTTTCCAATTTAGCCCAAACCTCCGTTGGATCCATTAATCCAATAACCTCATGAAGAGTGTTACTCGCCAAGTACATTTAGATCATACCATTTGCCATGTCTCACAATTCTTCCCTTGCATCATTTGTCATCTTCTCCGGCTTGTTTGATTTTAGTTTCAAAGACTTCACCAATCATTCTCGAATCAAAATATTCCTCACCTGTTGTTGCCATATGGTAAAATCATTGATGCTATTAAATAGTTCTACAGAAAAACTCAAGCCCTTTGATACCACCATATACGTACCCTCAGTACTCACCATTGAAACACACAAACAAGATCCCCAAAAAATTCACAAATCAACTCGATCGAGAACTCGCTCTGATACCAGATAAAGAAATTTCGATAACACAATTGCAAGAAAAGAAATTAAAAGAGACACAAAAATCACAAAGAAACTCACTTCTCACAAAAAGAAAGGGTTACAACCTTCTTTCCCAAAACCCTCTCCCACTTAGCCACCACACACAAATTGAGAAAAAACTCTCTTATCACTAAACCCTAAAACAATTTTTATATGAGCCCAAGATCCTACCAAACACAAAATTACCAAACTAGCCTATTCACCGAGTCGGGTTAGATCCGTTACCCATCTAAACATGCTCGCTTTTGACGGGTAAAATGGCCGTGCTAAACCTGCCCAAAATTGACGGGTTCAAAATCCGAACCCGCCCGCAGCTGAATAGGACGGGTTTTATATTTTTTATAGCCCGTCCGGAACCGGACCCGCACTCGCCCGCAACCCTTATCGGCCCCGTAACCGCCCGTATTTGAATAGGGCGGGTTTTATATTTTTTATAGCTCGTCCGGACCTGGACCTGCACTCGCCCGTAACCCTTATCGGCCCGCAACCGACCCGAATCCACTCACTTCATTAACATTTGAGCTGTTGATAGGTTTAATTTTAGCTAAGATTATATTCTAAACCTAAATAAGTTGTTTAAATTCTATTCTCACATCTCATATCTAAAATTTAATTGAGCCACATCAATTTTTAATCTCCTCTCTCTTCTTATCTCTTTCTATGTTCTTAAATTACTAAATCTTGTTAGTTCTCGGTCTAAAATTTAGTGGAGAAATCTACGATTTCAATTTCTAAAATCAAAAGATTATAGAAAACTATGATTTCACGATTAAAAGATGAGAGAAAATTAGGGTTTTATGGTTCATTGTTTTATTTCATATAAATTATATAGTAAATTTAGTATATTAAACCCATTATTATTCGAAACCGCTTTTAACCCGTACGGATTAATTAAAACTGAATCCGGACCCAAAACTTACCTGAATCTGTTGGGTTCGGGTTTGTATACCCATTGCAACGGGCGAGTTAAAGTGGCTAGAAAACCCACCCGACGTAGCGGATTCGCGTTCATTTATGGTCAAAAACATGCACAATCCGACCCGTGCACACCCCTACATATATGGATCCTAAAAAAATACCAAACCAGACCCAAACCCAAAACCCGAAACCCAATAGAACAAAATACAAGTCAAAAAATCCAACAATTAGTGTAATTAATAGAGTTATATATACTAGTGTTTTGCACGTGCGGTGCATGTGGTGTAAAAAATTTCATATTACAAATTGAAATACCTACAAATCACGTGGAAATATTTAAACAGTTGATGCGGCCCTAGCCTATATGGAGCGGTTCGACCGTTCCAAAACAAGTTGCGTCCAGTTCAACCCGAGAACCCGAACTGTCAAATCTTGTCTGATTCGCGTGTTTGACCAGCCAAATCGAAGATCTCGCAAAATTGTCTGAGTCCATGAATATGCGATAGGCATTATTGACGTATCTCTATATTGTGAAAATCCATCATTTAGGCCCCCGAAAACCGCGGTCAAAGATTCGTTACGAACTATGACTTTAGGGGATAAAATCAGTTTCAGAATCAGTTAAGATTTGACATGCAGTATCAGGAATCCATTTGGGACGCAATCCAATAATTAGTTTTGAATTTTAGTAACTTTTTATTTTTAGCGGTTTCTATTTTATTAGCAAATTAGTTTTGATTTCGATTGTAACTCTATTGAAGGACTCATTCTGAAATTATAAGGGCAGTTTTTGATTAATAAAAAAACCCTAGTTTTTTTGGTGAAATTGCCATTGTTATTTTCTATTCCTTTCACCTCCTCTCAAAACAGCCTAAAAAGTGCAGCACCCAAATCAAGGCCGCACCAACAGTCTTATTATGCAATATTTAAAAGCGAACGTCTCACTCAACTCATATCAATATCGATCTAAATCTTTGGTGTTCTTGTCGCTATTAACATCATTAAAACATCATGTGTATATAAGTAAAAGCTAAATAAAATTTTAATGAATATCTCTCTGCATCATATTGCGGAGATAAAATAATTCCTTTTATTTATGAACACTGTTAAAAAAATGCTTAAAAGAAACTTTGAATATAAGCTCTTAAAATAAGATGCATAGAATGCACGCACTTGGTTGTTGATATTGAACTTCAATTTGGTAATTTTATAAATATCTCCATTGCATTGCTGCATAGAAAAGATTAATTTTTAATGGATATTTTTCTTAATTTTGAATGCAATATGAGGCAGGGAGGGAACCCAAGTGGTTATTATTTGCTTTTCAATGGATATTTTTAATGCCACATTTTAGAGGGAGGGGGATGGGGATGGAAGAGTAGTTACTAAGGAGAGAGGAGGGTAGTTAGCAATTTTTTTATATACTTTATTTATTTTTTTGCTGGGAAAAAGGAAAATTTTATAACTCCAGTGTCATTAAAATTAGATTCTCAATTTTGAAACCCTTTCCTTTTAGCATTATAATGACATAGATAAAAGAAAATTTGTAAACATTCTTATGTGCTACCATGTTTATTTCTGAAATAAAATATATTTTGAAAGGATATTTTTCCATATATGCATAGGTGCAAAAAAGAAAAACAAAAACAAAAATGAAAAAAGGAGATAGCAAGTTAAATTAAACAATCTTTGATAAAATCTATGAGCAAACAATTTCATTCCCCACCCCCCTCCTTTGGCTCACATACGGGCTTGAACAATATCCACACAAACTCATGAAATGGATTAGAGTTTAGTTATTGAAAATTCAATATAATTTCACATGTACATTATAACTCTGCAATATTATTAATTTAGTTAATTAAGACATTTATGGGATTTGGACTTGAAATTTTTATCACTAGATTACTCTTTGGTATATATATTCAGGGCATAATGGAGGACACAAATTTTACAAGGAAATTTTTTTATGGTGGAGGTCTAAAGTCAGCCCTTCATCATTTTTCATCAATATATATTCAGGGCAAAACGTCTCCAGGCAAGTACCCTACTTGCTGCATGCTATATTATATCCGTTACAATTCATAATATTATAAATTCCACGTTTACGTTTCATGAAAACTTAAACAGCATAAGTGTTAGGTGTAAGATCCAAATGAAAACCTTCATTTAATTTGACAGAACTCGATTGCATATTCTGGCCCGTGTGGCATTGAGCACCGTGTAGAAATTTTACCGGAAAATACAATTGTTAATGGCTTAAACGAACACCCCCAAGTACACCCGTGAAAACTGGGAATTTCTCGCACCTGAAATTTGTTAAAATCATAATTAATTGTGTACATATTGAAATGAGGCGTTCGAGGGCTCAAATCGAAGCCGACTCGACGACCTATAACCTTATGCAAGTTCTTAATTGTTTCTGTACTGAAAATTTGACCAGAATTGGTTCGGAGAGCAGCTCTGGACTGCAGTCCAGAGCAACTCTGGTTATTATTTTCTGTCCCGTAATGTTTACTACCTTGCTGCCTGAACTCGTATGTTGCGGAACCCTACACCTTATTGAAGATGAAACTTCTAGCTAGATAACACAAGTAATTTCATCCCGTTTTATCGTCGTTTACTATTTAAACTGCAATTTAAAAGAACGGGACGTATAGCAGTCCCAAACAGAACCAGAACTGATACTCTAGTGTTGAACAGTGCATAACTTCTGGCGTAGAGACGCGATTGAGAATCCGTCTGGTGCGTTAGAAACCTCATTGAAAACCCTAAATTTTGTTCAACTGTAGTGTCACTAAATTCTGATCCCAACTGGGATTAAAATGCGTTACTAAACGGACTTCCGATTCTGAAACCGGATTTCCAGCAGTGGACGCTTAAAATGAAATGGCCATATCTAGTGATCCTGAAACCCGATTGATGTGAAACCAAATTGGCTGGATAGATAATCAAACATACTACTTATTCCATGTTCATTGTTTCGCTAAATTTGGCATGTATGATTTATGATAAATTATGCAAGTGGTAGGATACCGACTTATGACATCTTAATCATGCCTTACATACTGTTTTCTCATCACATCATATATATGTCATTGTATTGGTAATCTAGTGATCATGTGCATTACCCAGTGTTAGATATTAGTGGTGATTGTGGCAAGTACGTTAGTGTTTGAGCATGAATGGATAAGTGAAAGTGACACGTACTTGTACACAATCAGTGGACCCTATTGTTCTATTGCATTGTCGACGTCTGTGGGACGTGTATAAGTGTGACTATAAGTGGTATGAGACACTTATGGAAGCACTTGTATGGGTGTCAGAGATAAGGCATCAAATACTGACCATTTATCTTGGGTATCAGTCGGGACATGCTTGATGGAGATCCTGTCTCCAGTTCTCGCGCAGACTTGTCATGGACCGACCGGTATTTGAGTTTATGGTTGGCGTTTGATGTAGACCACGGGGTGTGGGGTAGTTTGAGTGTGAGTTTAACAGAATCTCGGGAGTCCCATGCCGGCATATATGGAGATATATATAGGGATATCACTGATTATTACCGTGTGTTTTTAGGGCCCGTGGTCCCTTGCCCTTGGGTCCTACCCTTGGGTGGGGGATACTCACGAGTGGTTGACTCTCACGCTTGAACTGACGATAGGCTTAGTGACCTGTACAGTGATACTTAGAGACTGATAGGGACAGCGAAATTGACATGCATTACTTACTGTATTGACACACCTGACATACTATTTTACTGCTTTACTGTTCACCTACTCTATTAGACACCGCATTGGCTACTCCATGTTCACATCTTTACTATCTTGATTTACTGTTATATATCCATTATCACTGTTCAAGTTACCACTTGCATCTATATATATATATATATATATATATATATATATATATATATATATATATATATATATATATATATATATTGCTATCGCGTCGCTCTGATGACCTGAGTATGCATGCTCAGAGTGAGAAGTGGATCTAGCTTGGATTAGGACCAGACGTACGTCGCAGACATCTTGATCAGTTATCCAGAGCTATACTCTTTTGATCTCCATCAGGTTAGTTCTTTGTATTTGTGTTGTTCCAGTTACTGCATTTCTCATTACCTGTGCATTGTTTACTGATTACCACGTAAAGCTAGAAGCCAAAGTGTGACTACGGAGAGATATTACCTCCACCGTAAGAGCATGGCTGGCCTTGTCAACCCTTCATACTCCGTATATTGGGAAGCGGGGCGTGACATTAATAAACCAATCTAATCTTGCAAGAGCGCACGCTGAGTGTTTCTTTTTTCTCTCTCCAGGTAGCAACCATTTCACGCCCTAATCAAGATAATAAAATGTATCGCTTGACCGATCCGAATTCTTATTTGGGGCTGGGGAACGTCGGTTTGGCTCTAACTTATGACAATTGTCACAAGTATGAGCAAGAGAAAGAGGATTGTATGGATTCCAAGGAGACCCAGTTGAAGAAGAAGCATAGTTTTGCATCTACTTCAGGTGTTCTTGTAATTGAGAACTGCTTTACGGTCAGCCCTACCTCCTGGGTACTTGATACCGGATCAGGATCTCATATCTGTAATTTATTGCAGGGACTGAGAAAAAATAGGAAAGTTGTACCTGGTGATATGTCGCTCAGGGTAGCGAAAGGAGCATAAATTAATGCTGCAGCCGTCGGTGAATATCACCTAGTGTTGCCAAATGGCAATACTATGGTTTTGAACGATTGCTACTATGTACCTTCCATGGTTTGCAACATTATTTACCCCAATCAGAGCAAAGCTCTGTTCAAATTCCGAGGCAGAAGATAAAGCAACGCTTCATCTTCCCCCAATCAGAGCAAAGCTCTGCTTTGAAAATTTAAAAATTTAATAAAGAAAGCAACGCTTCAGTTGCGCATGCACTGCGCTGCGCGATACGTGTCAGCGCGGTTGCGCTCGCGCAGTTGCGCTGCGCTGTGCGCTGCGCGACACGTGTCAGCGCGGTTGCGCTCGCGCAGTTGCGCTGTGCTGTGCGCGACACGTGTCAGCGCAGATGCGCTCGCGCAGTTGCGCTGCGCGATACGTGTCAGCGCAGTTGCGCTATGTTTTGCGCTGCGCGACACGTGTCAGCACAGTTGCGTTGCGCGACACGTGTCACGCGCTGGGGCATCTGCGCCAAACAGAATTAAAATTTCAAGAAATCTTTTCTGTTCTTGTTAAAACAAGAAGATTTTCTTCTGCAAAGCAGAAGCCCTTGGATCAAAGATCCAACGGTGGGAAAAATTCCCCAAATCACTCAGAGAAAGATCTCTTTAACAAATTTAACTAATTCATGGGCACTATAAAAAAGACCACAGACCTCAATTAAAAATCATCAACATCTTTCTAAAAAAAAAGAGAAGAGAACTCTTGAGAACTCCTCAAGAATAACAAAAGGTAAAAACCTTTAGAAAAAAGAGAAAATTCTCTTATGGACAGATTATTGATCTAAGAACAAAATCAATAATCTTAAATAAAAAGAAAAATAAGTAATAATAGTGCTTTGCACTTTCTTATGAACCATTGGTTCTTTGAAAACAAAAGAAAACTTGTTTCCTTTGATTTAAAATCGATCAAAATATAAAACAGTGCTTTGCACTTGAAAAATTGCGCTGTTGCGCTCCTTTGTTGGCGCAAGCCACCAGGGAGCGCCACGTGTCAGCAGCGCAACAGCGCAGCGCACTAGCGCAGCGCACTGTGCTGTTACGCTTGCGCTCACCAGAGCGTGACACGTGTCCTCACCACAAGCGCTTGCGCTCAGTAATTGGCGCAAAGCGCCTGACAAATGCAATGCATTTCTTTTACTGAAGGGCCAGGCCCAATTAAAAGACTAAACAGGCCTAATTAAATTGATGCTCTGCATCATTTATAAATGGGCAGAGCCCAAACGAAATAATAAAAATGCTATGCATCTATAAAGGGGGCAAAGCCCAGACAAAACAGATGCCTTGCATCATTTATAAATGAGCAGAGCCCAGGATAAATTGATACTCTGCATTTTTATGGGCAAAGCCCAAACAAAAAATGGAAGAAATGCAATGCATAAAAATGTTGAACATTTTCAACTGGACTTAGCCCAATTCTGGCCGTAAGTCCTCAAATTAAATTGAACTGAGCATAAATGCTCTCTTAAATCAATTTACATCCGGTTCGAGAGTACATCTCCGAACTCCTCTGACACCTATCGTTGTAATTCCTCAACGACGTCAGAGAGGCGACGGGTCCCAATGATCACACATGAATATGGACTGCGGGATCCTTAAACTCGTGGACCGGAACGTCCTTAAACTAATATTGGACCGAGACGTCCTTAAACTAATATCGGACCGAGACGTCCTTAAACTAATATCGGACCGAGACGTCATATTCATGCCTAAATAGGAATGTCGGACCACCACGTTCCTAAACTAGAATATAGACCACCACGTCCCTAAACTGGAGCATGGACCGCAACGTCCCTAAACTACTTATGGACCACTACGTCCCTAAACTGGAACAATAGAGCCTCCAAATGCTCGTTTGCCGGATCTAAACGATCTCGTTTATGTTGATCTTAGCCCCCAAACACGGCTAACGTATCCTCAAACATTCAAACGGACTATAAAACTCCAAATCAACCTTGGTTCAAGGGTACATCTCTGAACTCCTCTAACATCTGCCGTTGTAATCCTTCAACGACGTTAGAGAGGTGACGAGTCCCGATGGCCAGATATTAAATGGATTATCACGTTAAGTTGATCTTAGTCTCAAACAGGACTATCGTATCCTTAACGAACGTTTGATCTTAGCCGCAACGCGACTAATGCATCCTTAAACTAAAAACACCAAACCAAAATCTAAGTAAATACGGATTTGGACTAATCCACGTCCTACGGGCGACGACATTACTCAGTCTCCGTATACAATCCACGGGCAACCACAAACAAAACAAACACACACGACACGAAGTGAAATTCTGGAGAAGGAGAAAGTTGTTGCCGTGATGCGGTAGCGTAATTAACTGCAGAGGCTTGCGCCTGCAGGGAAGAGCGTCCCCACAATCAAAAAACCCCTCAAGGGAGGGGGAATCTGACGAAGTCTGCTACATCGGCCGCATCCGTCTAAACCTCCGATACACGGTGCCATAAATCAACTTGGCATCTTCGGAGAGGTAGACGGATAAAACCAAATAGCATCTGCCCCGAATCTCAGCATCAGGACTTCGCGGTCCTGTGCGGCGTCTTTCGGAGGGGAACAAACATCATATCAGTTTCTTTACTCAATAAAGATATATATAACTTTGTTCTTGATAGAAATATCATGAACATCTATCTTCATAAGGTAATGGTTGCAGAAGGTACACTGTATAATGGTATCTACGTTCTAAATCAGAATACAGTTCTTAATGTACAAAACACACGCAAGAGGAAGAGTTCAGATACGAACGAATCCTACTTATGGCATTGTAGACTTGGTCATATCGGAGAGAAAAGACTAAGTAAGTTGCATAAAAATAGACTCTTGAATACGTTCGAGTTTTCATCTTATGAACTTGTCAGTTTTGTCTCAAAGGAAAGATGACCAAATCTCCATTCACCGGACATGGAGAAAGAGCAATAGAGCTCTTGGGACTCATACACAGTGATGCATGTGGTCCAATGTCTATACATGCAAGGGATGGGTTCTCGTACTTCATCATATTCATTGACGATCTCTCTAGGTTCGGGTATGTGTATCTGATGAAACACAAATCTGAAGCTTTTGAGAAATTCAAGGAATTCAGAAACGAAGTAGAGAACCAGACTGGCAAAAGTATCAAGATCCTCCGATCGGATAGGGAAGGGGAGTACTTAAGCACGGAATTCCTAGATTACTTAAAAGAGAATGGAATTCTCTCTCAGCTTACTCCTCCTTATACACCACAGCACAACGGTGTATCGGAGCGGAGGAATCATACCCTATTGGATACGGTTCGCTCCATGATGTGTAGTGCCGAGTTGGCTCTTTCATTTTGGGGACATGCGCTTCAGACAGCGGCATACCTACTGAACTACGTTCCATCCAAATCTGTGCCTAAGACTCCATATGAAGTATGGAGTGGAAGAAATCCATATCTTAAGCGATTTAAGATATGGGGTTGTCCGGCCTATGTGAAAACACAGAAACCGGACAAGCTAAAGGCACGGTCAGTTCTATGTAAATTTGTGGGATATCCTAAAGATTCACTAGGATATCTGTTCTACCACACTGAGAAACAGAAGGTGTTTGTATCTCGCCATGCCACCTTTTTAGAAAGGGAGTTTCTTGCAAAAGAAACTAGTGGGAGTTCGGTAGAACTGGGAGAAATCTATGAACCACAAAATGTAACTGAAAATTTGGAGGAACCACTGGATTCAATAACCCCAGACGAACCTCAACCACTCCACAGATCTGGTAGGATTTCTCATCTGCCCGAGAGATACTACGGTTTTCTCATAGACGGGGATCGAGAGGATTGCATCTTGGAAGAAGATGACCCTACCAGTTTCAGGCAGGCAATTATCAGTAGGGACTCTGATAAGTGGCTGGATGCTATGCAATCCGAAATGGAGTCCATGTACACCAATAAAGTGTGGACCTTGGATATTGCTCCACTTGGGGTAAAACCCGTTGGATGCAAATGGATCTACAAAAGGAAACTTGGTGTAGATGGGCAGGTGGAAATCTATAAGGCTAACCTTGTTGCAAACGGTTTTCGTCAAAGACCTGGTGTGGACTATGACGAAACTTTTTCTCCAGTGGCTATGCTCAAATCCATTCGGATCCTACTTGCCATTGCTGCCTTTCATGACTATGAAATTTGGCAGATGGACGTAAAAACGGCTTTTCTAAACGGCTGTTTGGAAGAGTGCGTTTACATAGATCAGCCATAAGGTTTCGTAGACAGTGGGAGCAGTGGGAAGGTGTGCAAGCTGCTTAAATCCATTTATGGATTAAAGCAGGCATCGCGGAGCTGGAACATCTGTTTTGATGAGGCAATCAAGGAATTTGATTTCATCAAGAACGAAGATGAACCTTGTGTCTATAAGAAGATTGTAGGACGAACTGTCGTGTTCCTAGTCTTGTACGTGGACGACATTCTTTTGATGGGAAATGACATTCCTATGCTACAATCGGTCAAGCTATTCTTGTCACAACGGTTCTCTATGAAGGACCTGGGTGATTCCTCGTACATTCTGGGGATCAAGATCTATAGAGATAGATCCAAGAGATTACTGGGACTTTCGCAGTCCAGGTACATAGAGACCGTACTAAAGAGATTTAGTATGGAAGATTCCAAGCACGGTAATATACCCGCATTGCACGGAATCACCCTCTCCAAGAAGATGTCTCCTAAGACTGACGAGGAGAGGGTTCACATGAGCACTATACCCTACGCTTCGGCGGTAGGATCTATAATGTATGCGATGCTATGTACAAGACCAGATGTAGCTTACGCGCTGAGCGTGGTGAGCCGGTATCAGTCAAACCCAGGTGAGGACCACTAGACGACAGTGAAGAACATTCTCAAGTACCTGAGAAGTACTAAGGAGATGTTCCTGGTTTACGGTAATGGAGACCTCAAGGTCGAGTCCTTTACCGATTCAAGCTTCCAGAGTGACAAAGATGACAGTAAGTCTATCTCGGGTTTTGTGTTTACCCTCAACGGAGGGGCGGTGTGTTGGAGGAGTTCCAAACAGGATACCGTCGCAGACTCGACGATGGAGGCTGAACACATTGCTGCAAGCGATGCCGCAAAAGAGGCGGTCTGGATGAAGAAGTTCATTAGTGAACTTCAGGTGGTTCCGTCCATTGTTGACCCAATACCTTTGTATTGCGATAACAATGGGGCTATAGCTTTAGCGAAGGAACCAAGGTCCCATCAGAAGTCCAGACACATCTTAAGACGGTATCACCCGATCAGGGAGATCATTGATCGCTAGGAGATCGAGGTACGGAGAGTGGACACAAAAGACAACACGGCGGATCCATTCACAAAGGCCCCCCCTCAAACACAGTTCGAGCGACTTTTTGAGCTATTGGGTATGCGGTACGCCAGCAACTGGCCTTAGTGCAGACATTGGGTATGCGGTATACCAATTACTGGCCTTTAGTGCAAGTGGGAGATTGTTGGATATGTATGCCCTAGAGGCCATTATTGTATAGTACTAGTTTGTATAATACATTTTGGAGGCTTGGGATATATATACGGGTTTACGAAAGTCTTGCTCGATATAGTAGTATACTACTTGGTTTGTTTCTATCTTAATATGTGTATATGTTTCTTTTAACATATCGCTAATACATATTGGTGGAGCCCTTAGGATCTTTGCTTGATTACCTGTGTTGTGATGGCGATCACACTAGTGGGGGATGGGTAGTCTATAAGTACATTCTTATTTTGGTCCCTAGTCGTAGGATTATCGAGACAGGGCATCGATACTCCAGAGTAGACTGGTGCATACGCTTCTCGTCCCAGCAGGGGAGATGGTCTGTCCCACAGCCATCAGTACATCATACTGGAGATAGTATGCAAGTGCTCGTTAGGTTACGAGTACACTGGACAGGACTCATCGGGAACTGTTGGTTGGTATTATACCTATCGTCGGTTAACAGTTCCCAGGTGACATGAGTACAGCTTAGTCCGTTGACTTGACACTGTCACTTCGCCTCAAGTGTGTTCCCACTGTTCTTAGATTACTACCCTACCACGGCTCTATTGAGTCGTGCAAACAGGTAGTAGTTGGGTACAGTCCCAAAGCACTTGGAGCCAGTGACGGTTGGACAGGATTCGTCTCTCCCGGTATTGGGAGTTGATATTACGCTGTGTCTAGGAGAGCCATTACACATAGTCGTCCCTGACCAGGGCAAGCGAGATTTACTGGTAGTGTTTCCAGTAGTTTCTCAGGGTGTTCTGGGCTACACTCCGACACGACTTGTACCGCTATTAGGGGACTGACGTTTACCGCCCCCTAGGCCCGCCATGCGATACTCTCAGACGAACAGACCGGACTGTACGGAGATTGTCACATTCAGGCTCAGTAGGAGTTCGGATGGGTTCACCTCATCAGTCTTCTTATCGGCATCTACCTGGGGACCGTTACGTACAGCTAGTACCGCTTGCGGCCTATAGTTAAACCCACTGCCAGCGTAGTGTCAAGCCTTTAGAGTCCCACACAGAGGGTTATTCGCCTTTGGGCAAAACAGAGTAGAGGTCGCATGGTTTTGCGACGGGGTTCATTCACATCCGCGCACTTGTGCACGTTTGATGTCCGGGCTGTTATTACTAGCGGGCTTTGGTTTAAGCCAGATCATAGTATTTGTTTTGGGATTGGTTTTGTCTCATTGTATTCGTATTCCTCGGAACACGGATGCGGGTGTGTATGCACAGTTGACAAAGGCAGAAGATTCTTATTAGGGTTGTTGACCGTTGACTTTTTCCAAACTCTAATGAGAATGAGAGATATGATTAATGGTATTAATTAAGGATAATTGTGCCATGGTTAGGGTTGTCGACCATTTGACTTTGGTTGACCGGTTGACCTATGTTGACATATTGACCATCATCATTTCACATGAAAGATGCTTCTTGATTCTTGCAAAATTCATTTAATGTGAAATGATAATGGTCATTCCAAATGAACCATCACAATTTCTTTAATTATTATTATTAATTCATAATTCTCTCATATGAGAGTATGGTTGTAAAAAGCTAGCTCACTCTCTCTTGCTCTTTCTCTCTCATGTTCTTGAGCTCTCCCTCTTCCTCTCAAAGCTTTAATCTTTCATGTGTTGAAAATCAAAAGCTCTTGAGACAAAACCACAAAAACATCTCTCTACTCTTTCTAGGGTTCTTTGTCTAGCAAACCAAGCACTCTAGTTACCTCTTGGTTGAGGTAGGAGCTCAAGGTAGAGGCCCTCGGGTGGATCTATCTTCGGCAAAGGGAAGACGATGAGGAGGATCCGTCAACGACACTACAAGGAGCAAGCAAGAAGGAGAACTACAATAAGAAGAGAAGGAGTTCAAGATCTAGGTATAACCATTCTACATTGTAGCTAGAACTTATAGTTAGCGTGTTAGTTTTTGTTTGGCAAAGATCCTTCATGGATGGTCCATGTTACCTTGTGAGAAAATTTTGATTTTTACCTATTCCGCCTCCTCGAAAGAACCGGGGTGGGTAACGTGGACCTAACAAATTAGGCAAGGCTACAGTTGAGTGAAATTTATATATTTTAATTAGGTTTTCAACTCACCATATGGATTGACAATATCCACTGTGTGTTGGGAGATACATTCTGTTCAAGGTCAGCACAACTGTTCTGTCCCTGCTTGGGACCGCAGTACACTTCGACAGTTTAAAAGGGGTATTGAATATCAAAAGACACTGGAATGCAGTGAGATTAGTGCCGTTAGAAATATAATTCAATCCTATACACTTATATGTATGTTTCCGCACACTTGCGCATTTTAACAGGGAAAAACATGCATTCTAAAACGAGTAAAGGTAAAGATTCTGGCTCCGGACTGCAGTCCAGAACCATGAATCGCCTCAGTTTTTATTGTTATAACTTATTAAAATACAGAGATGAACTATTGGATGCTGTAGGTTTATCTGTTGGCTTTGATACGAGCCATAGAACTCTAAGATCCGATATATAAATGATTTATTATGATTTTAACTGTTCAGCTTGTCCGGGAAAATTCAGCTTTTGCAAAGGTTATCGAGGGTAACGTTTCATGGGTGAAACGGAGTTGTTTTGCCATCCAATTTCTACAGGGTATTCATTAAAAGTAATAGGGTATAATGATCATGGGTTCCACCATATTCTCTTAAGTTATCGCATAGGGTTCTATATCGAACACTTAGACTATCCAAACGGTTATCGATCGAAATATCGATTTCTTTTATCCGATCAACACGAAATTAATTCATAGGTTTCTATATGATATTACTATGGCGTAATCGCCCCAAGTCGGGTTTCAAACACTAAAATTTATGATAATGGTACTTGTTCGATATTAACTTCGCAAACAATGTATATGTAAAAATATCTATACTTATACATATATCATCATATATTATATCAAGCGATTACCATACCATGATGAACAAGTGAAGGGGTTCACTTGCCTTGGGTCGCTGATATAGAAGCAACGTGACGTGTGTGTTCATCTTGACACACGAGATGACACGATGCTGGACATGGTGCGTGGCGCGTACGCGATGTGTGGTGACCTGATACTAGACGCGGTGCTGACACGGGCGTGATATGGTAGTAGGCATGGTGATGACGCGGGCATGACATGATACCGGGCGCTACTGAACACAGTGCTGGGCATGGGCTGTAGCATGTCTGGGCACACAGGCGACACAGGGCTGTGCACGGCGGTGGTGCAGTCGTGGCACGGCAACAGTGCGGAGGTGGGCATGCAGGTAGGTTTGAGCCGGGCATGATGTGGCACTGATGCGGGGCACGGCGTGGCACGGAGGTGGGCACAAAAGTGGCTAGAAGTGGGCACAGGGTTCAGGCATGGAGTGGGCATGGTGCCTGGCACAATGCAGGGCACAGAGGGCATAATACGGGGCACAGAGCTGGCACATGTGGCAGTAAGGGTTGTGTAGGGTTGCCGGGGAGAGGTGAAGAAGCTCGGGTAGGGCTTAGCTACACGGTGGGGAGCTCGGGTCAGTGATAGCGGAGCTTAGTCGATGGAGGAGAATCTGGTGTTGGCAGCGGGGTTGCGTGGTTGCAGGTGATGATGGAAGTGAAGGTGGATCATCGATGATGTCGAGGAGAGAGGGAGATAGGCAGAAGGCTCGGCCTTCTTGGAGGAAGGTGATGGCTCGGCATTGGAGATAGAGGTGTGCTTGACGGTGGCGGTGGCAGCTGGGACGTGCCAGCAACAAGGAGGCTAGTCGAAGCTGGAAGGTGGAGGTGCTAGTGAGGTAGAGGAGGAGGCTTGAGAATGTTGAGGGAGTGGTTGATGCAGTGGAGGGAGCTCGAGTGGATCTTCCTTGGAGGTAGAGGAGGTTGGCGAGGAGTCAAGATCCGGGTGGCGTTGGTGAAGGCTGTCGGCTCCGGTGACTAGGTCGGGATGGAGGGTAAGAGGAAGCTCAGAGGTAGGTTGCAGTGATGATAGTAGTGAGAGGAGGTGTTGGTGGTGGTCTTGGCGATGGTGTATCGTCGGGGATAGCAGCAGGATGGTCGGCCGGCGGTGAGCTTCGGTGAGGTAGTTGTAGACGGTGGGGCTTTGATAGGGAGAGGGAGTAAGAGAAGGAATGAGGGGGGGAGAGAGAGAGAGAGAAAGCGGTTGAGAAGATGAAGGAGGTGGCCACGGAGGTCGAGAAGTCGTTGGGGCAAGGACGAGGTCATGAGGGAGCATGAGTCGTGGGGAGCTCGTTGCGGTAAAGAGGGAGGAAGAGAGAGGGAGCATGGTTAAGGAGATCTCGGAGGAGTTGGCGACGAGGGCCACGTCGGCGTGGAGCAGGTCTCGAGGAAGTGGGTGCGAGAAGGGTGACAACGAGGGCTCGGGATATTCGAATGAGGAAAAATAGAGAGGAGAAAGGAAGAGGAGGAAGGAGAAGAGGGAGTGGACTCGGGTATGGGTTTGGGTAATAAGGCTTGGGCCGGGTGTGGGTCTGGGCTAGGAAATGGGTTACGATTTAATTAGGATAAAAGTTTAGAACGGTTTTAGAAAAATATAGAGAATTATATGGGAAAATTTGGGGCGAAATATCCGGAAATTATTATCAAAAATATGGATAGCAAAAAAAATACTGTGTTTAGAATCTTAATAGGATTTTAGGTTTAAGAAGAATTAGAAAAATAAAAAGGTTTAGGGTTCATAGTTTCTTCTTTGGAAAAATAAGGAAAGAATTTTGAATTAATTTGTCAGGAAAAATAGCTGAAGGAATAAGAAGATAGGTACAATAAATAATGAGTTGGGGAAAACATTTAAGAAAGAAAATTAGGAAATACATATAGAAAACAACTTAAGGAACTTAAATGAATTTATTATTGAAAATAATATGAAAAATACAAATCGAGAATACCGGTTATTAAAATCTTCACTTGTCACAATACTACCTATAAGCTGGTACAACCCACGCACCATCTTTCCATCCAGCACAACTCGTTTCTCTTTGGACACCCTGATAGCTCAATACTAAATTGAGCATCTATAATCTCTCCAGTCCAACGCCCCCAAAGAGATGAGATTCTTTCTAAGACTAGGTACATGCCTAACCCCAGTAATCTTCTGCACAATTCCATCAAATATGCGCATGCGAATCGATCCAATCCTAAAAACTCTAATCTTAGCACCATTTTCCATTTTGACTGTACCCTCTTCACATGCCTGATAGGAGTCAAACTACTCTCTCACTGAGCACATGTGAAAAGAACACCCAGAATCTAAGACCCAATCTGATTTTCCCTCGGCACTAGATATAGTCAATAAAACGTCGTCTGATTCTTAGAATATCGCCGTCTCTGATGATACATTTTCCTTCTCTTTCTTCTGGCTCTCTTTTATATCGGGACAAACTCTTTATATGCGACCTATCTTATTACAATTCGAACATGTAGGTGGCTTGCGCTCCCTCGGCTGAAATCGTCATTTATGCTCAAAATTCACCTGCCCTCTGACAGATCGACCGTGACCGCCATCAGAGGTAACAAAGACACTACTCCTTCCAGACAATCTATCACTGCAATTTTTCCTTCAAGACATTAATCAACAAAGCAGAGATCACCTCATCAATACGTAAAGTTTCCTTTCCAAACATAAGAGTAGTCACGGTGTGATCAAATGAGGAAGTCAATGATGCTAACAAAACTAATGCTATACCCTCTTCATCAATCTTAACATCTAAGGAAGATAATTCGGTGATAAGCCTACTAAACTCATCTATGTGCAACTCGAGATTTGTTCCATCCACAAACTTGAGACCATACAACCTTTTCTTTAAAAGTAATCGATTTGTTTAAAATTTAGATTTGTACCTGCTTTCCAATTAAAAATTTAGATTTGTACATGCTTTCCAATTTAGCCCAAACCTCCGCTGGATCCATTAATCCAATAACCTCACGGAGAGCGTTACTCGCCAAGTACATTTGGATCATACCATTTGCCATGTCTCACAATTCTTCCCATGCATCATTTGTCATCTTCTCCGGCTTATTTGATTTCGGTTTCAAAGACTTCACCAATCCTTCTCGAGTCAAAATATTCCTCACCTGTTGTTGCCATATGGTAAAATCATTGATGCTATTAAATAGTTCTACAGAAAAACTCAAGCCCTTTGATACCACCATATACGTACCCTCAGTACTCACCATTGAAACACACAAACAAGATCCCCAAAAAATTCACAAATCAACTCGATCGAGAACTCGCTCTGATACTAGATAAAGAAATTTCGATAACACAATTGCAAGAAAAGAAATTAAAAGAGGCACAAAAATCACAAAGAAACTTACTTCTCACAAAAAGAAAGGGTTACAGCCTTCTCTCCCAAAACCCTCTCCCACTTAGCCACCACACACAGATTGAGAAAAAAACTCTCTTATCACTAAACCCTAAAACAATATTTATATGAGCCCAAGATCCTACCAAACACAAAATTACCAAACTAGCCTATTCACCGGGTCGGGTTAGACCCTTTACCCACCTAAACCTGCTCGCTTTTGACGGGTAAAATGGCCGTGAAAAACCTGTCCGAAATTGACGGGTTCAAAATCCGAACCCGCCCGCAGTTGAATAGGACGGGTTTTATATTTTTTTATAGCCCGTTCGGAAACGGACCCGCACTCGCCCACAACCCTTACCGGCCCCGTAACCGCCCGTATTTGAATAGGGCGGGTTTTATATTTTTTATAGCTCGTCCGGACCTGGACCTGCACTTGCCCGTAACCCTTATCGGCCTGCAACCGACCCGAATCCACTCACTTCATTAACATTTGAGCCGTTGATAGGTTTAATTTTAGCTAAGATTATATTCTAAAACTAAATAAGTTGTTTAAACTCTATTCTCACATCTCATATCTAAAATTTAATTGAGCCGCATCAATTTTTAATCTCCTCTCTCTTCTTATCTCTTTCTTTCTTCTTAAATTACTAAATCTTGTTAGTTCTCGGTCTAAGATTTAGTGGAGAAATCTACGATTTCAATTTCAAAAATCAAAAGATTATAGAAAACTATGATTTCACGATTAAAAGATGAGAGAAAATTAGGGTTTTATGGTTCATTATTTTATTTCATATAAATTATATAGTAAATTTAGTATATTAACCCCATTATTATTCGAAACAGCGTTTATCCCGTACGGATTAATTAAAACTGAATCCGGACCCAAAACTTACTCGAATCTGTTGGGTACGGGTTTGTATACACATTGCAACGGACGAGTTAAAGTGGCTAGAAAACCCACCCGACATAGCGGATTCGCGTTCATTTATGGTCAAAAACCCGCACAATCCGACCCGTGCACACCCCTACATATATGGATCCTAAACAAATACCAAACCAGACCCAAAACCCGAAACCCAATAGAACAAAATACAAGTCAAATAATCCAACAATTAGTGTAATTAATAGAGTTATATATACTAGTGTTTTGCACAAGGTGCATGTGTGTGAAGCATGTGGTGTAAAAAATTTCATATTACAAATTGAAATACCTACAAATCACGTGGAAATATTTAAACAGTTGATGCGGCCCTAGCCTATATGGAGTGGTTCGACCGTTCCAAAACAAGTTGCGTCCAGTTCAACCCGAGAATCCGAACTATCAAATCTTTTCTGATTCGTGTGTTTGACCAGCCAAATCGAAGATCTCGCAAAATTGTCTGAGTCCATGAATATGTGTTAGGCATTATTGACGTATCTCGGAATCGCGAAAATCCATCATTTAGGCCCCCGAAAACCGCGGTCAAAGATTTGTTACGAACTATGACTTTAAGGGATAAAATCAGTTTCAGAATCAGTTAAGATTTGGCATGCAGTATCAGGAATCCATTTGGGACGCAATCCAATAATTAGTTTTGAATTTTAGTAACTTTTTATTTTTAGCAGTTTCTATTTTATTAGCAAATTAGTTTTGATTTCGATTGTAAGTCTATTAAAGGACTCATTCTAAAATTATAAGGGCAGTTTTTGATTAATAAAAAAACCCTAGTTTTTTTTGCCATTGTTATTTTCTGTTCCTTTCACCCCCTCTCAAAACAGCCTAAAAAGTGCAGCACCCAAATCAAGGCTGCACCAACAGTCTTATTATGCAATATTTAAAAGCGAACGTCTCACTCAACTCATATCAATATCGATCTAAATCTTTGGTGTTCTTGTCGCTATTAACATCATTAAAACATCATGTGTATATAAGTAAAAGCTAAATAAAATTTTAATGAATATCTCTCTGCATCATATTGCGGAGATAAAATAATTCCTTTTATTTATGAACAATGTTAAAAAAATACTTAAAAGAAACTTTGAATATAAGCTCTTAAAATAAGATGCATGGAGTGTACGCACTTGGTTGTTGATATTTAACTTCAATTTGGCAATTTTATAAATATCTCCATTGCATTGCTGCATGGAAAAGATTAATTTTTAATGGATATTTTTCTTAATTTTGAATGCAATATGAGGCAGGGAGGGAACCCAAGTGGTTATTATTTGCTTTTCAATGGATTTTTTCAATGCCACATTTTAGAGGGAGGGGGATGGGGATGGGGATGGGGATGGGGATGCTAGGGAGAGAGGAGGGTAGTTAGCAATTTTTTTATTTACTTTATTTATTTTTTTGTTGGGAAAAAGGAAAATTTTATAACTCCAGTGTCATTAAAATTAGATTCTCAATTTTGAAACCCTCTCTTTTTAGCATTATAATGACAGAGATAAAAGAAAATTTGTAAACCTTCTTATGTGCTACCATGTTTATTTCTGAAATAAAATATATTTTGAAAGGATATTTTTCCATATAGCATAGGTGCAAAAAAGAAAAAGAAAAACAAAAATGAAAAAAAGGAGATAGCAAGTTAAATTAAACAATCTTTGATAAAATCTATGAGCAAACAATTTCATTCCCCGCCCCTCTCCTTCGGCTCACATACGGGCTTGAACAATATCCACACAAACTCATGAAATGGATTAGAGTTTTGTTATTGAAAATTCAATATAATTTCACATGTACATTATAACTCTGCAATATTATTAATTTAGTTAATTAAGACATTTATGGGATTTGGACTTGAAATTTTTATCACTAGATTACTCTTTGGTATATATATATATTCAGGGCATAATAGAGGACACAAATTTTACAAGGAAATTTTTTTATGGTGGTGGTCTAAAGTCAGCCCTTTATCATTTTTCTCGATGATCGGCCTCCTTCATCTTTATGTTTATCGTATAGGATATAGTTATCATTAATTTCATATAATTTCACAAATTTTTCACTGTTGATTTAATGGGTGCTAGCAAGTTAATGGTTTTCGATAAGAAAACATTTTAGTCACTAAATCAACAATGGAAAGTGTTAGAATTACATAGAATTTGGTGTATCTAAATCTTAAAATGATGAAGATCATCATGGGGAAATCATCAGAAGATAAAAGGCGAATTATTGACTTTTCTTGACGCCATAAAAATGTTTCCCCATGAAGAAAATCCTCCACTGTCAAGATTAAGCTTCTTAATTATGATGTAATTATTTCTCACAAGAGCATTTTAGTATACAAGGGACAGTTGTTAGGTCAACCCCTGAGTATCATCAGAAAGAGAGAGTTTTTTTATAAAGGACAAAACAATTCTTGCTTTCTCAAAATTTATACAAGGTCCACATGCCATACATCGATCTACTTATCATTTGACCCATTTTCCTCTGAAAATAAGGATTCATTTTTTTTGCTGGTA
Source organism: Agapanthus africanus (assembly GCA_030015575.1). Taxonomy (NCBI): domain Eukaryota; kingdom Viridiplantae; phylum Streptophyta; class Magnoliopsida; order Asparagales; family Amaryllidaceae; genus Agapanthus; species Agapanthus africanus. The sequence continues at coordinate 181,001,479 of CM057342.1, read as the reverse complement.
CTCCAAAGTACAACCGATGAAATTCCTAATATGAGCATCAAACACAAACAACTAATATAAATAAAGACATTCCCCACAAACCTTTTCTCAAGAAAATATATCGTCCACACAGTGGCCATATATATCACCAACAAAGAATTCTACCAGGTACATTTAGGAGTGAAAGTGTTGGGTTTAACCCGAACCCGATTTGACACGCCCACAAATTTAGGGTCGTTTTCCTCAAAAATGCCCTCAGGAACACATTCGGACGGGTTCATATGGTTTGCACAAATTTCGGGTTCGGGGTTGGACTTAAAGCCCAAACCCGTCCGTCCGAAAGCAGAAGTCGACCCGCCCTGCACCCGAACCCGCCCACACTCAGACCCATTTCAATTATAACTAATTTTTAAGTCATTGCACCAAACACACACACACACATACTAACCTAGTCCCTAATTAATTGTAATTCTAAATTTATAATATTGGGTCTTCTGAGCAGCTGGGCTCCTCTCTTGATGCAGGTTTCACCCCTAGTTTCCATGGTATTTCTATAATTGTTTTGAAATGGAAGTATAAACCAATAACCTGAAATCCCGACGAAGCCTGACCAAAACCCGAAGCATTCCCGAAACTCGTCCGAACCCGTAAAATGAGTTCGGGTATATCAGTTAGTAAACCTATCGGATTCAGGCACGCTCACTTAGGTCATCATGCTTTAAAAAATATAGTCCGCAATCTATCTAGTTTTAATTTACCAACTGTTAAGAGTCATGGAGAGTCATCTGTTCTAGTTATAGGAAGGCTAAGAGCCACAAACTATGTTTTGAATTGTCAACAACAATGTCTTCGGCATCTTCTTTAGATTTAATTTATTATGATGTTTGGGACCCTGCTCCTATTTTATCTCACTCTGGTTTCCGTTATTATGTGATATCTTTTATCGTTTTCAGCGTCATGTTGAACATTATTTTAATAGGAAAATACGTATATTTCACTCTAATTGGGGTGGTGAATATCAATCTCTTCATCGTCATCTAGCCACTGAGGATATCCTTTATCGTGTTTCCTATCCCTATACTCCCGAACAAAATGAAGCAGTGGAACGCAAACACCGCCACATCATAGAGACCGCTAGTGCACTTCTTACTCACGCCTCCATCCCTTCTCATTACTTAGATGAGGCCGTGCAAACTGCTGTCTTTCTCATCAATCGTTTCGCTACATCAGTCATTCGTAACGATACATCCCGACACCAACTATTTGGTCACCATTCTAATTATACTTTCCTACACATATTTGGATGTGTGTGTTATCCTTGGCTCCCCCCCCCCCCCCCAATAAACTTGTTAATCGGTCAAATCGCTGTGTGTTCATGGGTTATAGTACTCAACACCATGGTTATCTTTGCCTCCACATGCAATTCGGCCGCATGTATGTATTTAGACATGTTATTTTTTATGAAAGTTGTTTCCCCTTTTTAGGTTCAAATTCTCCCACAGGTTTGTTACCGAGCGCTGAACCCTTACCAGGAGCGGGCATCCTTAGCTCTGGTCCTATTCCGGGCCCAACTTTATCAATAGCACCTACCACTGCTACCCGTCATATGGTCGGCATTCTTGGGCCATCCCTACGACAGCTGTCGCGACCTACTCAACCTAGTCGCTCGTATATGGTTGCTCCTTCTCTGCAACGAGAGTTTTCTATTCATGATCTTGGCACTGCTCATTATTTCCTTGGCATCGAACTTTGTCTAGATCCCGACAGTTGTCCCCTTTCTCAATCTAAATATATTGTAGATATTCTTAAGCGATCCAAAATGACTGCCGCGCGTCCAATGTCCACGCACATGGCCACTGTCACGATGACCGATGATCCGCATTCCACTCCCCTAGTTGATCTGACCATGTATCACAGTATTGTGGGCACCCTTCAATATATTACCATCACTCGTCCCGATGTCTCCTTCGCAGTCAACCGGGCCTGTCAGCATATGCATGCTCCCACTGAGCACCATTGGTCGCTCGTCAATGATGCCCGAACGTCTGGATGTCTGTCTTTGTTAAGGTCAGAAGTCTGGTTAATGTAGCCGCCGAATTGTTTGGAATGATTTTGAGAGAAGATTTTGAAAGATTCAGTTGTAACAATTTATATTGAGAGATTGTGTAAATTGATCTTATGTAACAGAAAAATATGTATGAAATAAGATATAAAGGGAAGACAATAGAGAGAGATTTCTCTAAGGTTTTTCTTCCTTCAATATCTTTTTCTTCCATGCTCTTTCAATTTCTTTAGGGTTTCGGGTTATACTTTCAGGCTGGGTATAAAATTGCTAATCATTCTGTTGGTGACTGATCGTTCACCATGAGAATCGTACGTGTCTATCGGAATGGCCTTCGTTGTCTAGTGATTTTAATTTCTTTTTCTTTTTCTTTGTTTTCCTTCTTTTTTTAAGAACTTAGTGATTTTTATTTTCAAACTTTCATTGAGGCATGCAAGTATATATTATTCAATTCTCACTGTTCCGAAAAAATATCTGTGTGGCTCCATAAATTGAGACCTATATTTTTCCATAAAGTATATCCTAATATAGGTCCCATGCTCTAATAAATATAATTGTGTGTGTGTGTGTGTGTGTGTGTGTGTGGGGAGCACTTTTGGTGAGTGCTTAAGCCACTCTTGAAAATGGCTGCATGTGCTAAGAAGAAGCTATATGGCCTTGCACTTTCAGTGCCTATGAAAGATCAAACTCTTGTGCTCATCATGAAGCTTGTTAATAGCTACGCGTAATTAGATGTAATTAAGTTTGTATATTATAACTTTTTGACTACTTGTCAATCCCAATGTAAAGGAGAGGATGATGGCAAAAGACAAGTCCAATTGTTTTCATGATGCAGTCACTTGGGAGAAGATGGGTTCACAAGTGCACTCCGCATTATATTTTGGATATCCATGGGATATCCCTTGGCATGATCTTGTTTGTGAAACTAATTATCACTCATTTTGAAAGTTTTGCAATAAAGTTAAATTAATTTTCATGCACTCAACATGTACCTAAACTAACCACTAGCATTTTCCTCATATATGGCTTGCATGTGGATTAAAATTTGTAGGGTCGATGATAATTAAGTTGTCTTCGTTTGGAATATGAATTCTAGTTATATATAGGCCTAAATGAAACGTAAGAGCAATCCTTGCACCTATTTTTGGATGGAATATATTGTTTTGCTTGTTGATATATATGAAAAATCATTGTAGGGATTAGGTATGTGTCATGTGTGCCAAATGTTTTCTTCATCTTATCTCTTTGGCAACGATTAGTAGTAGACTACCAAAGTTATCTTCTTCGGGATAACTTATAAATGGTATCATAATCATCCATATTCAAATCTAACTCTTTTATATAGATAAATTACATTTCAAAAAATAATGGAAGGAAATTAGGAACGTCAATAGATTTATTCTAGAGCCAGTAAAACAATGATTTAGATAAAAATTTATAAGATTTGAAAGACGGATGTTAAGAGAGATGTATGTCAAAAGGGAAGGATTTTTTTTTTATCTACCATCTGTATATGGCTTATTAAGAGTGAGAAAAAATAGCATTGTGCATTCAATAAAGCTACCGCAAATTGCCAAAGGTTTTCTTTTTATTTCTTTCTTCTCTCCATATGCATTAATTATACCTAGTAAGAAAAATAATTTCACTTGGTAAGTAAAGAGTCCACAAGCAACCAAGATGATTATATGCATGCAAACAAGAGTGTCACACTCTAGTATTCTTTAGCCTTGTTTAAATATAATAAGCGATCCTAAATTATTTTTTAGCATTTCATATGTATCAACCAAGTGGTAAAGCTCTTGTTATGCATATTTTTCCTTTGACGAAAAGTCGAGCAATAGCTTATCTCAATAGCATAATAATAATAATAATAAAATGTCCGGATCATCTATCTTGAATGAAATAAACAAAAAGAGAGAAAAAAAAAATCAAAAGTTTCAAGAAGACTGCGTTGGGTTCGATTCCCACTTGCTTGCATCGTATTACAGCTTATTATTCCATGGAGGGGGGGGGGGGGGGGCGTGTATCACACACACATCACCATTGTAACGGTTCGCTTCTATAGCCACTAACGTAATTAAGTTGGTGTATGCATGTGTCATGAGTATAATTTAATAACTATTCATCAAATTGACATAATAACGCGTCATTTGAATCCTTAGGGTTGACTTTGGTAAACTAAAAGCATCTGTAGATCCCACGCTTTTGATGAATTTCTTCAAATTGTCTTTGGTCGTTGAGTAGTGCGCAACACTCGCTTTGCAAGTGCAGGTCGTGTTTAGACTCCCAATTTGGAGCAAACTCTCTCTTTCAAATTTGCCAGCCATGCACTATTTAACCAAGAACAATTGAAGTGTGTCATGTGCCAATTAAAAATTTGTCTCCAACCATCTGGGCTTAGCTCAGCTGGTATCAATTCCATTTCTGAAATGAAAGGTCATAAGTTCGATCCTTGAAGGTGTTTGGTAGGTATAGTGTGTATTTGGATGAGACGTACGGGCCAGTTCAAAAACAAAAACAAAAAAATTAGAAAAACTTCTTGATAATATAAAGAAGGAGACTTATTTAACCCGTACTTCTTTTTCCTACCAAAAAGTGTTATTATATGACAGGGAAATTCTCACAACAAATAGTACCCTATCGTCTCTTGTGGATGAGCAAACGTTGAAGACCGGCCAGAAGAATATTAGGTTTGGATTCTATGGTTAAGATGGTCAAAAGAAATGCCACTGATGAAATTTGGTAGTTAGTGTTCATCCTAAACACTTGGTCGTCCTAATCAATGCTCCCTAAATCTTGTCCTTTCACGTTTATGGCTCTTGTTACACGGCGAAAAAAGAAAGTTGTTGTTTAATTTTGAAATTGATTGATATGACTTCTTATTAATTCAAAGAAATCAGACAAAAAACATCATTGTTTTATGTGCAATGCACGTAATTAAATGTCACGTCATCATTATTTTACATGTGTTATGCGCGTAATTGCATTGCCACTTCATTATTATTTTAAAAGTGCGATACACGTGGTAAAATTAATTAAAAAAAAAAGGGCTGATATAGGTCCCCTAAAATATTTGTATTTCGAAAAAGACCCTCTAAAACTTTATATTTTTAAATACACCTCCTAAATCTTTCTATTAACTGAAAACACCTCTTTACGTAAATTAATTAGGATTAATAATTGGATTAGGGTTAATAAGATGAACCGTGAGAAAAACTCCTATGTAACATCAAAACCCTTATCTCTTTTCATTTTTTTTGTAAAATTTATTAGTTTTACTCTTCCAAACTTTCATCTTCAGATTATCATTTTAGTTTTTTAACGAAGATCGATTTCTAAAGGCGTTAAGGATGATAATTAAGTATAGTGGCCAATTTAGTTTAAATATGAGTTTTAAAAGTGTATTTAAAAATATGAAATTTTAGAGGATATTTTCAAAATACCAATATGGGAGGGGGGGCGGGGTTATATCAAAAAACCCTAAAGAAAATCATCAATAAAATTTCTATAGTTTTGTGCAAGGCATGTGCAAATAGCGCTAGTATTCAATAATTGGTGAATCCAATCATCTGAGAGTATCATGTATTGTCAGGTGGATCTCGAAAGATATGAAAGTTCTCTCTCGAAACCATATGTACGACCTTTCATCGAACAAGGTTTTCCACAGAATTCCATTTGTATCTATGAGAATGAGTGAAATTCTGTATACTCAATTAAAATTGAGCATGTGTTTCCCTCCTTTTCCGGTTAGTATTGGAAATCCTGTATTTTACACATTCATATTGTTAGAGCATAAAATATCTTTATATAACTATACTGCATATTACAGTTATTATAAATTAGTCAAGGTTTCTGTCATTTCTATCTACAAAGCTTCTTGGCCCCATAACAGTAGTTTTTCGACATATCAAGGGAAAGTGACTTCAAGGTCCGTTCACATAGCTTATTCGAAAGAGGCTATAGTTTTTTTGGTCTACATTGCTCCCACAAAAGAGACTAGAGGCCTACTTTATCTCACTTAATACCATTAGTTTTGTTTAACTTCAATCTGGTTTTTTGCATATTGCATGATGCTATTTAAATTCTTGGTCACCCACTGGGAGTTTGAGAGAGATTGTTAGAGTAGAAAATATCTTTATATAACTGTAGTGAAAGTTATAATTATTCTAATAAATTTGGTTATGATTAGATGGGTTGGCATTCCATCAATTATTTTAGGTTATGAACATTTTTATTAAATAGTTTTGTTAAGAGCTGTATAAATTTTGATAAATTAATGGTCTCTTAATAAAATGATTGAGTTCTAAAGTTTCCGGAATTAAGTAAGATAAGCATAAGGGCTTCCAATCATTGCTATTTGACTTCATTACTACGAATATGACTTATTCCTACGGTTCTCAATGTAAGGGCAAAAATATCACCCGTAGGGGCAAATATCTGCCCCTACAGCAAAACTCGTAGGGATCTCTACCTCTACGGTCTCCAATATAGGGACAATTATTTTTTATTTATTTATTTTTAAAATAATAATAATATCTTGCTCCTACGGTATACACCGTAGGGATATAAATTTGCCCCTACGGTGTTAATCATGGGGACAAACATTTAAATTTTTTTGAAAAAATGCTGTCTCTGTTTTTTATCCGTCTTGTACACAATAATATATCACACACTATATCATATACCCAAATACAAAAATATATATCAATAACATCTCACGCATAATGTATAACGAAATAAACAAACGCAATATGAAATCACTCTAAAATCATGATCATAATCATCATATACAACCGATATCCAAAATATACAATATGTCGCAAATATAATATAGATATTCCACAAAAATATAAAAAAATATCACTGCCGGCTCGGTTCAGGTGTTTCATCTCCAAGTAACTGGCGCATCTGATGAATTCGGTCCTCGCTGTAGCCTTGGAGCCTTAAACGCTCAAGAAATGATGTTGCGGTAGTATCCAGAGCTGAAGCAGCTGGAGCTGGAGCAGAAGAACCTGGAAGAGTGGCCTGCGAAGCCGTAACTGAAAGAGTGGCATGCGAAGCCGCAGCCGAAGAAGTGGCATGCAGAGCCGTCGACGGTATCCCAGAAACCAAACCAGGATGAATGAAAGAATGAAGCTATAAAGGTTTTAAGTTTGTGTAATAAAAAAAATAAGGAACATTGTACTAGAATTAGTCCATATGTCTTGTTGTGAAATTCTAAATCTAGAAATCAAGTCTTAGGAATTGAAATAATGTGTTATTGATCAATATAATTCATGTCGGATTTGCGAATCCACAAATCCGACCCATATCCGTATTCAAATCCGTGCTACGTAAATTAGAACTATCAAGATATACGTATACACAAACAGAATTAACATACGCACCAGCATCTTCTAGTCCTCGAAATTGGACTTCAATGTGGCTATCTCTTTCTCCAGATGTCGCTCATGGGGGTAGGAGAAATAACCGCCGGAGTGGAGGACAACCTCTGATGGGCCCTGCTGGGACCAAGTCCCTAGCTTCTTTCATAGCTACCATGATGCACTCCCTGTAGGACGTCAAGGATAGGGGTCGGCATGGCCGGATTGGTCTCTCCGCTGAACTCAACCCTTAATAAGCTCACCTGCTCCACCACCCGCACTTACATCCATGTAACGTATTCAAATGTAAGCAAACCATTTAAATTTAAACTTATCAAAACAAAATTTCATTCGAATTAGAACAAATATCAACACTTACGCAATAATCCTCTGTAGCAGTGTCGGAATTTCTAACCATACACGTGGCCAGATCTATCGATGTGGTATGGATAGACAGATACTCCTGCAACACGTTCGGTATACTACCCTTCGCCATGATCCGAGCTCTCTGCAATTCGCCAAAACACACATATATAATATAACTTTTTATATTGCATTATATCAAAAGAAATATATTATAATTTACCGCCGCCTCCGTGGCACGAGTTGTGTTCTTCGAGCCATCCGTGTAGGTAGCTCGACCCCTCTTCGTCGACTTTCAAATCTCCTTGTTCTGTTGGGCCTGCTTCTGCACAACACAATCATATTTAATTTTCTAATTCGGAAGTAAAAAATAAATTATATACTAAACACTGAATTATATTTAAAAAACAAGCCTACTTGTGCTCGGATGCCCAATACCGGCACATGAGAAGCCATACCTCTAAATCGACCCTGCTAAAGGCCGGAGATTATAGGAGAGCCGCTCTCTCCTCCTCAGGGGTCGCCAGTCATAAACCATAGAAATATGACTTTAGCTTATTCCTATTATACCGGACCTTACTCTGCATGTTGTTCTTGAGACGCCGGTAAATAGCATGAAGATCGGGCTCTCTATACTCCTCATCGTCAAGGTCATCGGGATCGATTGCAAGAAAAACGTAATCTACCTGCAAATACAAGAAATTCATGTCCTTAAATTATAAGTGCCAAATGATGGTAAATTTATTTGATAAATCAAATAAAAATATATAATAATACATGAGCCCGATCCTATAATGCGTCAAAGGAGTGGTTGTACTGCGGGCCCCAATCAACATGAAGAGGATACTTTTTGGGGTGACGACTCTTATCTCCTAAATACCAGCTGAATCTCTCGGCATGATCGCCAGTGCAGCGGCCATTGAAGGTAAAGATGAGGAGGAATGCTCTTTACCCTTTAGCGGAATCGAGCCTCAGCTTGTGGGACTGATTCGGCCCTCAAGACCCCCGGACGGCCGTAGCTGCCATGCATCCATAAAATATATAGATATACATGCAATATCAAGACAAAACAATATTTAGAATGTAAGAATTAATGAAAATTGGAGTGCAGTATATACCTTCTGCGACATCACCATGAGCCTGCACCAGGGCAGCAACACAAGCAACACGATAGTTCTTTAGGTGAGGAATAACCGGTAACCCGGATGTGGATACATCCCCTCCAACTAGATAATAAATAATGACTATATAAGTAACTTCTGAATAAAATAATGCATAGTCAATTTGATATATTATATAGTAAAAAATACTAACCCGCAGAGTGTTTGGAGGGTATGGATTGAGCCGGAACGGTCTGTGTCCCGGATGTGTAGGCACCCCTCCAACTAGACAATAAAAAATGACTACATTAATAACTTTAAAATGAATATGCGTGTATATCTATAACATATCGTTCAAAATGAATATGCGTGCAATATATAATATATAAATATACCTGCAGGTATGGGAATGTCATATGTCTCGGATGTGGAGGCATCCCCTCAACTAGACAGTAAAAAATAACTATATAAGTAATTTCAAAATGAATATGTGTGTATATCTATAATGTATCGTTCAAAATGAATATGCATGCAATATATAATATATAAATATACCTGCAGGTGTCGGAACCGCCTGTGCCCCAGATGTGGAGCCACCCTATCTAACTAGACAATAAAAAACAACTATATAAGTAACTTCAAAATGAATATACATGTATATTTATAATATATCGTTCAAAATGAATATGCGTGCAATATATAATATATAAATATAACTGCAGGTATGGAAAAATCCATACGGAAAGAGTCATCTGGACTCTGTCTGGACGGGGGTGCAACACTATCCCTCTGCTTTAGGAACTGCTCCCTACGCAGCTCTCCGGACAGAATCGTTCTACCCCTGCCTCTAGGGTTGCCTTTGGCGCTGCCCCTGGTGCCCCTGCCTTTCTCTGGTCCGAACGTCGCCATCACCCTTAGATACCGACAAAATAACTCGAAACGAATGAAAACATAAGTGAATACAGGTGTTTGCTTTATATATTCCTAACTAGTCCACACTGGACAAATATATCGGTTATCATACGATTGAATGTTCTCATCAAATAGACTATACGACGATTGTATCACCAAACGATACCGTCGGATTTTTATCAAATTTCGTATAGTTTTATGTCACGACGAATATCGAACGTATATTAATCGATTGACGGGGGCTACGACGTGTTTTGATTTTCATATATTATTATCGATGAGAATATGAAAAATTCTTATTATCATCGAGTATATATCATACATTTAGTTTAAGATTTAATTTGAATTAGTCTTACATTTACGTTTCAATTTCAAGCTTTTGAAGTTTTTAGTTTAGGGTAAAGTTTTTTAAAATTAAGGGTTTTATTAATCAAGTTTAAGATTTTGGATTTAGGTTTTAGGTTTTGTTTTAAGTTCGGGTTTTAATCAACTCATATGGTTTTCCAGAAGATTTACAAATTATAAGTATCTCCTTCTAATTGCATTTATGCATGATAGTTTCTTATAATTAATCAACTTTATAATTTACTTTAGACGTAGTTAATTCTAACAAGAGTTGCCTACATATTAAAGAATTGAAGAATCCACAACACCCAAGACTTTATCCCTTTACAATTTCAGCCCTACCAAACATATATATTAAAGTAAACTAAGTAAATCATCATCTTAATCATCTCCACCCTTTTACAAATATCAATATTACCACATACTTCCCAATCTCAAATCCCCTACGGGTTTTCTCACCTGTAGAGGCAAGTCATCTTTGTACTAGTGGTCATGAATCTTTTATTTTAGTATTTTACCTTATGATAATCAGTTTCTCAGTAATGATACATAATAAGATCATTTTTCACTTAATTAGATTAAGGGAAAATAATGTTGATCATTATCCCCTCAAATTCATGAAACAAAAAAAACAATAGTTTTTGCCTTTCAATTCTCTAACTTTCGTCTCTAATTAAGGGCTTAATTACTTTTTACCCATGGTTAATTGCAGCTTCTTAACTTTCATTAACTAATACAAGCCAATAATAAAATGCCAAATCCATCTAGAGTTACAAAACACTATGCTAGTAAAACTTGGACAAGGTAATCTCTTAGAATTTACATAAGTTATGCAAGTAATATTTAGTTGTTATCGATGATAATGATATAATTAGAGTTGATTAATATGAAATGCGGTGCCGCGTGTAAATTTAAGAGGAAGGTGATGGATCTTAAGGACTAGAGAATCAAAGAAGAAGATACTGCAAATATATAATCAAGTGAAATTAATTGATTAATTAACATATGAAAGACATAAATCAGCTTAATCTTTATCATCACAATCAGACTGTGATTAATAAAAATGGTAATTTATTCTTTCTAACTAACATTAGATCAAAGACTTGAGGATTTCACAAAAAACGAAAAGGGACCCTACCTCAATGCAAATATCAAAATTAATAGACTTTCATACCAAATCTCATTAGTAGCTAGTTATGGCACGATACTCGACTAATGCCAATTAATAAACAATATGTTCTTCATTTTTTTGTTGGAGATAAAAAGGACCGCGAAAAAATATAGAAAAACACGACAATAGCATGATATCATGATCATTATCAAGTGATCGGTGATCGATGTTAGCAATATGGAAACATGATAGCAAATTAGGTTATGTTAAATTGTGCCTCGTCCATGAGGATAGGGAAAACCATATTATTTAGTACGAAAAATGATGTTAAAAGAGCAATGCAATGAAAAAAGAAAAGATCAAGACAAAATAAAAATTTTGTCACGGCCCGCTTCCCGGCGTACGGTAAGGAGACGCGACGGGCCACGCGACGTATTTACTCAGAAGTAAACATGCTAAGCGTATCTAAGCAATATAATAAAGTACACAAGAAGAGATGTAAAAGAACAATAACTTTTATTTATTCAACACTTCTTTACAATACAATACTAGAAAGTAAATATAAGTCTGGAATGCAATGCCTAAACAATGGCATAACTGAAATGAAACGTATATACACGTAAAGCCTAATGGCCGTGCTGCTCAGTGGCCTGCTCCAAGTGCTCCTGGCTGGTCGCGAACTCCTCAGCGTCGGGTCCTCCTGACAACATTCCAAAGAAAGAAGAGAAATAGCAATGTCGTCAGCGAACAATCGCTCGGTAAGTCCCAAAGAAAGAAAGAAGTAGAATAGACAGATAAGAGAGTATAACTAGTAATGTTAGATTATAATATTAACGCAGTTGTTTGTACCTTAGTACAGAATATGTCAGTGTATACGAGAGGAGTCCAACTTACACCGTGGACTTGGATAACCCGTAGTACAAGGCCCCGTCGATAAAACCACAGAACAACGACATGGATGTAATTACGTTTTTAGTGACTACCCGTGCCACCTTTAACATGTTCTCTACCAGTCTACCCCTTTATAAACCCCGTAATGTCTTATGTATTGATGTAATGTAATGAATGGTTGTATACAACTTGCCGAAACCATGATATTAGGTAAACGGAATGGATATAAATAGATAGTCATGTAATCAGAGTATATCCATGGTTCGGTTTAAGTCATGTTCATGTTGTTATAGAGTGTATTCTGGCATTCATGAATTCATATTGAAATGGAGTTATTCTTGAATCATATTCAAGGATAGATTGATATCAGATTATACTGAGATTCTGTCTGATTCAGACACTTTAAAACAAATTGAAGTTCTGAATTAGTTTTGATGTTATTGGTAACTGCTGCACATGGACGGCAGGATTTGTGTCTTTTTCTAAGATAATTACCGTATTGATAACACCGTTGTTAGGTTGTCTACATTAGATAGGCAAGCACCCATATTCTCTGTCTCCTTGAGGCTCAAGAGAATTAGTCTCGTTTAAACCTATATTTACCAGGGTCCTTATTGTAATTGATATAATTTGAGGGGGTTTTATGTAAAATAGTTTTGGTATATTTTCAAAATACACCTTAAGTATTTAATTATCGTCTTTAGGATTTTCATAATTTTAATTTTTATAAACTGAAATATTCTAGTGGATATAGTCTAGATTTCATTGTATATGGTATTTTGATGTAATATTGGAATTGTATTGAGTTGTAATGGTAGTTTTCATGAAATTTGTGATTTCTTTGATTTAGAAAATATAGAATATATATATATTGTATACTTAAAGTAGATATTTTGATTATATATATATATATATATATATAATAGAATTTATTTATTAAATAGAAATCATATTTTTCTTAAAAATTGCATTAAAAATTCCACCGAGATCGAATGCTCCTTGTGGACGTCTGCATATTGCTCTACTAGGTCCGAGAATGTGCAATAATCCGCACCATCCTGATCGGGGTTCCCAAAATGGGTTGTAGAGGCGCATTGCAAGGAATTAAATAATACATTTTTTAAAGAAAACAGTTTTTGAATGTTTAGGATATTTAAATGTAAACTCGTATTTTCCCACAAAATAATGTTCCACAAATCATCGTGCTATGTCAAGAATGTATGTTGTGATGAGCTAGGTCATTACATCGTGAGTTTTCTAAAGGTATTATGGGTAAAATGAATAAACAATGACGTATGTAAATATGATAGTATTTTACCGTAAAAATGGAATAGAAGTTGCTTTACATACTATTTTGAGATGAAACTTGTTTTAATGTGTTTATTTATAATTTCTAAACAATATATGTAGAATTGGTAGGTTTGTTATTAAGAAAAATTTGGATTTGTAAAGAAAAGGAAATCGGAAGTCGGAATAACTCCACTTCCGATAAGTTTTGAAAATAGACTTTGTTTTAATAAGAGTAGAAGAGGGAAAGTGGGACTTACTGATTGATTGAAAAGATGAGAGATAGAGAAAGCTATCGTAATCGTCGGAAAGTCGTTTCGTCTCCGGAATCTTCCCGAACGTCGCCGGAACTTCGACCTTTGCTAACTCCACTTGTACAACTTGGGACCTGGAAATTTTTAGAGAGTTTTTGTATGGGATTTCTGAATGAGGAGGGGTGAAATGTAGTATGGTATTTATAGGAAAAATTAGGGTTTAAGTTAATGAAGAATAGAATTAAAATGTGCATTAAAATGTGGATTGATGCCCATTTTTAAATCTTTGGAAATGTGCAGAGAAATCAAACAGCATGGAGGTAGTAGGGTAGGCCAAGGGGTTCTGAGGTTAAAAATTAAGGGCATCCCCTACGGATTTACCCGGTGGTGCCGGCCCCTCCTTCGCATCTCGCCGGTCCAAAACCGGTGGTCTATACTTGGATTTTCGCCGCGTGTCCCTGTCGCTTGGTATACATCAGTGCACGTGTTTGATTACTTTGTGACTTTTCATTTTATGTGTAGTACATGTGTAAACCTTTGAGCTTCTAAAAGATTAAAAGAAAAATCAATTAAAAATATATGTGGCTGGGGTGTTTCGATCACAGAGGCTACGTCACAGCAATACAAGGCTTTACCAATGAGCTACAAGTGCTTTCTTGCTGTTCAAAAGAAAATTAAATTTATAACTTATGCTCAGGCTTAAATGTTCCTTTATGTATTTTGAATAAAATTCTGTACAGAAATTTTAGAGTTGTTACATTCTACCCTCCTTATAAAAATTTCGTCCTCGAAATTTGTAGAAGGAAAGTATAACAAATTAAAGAAAAGTTTGGTGATAGAATTATTACTAGTGTATAAAAATATTTGGAAGAACAAGAGAATGCAAAAGTTTTGGTAAGATTGAAAAAGATGCGGGGGAAATGCCAGGGTTACCTTGGTCTACAGTCTCGGATTTTACGGGCGCTAAGTAAAAGCCTAACGCCGGGGTCCATTCCTCCTAGCTGGAGGCACATTCCTCTGTCCTTGGGGCATGTTCCTCAGTGTCTGTTGGAATTAGAGATTAGGCTGTGCAGGAGGTCCACGTGGAGGTGGAGCTGGGGCAAGACGAGCTGCAGGAGCCTGGATAACTGGCCACTGCGGATAAGTGTTGTGAGTTGGAACTGTGTTACGCCTATAAGGACATGTTCTAATTCCATGATTGGATGCGCCACAAATTAAGCACAGGCCTTTTGCGCGCCTACGGTCCTTCCACAAGTGTCCATCTCTCTTGCAGTAGAAGCAAAAATCTAGACTTGGCCGGTTATTTGTTTCTTCCGGTCTTCTGGGTTCAAAAGTTGGCCTTGAAGAGGCTCTTCCTGCCATCTGAGTGGCATGTCACTTCACTCCGGCAGATTGAGGTCTGCCCTTCTTCTTCACTACTGCTTCATATCGGCGGGCAGCTTTCAGAGCCAGTTCGTGGGTTGGGAAATCCGCTATAGATAAGACAGCTTGGATCTCCGAATCTAACCATTGCTGAAATCATCTGGACCTGATCTCAGCAGTCGGAATGAGGTGTGCTGCAAACCTACTGAGCATGGTAAACTCAGCATCATACTCATCTACAGATTTGGTCCACATCGAACCCTGTTGTAGGTGGACGAATTGCTGCTCCATGTCAAATCGGGCAATCTCTGGAAAGTACTTCGCGTCAAACATGTCGCGAAAGGTTTTCCATTCGATCGGTTGGTCAAGACGGCTTTTTTCCGCCTTCCACCAAACTCGGGCGTTGTCCGTGAGTTGCATCTTCGCAACTCGTACCCAAGCAATCTCTGGCACTTATGCTACTGCCAGATCGTCCTCAATACTCTGAGATCATTTTTCCGCTTCCAGAGGGCTCTCTTTTCCCGAAAATTGCTTTGGGTGCAATGCCCGGAATTGCTTTACTCCGGGCGCTTCCACTTCTGGACGGTTAAGTAATATAGCAGTTTGCTGCTGCTATCCTTCCAGGAGGCTTCGGATTGCCTCAAGCAGTACCGTCTGCTCATTGATCGGAGCAGCAACTGTAGGCGTAAGCGGTAGAGGAGGTGGTATGTTGTTGAAGTTGGTGCTGGTATTGTTTAGAGAATCCATAACCTTGAAAGAAAAATAAGGTTATGATAGATTCAAAGTATAGGAAATTGTAAGATTCAAGGAATATAAAATGTAAATAATGTTTTTAGTTGCTGATTCTTGTGTTATATTGCTTAGGACTTTATGCAGAATTGACCTGCATGTCCATGCAGAACTGACCTGCATGATAGGGTTCCATGCAGCACTGACCTGCATAGGCCGCCAACAAAACCTGTCACGCCCCGCTTCCCGGTGTACGGTAAAGAGACGCGACAGGCCACGCGACGTATTTACTCAGAAGTAAACACGCTAAACGTATCTAAACAATATAATAAAGTACACAAGAAGAGATGTAAAAGAACAGTAACTCTTATTTATTCAACAATTCTTTACAATACAATACTGAAAAGTAAATACAAGTCTGGAATGCAATGCATAAATAATGGCATAACTGAAATGAAAAGTATGTACAAGTAAAGCCTAATGGCCGTGCTGCTTAGTGGTCTGCTCCAAATGCTCCTGGCTGGTCGCGAACTCCTCAGTGTCGGGTCCTCCTGACAACATTCCAAAGAAAGAAGAGAAATAGGAATGTCGCCAGCGAACAATCACTCGGTAAGTCCCAAGGAAAGAAAGAAGTAGAATATACAGATAAGAAAGTATAACTAGTAATGTTTGATTATAATGTTAACACAGTTGTTTGTACCTTGGTACAGAATATGTCAGTGTATACGAGAGGAGTCCAACTTACACCGTGGACTTGACTAACCCGTAGTATAAGGCTCCATCAATAAAACCACGGAACAACGACATGGATGTAATTACGTCTTTTAGTGACTACCTCGTGCCACCTTTAACATGTTCCGTACCAGTCTACCCCTTTATAAACCCCGTAATGTCTTATGTATTGATGTAGTGTAATGAATGGTTGTATACGACTTGCCGAAACCATGATATCAGGTAAACAGAAT
Source organism: Agapanthus africanus (assembly GCA_030015575.1). NCBI lineage: Eukaryota > Viridiplantae > Streptophyta > Magnoliopsida > Asparagales > Amaryllidaceae > Agapanthus > Agapanthus africanus. Next base: position 180,984,756 of record CM057342.1, on the reverse strand, counting down.
GGATATAAATGTATAGTCATGTAATCAGAGTATATCCATGGTTCGGTTCAAGTCATGTTCATGTTGTTATAGATTGTATTCCGGTATTCATGAATTCATGTTGAAATGTAGTTATTCTTGAATCATATTCAAGGATAGATTGATATCAGATTATATTGAGACTCTGTCTGAGTCAGACACTTTAAAACAAATTGAAGTCCTGAATTAGTTTTGATATTATTGGTAACTGCTGCACATGGACAGCAGAATTTGTGTCTTTTTCCAAGACAATTATCGTGTTGATAACACTGTTGTTAGGTTGTCTACTTTAAATAGGCAAGCACCCATATTCTCCAGCTCCCTGAGGCTCAAGAGAATTGGTCCCGCTTAAACCTATATTTACTAGGATACTTATTGTAAATTGATATAACTTGAGGGGGTTTTATGCAAAATAGTTTTGGCATATTTTCAAAATACACCTCAAGTATTTAATTACCGTCTTTAGGATTTTCATAATTGTAATTTTTATAAAGTGAAATATTCTAGTGGATATAGCCTAAATTTCATTATATATGGTATTTTAATATAATATTGGAATTGTATTAAGTTATAATGGTAGTTTTCATGAAATTTGTGATTCCTTTGATTTAGAATACATGGAATATATATATTGTATACTTAAAGTAGATATTTTGATAATATATATATATATATATATATATATTTATAAAAAATAGAATTTATTTATTAAATAGAAATCACATTTTTCTTAAAAATTGTATTAAAAATTCTACCGAGATCGAATGCTCATTGCGGAGGTCTGCATCTCGCTCTACTACGCCCAAGAAAGTGCAATAACCCGCACCATCCCGATCGGGGCTCCCTAAAATGGGTTGTAGAGGTGCATTGTAAGGAATTAAATAATACATTTTTTAAAGAAAACGGTTTTTGAATGTTTAGGGTATTTAAATGTAAACTCATATTTTTCCACAAACTAATGTTCCACAAATTATCGTGCTATGTCAAGAATGTGTATTGTGATGAGGTATGTCATTACCTCGTGAGTTTTCTAAAGGTATTATGGGTAAAATGAATAAATAATGGCGTATGCTAACATGACGGTATCTTACAAAGTTGCTATACATACTATTTTGAGATGAAACTTGTTCTAATGTGCTTGTTTATGATTTCTAAACAATATATGTATAATTGGTAGGTTTGTTATTAAGAAAAAATTGGATTTGTAAAGAGAAGGTAATCGGAAGTCGGAATAACTCCACTTCCGACAAGTTTTGAAAATAAACTTTGTTTTAATAAGAGTAGAAGAGGGAAAGTGGGACTTACTGATTGATTAAAAAGAGGAGAGATAGAGAAAGCTATCGGAATCGTCGGGAAGCCGTTTCGTCACCGGAATCTTCCCGAAACGTCGCCGGAACATCGACCTTTGCTAACTCCACTTGTACAACTTGGGACTTGGAAATTTTTAGAGAGTTTTTTTTATGGGATTTCTGAATGAGGAGGGGTGAAATGTAGTGTGGTATTTATAGGGAAAATTAGGGTTTAGGTTGATTAAGAATAGAATTAAAATGTGCATTAAAATGTGGATTAATGCCCATTTTTAAATTCTCTGGAAATGTGCAGAGAAATCAAACAGCATGGGGGTAGTGGGGTAGGCCAAGGGGTTCTGGGGTTAAAAATTGAGGGTATCCCCTACGGATTTACCCGGCGGTGCCGGCCCCTCCTTCGTATCTCGCCGGTCTAAAACCGGTGGTCTGTGCTTAGATTTTCGCCACACGTCCCTGTCGCTTGGTATAATTCAATGCACGTGTTTGATTGCTTTATGACTTTTCATTTTACGTGTAGTGCATGTGTAAACCTTTGAGCTTCTAAAACATTAAAAGAAAAATCAATTAAAAACATATGTGGCTTGGAGGATTCAATCACAGGGGCTACGTCACAGCAGTGCAAGTCTTTACCAATGAGCTATAAGTGTTTTCTTGCTGTTCAAAAGCAAATTAAATTTATAACTTGTGCTCAGGCTTAAGTGTTCCTTTCTGTATTTTGAAAAAAATTCTGTACAGAAAATTTATGGTTGTTACAGTTTTATTGGAGAACCAACTACTATTACTAGTTAGAAATTAATATTCTGTTTACTATAAAGAAAAGTTTTCACATATTGAAATCTTTATGATAGTTTTCATTTTCTCTTTTAACTGAAAACATACGGCCTTTTCTCTCTTCACCAAAGTACTTGACGTTCATTTTGTCTTTTTCTCTCTGAACTGAAAATATATCATGATCATCATCAAGATCTTCATCATATTTGAGAAATTAAACTAATTAACTCATCATCATCAACAAATTAAACTTAACATTCAAAGCTAACTGATTTAAAAACCTTAAAACAATTTCTAACAATTTTCCAAAAAAAAAATCACTTACAATGATCGACGGAGGCCCGACGGTATGGAACTCGCTATGTAGGAGGAGGTCGGCGTTGTGGTGGAGGATCGAAGGGGGCTCGACACTGGTGAAGGAGACTCGGTGCTGAGGATCAAGGGTGGCGGAGCTTGAGGATTGAGGCGATGAGCGGTGGCAGAGCTCGAGACTTGAGGCGTTCGCTGAGGCTCGAGACGATCGGCGAAAGAGCTCGAGGAGATCAGCTATGGCGAAGCTCGAAGCGATCAGCGATGGCGAAGCTCGAGGCTAGAGGCGATCGATGATGGAGCTCGATGCTTGAGAATATCGGCGATGGCGATGCTCGAGACGTGAGGCGGTCAGCTAGCTGCATGGGGGGGGGGGGGGGGGGCTAACCGTGAGAATGGTGGGAAAAGAGTCGGTGGTGGCGACAGTAGAGGGCGGCGATGGCGATGGCGACGATGGCTGTTAGGATTTTGGGGAGGCGCACGATGGAGGATGCGGTGATGGCGATGGTGGAACCGACGGTGAAGGTAGTGGCGGCGAATGTGCTGGCGATGGTGGTAGAGATGGCGGTGGCGAGGACGGTGGAGATGGTTGGGATTAGGGAATAGAGGAAATTTTCTTGGAGGGGGGGGGAGGGTCGATTTTAAGGATTAGGACGTAGGGAAAGGATGAAGGGAAATTTTATGTTTTATTTAAAAAAAAACCCAACATTTCCCCTACGGTTTCCACAGTAGGGATGTCTTTGTCGGCACCGTAGAGGCAACTATAGAATTTTATTTTCTGTAAACTTGCTCCTACGGTTACCACTGTAGTGGCACTTTTTACCCCTACGGTGGAAACCTTAGGGACAACCTAAAATTGCCTCTACGGTTTTTCTCACCCGTTTGACAGGCAATCTTTGTACTAGTGCTCGGACTCGTGTTGAATGAAAGGTAGAAGCAAGAATTGTGCACCTATTCTTGGATGGAATGTTTATTCTTTCTTGTTTGATGCTTATGAAAAATCCAAGCGGAGAAGTTTGTGTTCATTTGTCCGAATTTGTTGCCATCGTCCTGCATAGTTTTTTTTTTCTTCTTCATGGCATTGAGTTGGTACTAGACTAGAAAAGGTTTTATCGCAATCCTTCCCATTACTTCGAGTTTTGACCCAAAAAAGCGATCTCTTTGTAATATATATATAGAGATTAATGGAGGAAAGAGGCCATAGGAGGGGATTTCCTCCTATGGCGCGGAAAAAATACAACCTCCACCATTTTTTCCGATGATCGGCACCCATCATCATCATCGTTATCATCTAAGATGTGCGTACACCAAATTTCATGTGATTCCACAACCTTTTCACCGTTGATTTAGTGGGTTCAAAATTAACGGTTTACCGACAATAGAACTTTTTACATTGCTAAATCAACGGTGAAAAAGTTGTAGAATCACATGAAATTTGGTGTACCCACGTCTTAGATGATAACGATGAAGATGATGGGGGCCGATCGTCAAAAAAATTGGTAGAGGCTGTATTTTTTCCACGCCATAGGAGGAAATTTCCTACTATGGCCTCTTTTCTCCATTATTCTCATGTATATATATATATATGGAAGTGATCCATTGCAATCCAGTCCGCATATATATATATATATATATATAGGGAAGTGATCCATTGCAACCCAGTCCGCGTTTTTTAAAAACGAGAACTCCCAATCTACGACATATTTTAATGATCTGAACCGTTCAAATTGATCTCCCTACCCTAAATTAAAGGATTTGAAGACCTCTAGCCTATGTATCAGATAAAGTTTATGTTACATTATCGAAAGACGTTTATTTTGGCACCCATCGATGCATATGCTAGAGGTCTTCAAATCCTTTGATTTTTCGTGCACATATATTTGATGGTAGGGTGATTAATTTGAACGGATCAGATCGTTAAAATATGTCGTAGATCGGAAGTTCCCGTTTTTAAAAAACACGGATCGATTTGCAATGGAGCACTTCCCGTCTGCGCGTTATGAAAGACCAACTATGTACTGGATACATGTCCACACTATGAGAGAAAGGACGACATTGCGAGCGCTATAAAAGCTACACAATGGCAAATCTTTGAGAAGTCTTGTAGAAATCAGAGACCATTTAAACAGAATGGGGCCCACAAGGAGTGATCAACATCGAGATATTTTTTAGCATTAATTGTAGACGTTTTCAAAACATATCACGCATGAACAATGACTTATGAGCCGCTATATATCTCTTTATCAAATGTCATTATTAATAACCATCAAAATCAACAAATTAAACAGTCATTTTGAATCTCTATTTTGACTTTGGTCAGCTAAAAGAATCTCTTCCACTCTTAATTTGAAAATTTGCTAATTTTCTTCAAATTTCTAGTCTTTGGTAGTTGCTATACATACTATTTTAAGATTTCAGTGCAGCACACGCAAGTGTCTTTAATTAGACTTTGAAGCAGCTCTTTCAAGAATTTCAGCGGCTTAATAAGATTTGTTGATAGGCCGACTGCCGAGAAATTGTTACATGTTTATATACTGCACCAAAACTCAAAAGTTTAGTTTTGACAGGGTCAAGAGAATATACTATATATTCTAACAGCCATATAAATATGTCTAGGTACCAATCATCACAACAAGTTTAACTCTTTATATACCATGGAATATGCATGTTGTTCATTCACTAAAAGCTTTTTCATAAAATAAAGAAGACTAATTGATTAATTCAACTACTAGCCTTTTAACTAAAAGTAAATATATTTTATATCAGCCACACAAAGCGAATGCCTAGCGATAAAGTTTTTAGTGTTTGAGCAAACTTTAAGGGTCCTAAAGAATTTGGTACGGTATGGACACATTGCTTAAAAAAGAGTTCAAACTTATTCCAGACAATTACTGTACATGCTATATGCTGTGAAATAATTTCTTTTTTGAAGCAGCTTTAAAGCTCCGCAAGACACCAAATCCAACGAGGATCAAATTTGGTATCTGTTAATTAGCGGAACCTAATAAGATTTGGATGGATAAATTAAGCACTTTAAAAGAAAGTGATAATCTCGGAGTCACCAAGAAACCAAACGTGCCATAGCATATGAAATCATCACCGACCAGGTACAAAACTCCGCTCCCAGTACACTATCACCAATTAGGAACCAAATTTGAAACATTCTCTAAACTTTTTTGCCATGCATGCTAATTTATAATTTGAGTCCAAAATTAATCAACAACTTGGAGACCTTATCTCAAGAGCATGCATGCATACATACATACATAATATAAAAGACGAAGCTAGGTAATTTAGTTGTGTGCAATATATAATATATGGCATCAAAGTTGGCATATGCTTGTAAAAAGGATAGGATAGGATAGGATAGGATAGAGAGGCCCATGCATGTGTGGGAAAGGGCCATCAACAAGGACTATAGAGAATGGATTCTTTGAAAGAGTGGGCATGAAATCAGCAGGAAAAAAAAGAGGTGATGAATGTGGGTTGACCAACGGCTATAAATTCAAGTTCGAATTACAATTTATTAAAGAATAAAGAAGAAAAAGATGATATTCGAAATCGCGAGGTTGACGCGTCTCATAAGCGCCAACCGCTCGCCGCGTCTGATAAAATGATTCTTCTTCTTGTGTTTGGAACTGTTTTTGTTGCTTAGTTAGTTTTGTTTGTATCTTTGGAAATCACGTCACATTATTATCTTTCCTATATTTTGGTGTTAAAGCATACAAGATAGGCTTATTCTTCGCAGCTGTTTGTGTTAATCATCATTAAATGGATGAGTCCTCTCCCTCTATGAACAGTTTATGTTCATGATTATTGTTGAGTTCCCTCAGTATTCTTATCATTAGAAGTTCCCTATAGAATTCGGCATTTCACATAGAACATCATAGATTTAGAATCAGAACCAACACCAGGAAGGGGACAGACGTCTGAAGCTTAAGTTTCAGATGTATGTCGATCTTTATATGTTGGACATATTTTGGACAGACGTCTGGAGCTTCTTCTCTAGACGTCTGGCGCCGCTCTGTGTTTTTGGACAAACATCTGGCAGACGTCTGCGCGCGTCTTAGGCCGGATATTTAAAAATCCTAGTTCTACTCTGAATTGCCTATACTATATGTATTGTAGTTTGTAAGCCTAATTGGGTTAACCCTTTTGTAATCAGAATTAAGAAAGAGGAGGCAAGGGTCTTTGTTAGAGATATTATGAGAGTTGATCCACCGTTGTAATCCTTCATATTTGTTCGATTAATAAAGTGATTCTTCTTCATCCGTGATTTTTCCCGTAAGGGTTTTCCACGTAAATCTCGTGTCTTTTGATTTGTACTCTATTTCTATTGCCTTTATTTATTTGCTTCTCTTTATCGTTTGTTTATTACTTCGTGATCGTATTTGCCGCAACAAATTGATATCAGAGCATTGCTGTGGTTTTTTGGGAGATTTGGTGTTTGGGGATGTTTTGTTTGAATCGTTAGGTCTTAGATCTTACGATCCAGGTTTATAGTGGGTGACGACGTCTGTATTCTTTCCCCATTTTCTTAAATTGTGATTTAAAAATTTTTGGATTCTTTTGATCCTGCATCATGTTTCCAACGGTTATAAAATTTGACATTAAGAATTTTGATGGGAATATGAGCTTTTGTCTATGGAAAGTTCATATGATTGTCGTATTAACACAAAATAATTTGAAGAAGGCGATTCTTGGAAAGGATTCAAGATCTTCCACTACGACGGAGGAAGTATGGAAGGGGTTGGATGAAAAGGCTCTCACGGCTATCCAATTGTGTTTGACAAATGAAGTTTTGCAAGAAGTTTTTGTAAAGAAGACGGCGGCTAGTTTGTGGTTGAAATTAGAGAATTTATATTTAAAGAAGTCTCTTACAAATCGACTCCTTTTAAACCAGCGTCTCTACACACTTCGTATGTCATAAGAATCTCTTATCAAATCTCACATCGGTGAGTTTAATTCGTTCGTTACAGATCTGGGTAAAATCGATATTAAGATTGATGATGAAGATTAAACACTTTTATTGTTGTATTCTTTGCTACCCTCTTATAAACACTTTCGTGACACCATGGTCTATGGACGCGATGTTATTTCGATCAAGGATGTCAAAGAAAATTTGATAAATAAAGAGAAGATCGACAATGAGTTAACTTCTAGCTATGGTCAATTTTCGGGCTTATTTGTTCGAGAGCGAGCGGAGAAGAGAGATCTGATGGCAAGAAGAAGTCAAGGTCGAAGTCTAAGAATAAGAACTTGACTTACAACTATAGGAAGAAAAGGCACTTCAAGATCGATTGTTTCAAATTACAGAACAAGCAGAAGCATGAAGACAATCAGAAGAAAGAGTCTTCAGGTGAAGCTAGTATTGCTGAAGGAGAACGGATCTACTTATGGATCTTGACAACACACATCGATCTAAGAATGAATGGATTATAGATTCGGCTTGTTCCTACCATATGTATCCCGATATGATTTTTTCTCCATCTATGAGTCTGTTGATGGTGGAGTGGTTTTGATGGGCAACAGTAGTTCGTGTCTAGCTATTGGAAAGGAGACTATTAAAATCAAGATATTTGATGGCATTGTGAGAATATTAGTAGAAGTTAGGCATGTTCCTAATTTGAAGAAAAATCTCATCTCATTGGGTACACTCAACGTTAATGGCTATAAGTTATTTGTTGAGGGTGGAGTTTTAAAAGTTAGTAAAGGTGCTCTCGTCGTTATGAAGGGCTTGAAAATGGGGTCTTTATTTGTGTTGCAGGGTTCAACAACTACCGGGTCGGTGGCAGTTTCATCATCTAAATCTATGTTAGATTCAGATGTAACCAGATTATGGCACATTAGGCTCGGGCATATGAGTGAGAGAGGTATGGCCGAGTTATCGAAGCAGGGTCTACGATGTGGTCAAAATACATCGAAGATGGAACTTTATGAGCATTGCATTTTTGGGAAGTAGAAACAAGTTAGCTTCGGTACGGCAGTGTACAACACAAAATATACTCTTGACTATATCCATTCAGATCTCTAGGGACCCTCTCAATTTGCTTCTAAATGAAGCGGTACAAAATATCTGCTTATTTTCATCGACGATTATTCGAAGAAGGTTTAGGTCTGCTTCTTGAAGCTAAAAAGCGATATATTTTTTAATGACTCTGAAATTCCTGTACAAAATTATTTGTTTAAATGTATAGAAAATGGGTATTTCAGCCTGTGTAGGAGTTATAATTCAGTTTTGTTTAATAAAAACAAGAAGCAATTTTTAGCTCACTGGTAAAGCCTCTACACTGCTGTGACATAGCTTGTATGTTCGATTCCTATCAGTTCTAATTATTTTTAATATTTTTCTTTTTTAAATTTTTTGAAAGCCCAAGAGTTGCACGTGCAATTCATGGGGAATCAAAAGGTTTTAGAAAAATCAAATAGGCACAAAGAGAAGTAAATATCAAACTAGACACGTGGCACGAATCTCGAGGCAAACCCTCAAGATCCGACCGCCCATTTCCCTCCATTGGCCGCCACCGATGGTCCAGATGGCTCCAAAAGCCTTCATGCTTTGCACACACACTCTTTCAGCTCCCCTCAACTCCCCTGCACTGTTTGATTTCCCTGCAATTAAACAGTGACTATTTAATTCCTCATTTAACACCAATTTTAATTCTTTTAATCCAAATTTTAATTTCCAGATCCTAAATTCTTCACCATAAATACCACTCCATGTCCTAACTCTCCTCTATTCTGAAAATTCCTAAAAAATTCTCTAAGTTCAAGAAGGGTTAAGGTTATTCAAGTGGAGTTAAGGAAGCCAAGGGGAGTAGCGATCAAATTCCGACGACCGGAGCATCTCCGACGAGACCAAGACCCTTTCTCTCTTCCTTACCCTCTTTATAACACTACACAATCAGTAAGTCCCTTCATCTTCCTCTCTTTTCACTTTAATTTAATTTTTAAGACATATCGACAAAACCTGAGTTAGCATATAATTTTTGTCTTTAAAACAATTTTTTGTCACTTTACCATGTTTAAAATTTTATACAAATTCTCTAATACCACTTCAAGATATACATCAATTGTCTTTTGACATAACCAAAATTTCATGTTCAATAAACATATAAATGAATTTTTCAGAAAAATACCATGAACTTTAATATAACCGTATTTTCGATAACTAAAGTATATATGTTTAGATCATTCACGGGGTAACGACCTACCTCACACGCCCACCATGGTTTCATAGCATGGTATTCTAAGTATATGGCTAATTCAAAAAATAAGCTTTTCATTAAAATACCATAGTTTTTACAAAAAAGGGTTTTCTTTTAATCGATATTTTAAATTCTTGGCAATTGCGCATCTACAACCCTCATCAGGGGACTTACTAATGGATAGTGTGGATTATTGCACATCCTTAGAATAGTTGAGAGAGATGCAGAACTCCTCACGGAGTATTCGGTCTCGAAAGAAAATAAAAATACGGTTTTTAAGAAATACGACTTCTTAAAACAAAACTAAACTTGGAAAATTATATAAAACTATGAATTCGTATTTTCAATAAAAACTTATTATGAAACTATATTTTTAAAATGAAAGATTATAATTTTTAATAAAATACCATCAAGTTTCTAAAAGAGCTAGTTTTCATAACAATACCATAAACTTTTAAAAGCTAGGTTTTATCACCAAAATATCATAACAATTAAAATACATGTTCATGAAAACCCTAAATAGTATAAATCACTCTCGAGATTTATTTTTAAACTATATTAAAGTATTTTTCATAAAACCCCCTTGAGATATGCAAACAATATTTAAGGACTCTAGATTAATATAGGTTTAAGCAATATCATTTCTCTTGAGCCCCAGAGAACTGGAGAAAGTGAGTGCTTGCCTATTCAGGTTAGACAACTTAATGGAGTTATCAATGGCAATTGTCTTGAAAAACGACACAAATCCTGCCGTCCATGTGCATCAGTTGCCGATTTCTCCCGAACATAAGATTTTTAACAGTTTAAATCAATACATATGAAAAAGACCTAAACTCGAATTCTAACTCGAATCTAAATTTGAACTTGAACTCCAGTTTACTCGAACTAACCTGACTCGAACCAAGATTGCAATTGACATGACTCGTATTTTACTCGACTCACTCAACTTCATTATTTCACATTTTGCAATCTATGGTTTCGATCAAGTTATGTTATAATCAACCAATCAGATCAACTAAGGCTATATATATATATATATATATATATATATATATATATTACTCAGGGTGCTTGAGATAGTTTCTTGTGTGAATCCAATGGAGCTTCAGAAGTCCCATATTAAGCTCTTTTTTATTTTACTCAAATATCAGTCGGGTTGACTCATCCACAGCCTAGAGCCCCGATACTAACACATGAAATGAGCCCGTATTTCCTTGCTTCTTGGGCCCCACCCTTGAGCTTGTGAATACTTCTACGGCTGCGTTGACATTCACATTTGAAACTTAACATTAACATAGTGACCATATAAAGACATATACTACATATTTTACCCATGATCATATACTTTTACCCGTCATATATATATATATATATTCTATACTTGTCATTTTTTTACTCTTATTTTATTCTTGGGACTTACCGAGTGCTAGTTCACTGACGGGCATTCCACCCACCCTTATTTTCTTGGAATTTTTGTCAGATACGGCCCAGACGGAGAAAGTGGAGGCCACAGAGGAAGACTACAACCGGATTGCTCCTCAGAATTAGCCTAGCTTTACTTTTTATTCAGCTTATGTATGCCACATATTTATACATTTTCCTTTATTGTATTTACTTTCCAGTTGAAACTCATGTACTTGTAAATATTGAAAGTTGAATGTAAATAAAGATATTTGTTGAAAATTTTTACAGTCTTCCTTTATTCTTGTATTGTGTATCATTGTTTCAATACGCTTAGTATATTTATTTAGGGAGTGACCTTCTTTAGATGAATATGTCGCGGGCTTGCTACTTCACGGTTTCTGTCTACTGGGAAGCGGGGCGTGACAGGTTTTATTGGTGGCCCATACGGGTCAGTTTTGCATGAAGTCGTAAACAATATACCACAAGAATTAATGAATTCAAAAAACATTTACATTCCTTGCATTTCAAATTTCTTGAATCTATTCTAACATAATTTTTATATCAAGGTGATGGACTCTCCGAATAATACCAACACAAACGTCAACTGCAATACTCCACCGCCAACGCTGTTACCACCACCTACTATCAATGAGCAAACGGTACTTCTCGAGCTTATCAAGAGCCTATTGGAGGGTCAGCAGCAGCAGACTGCTATTCTTATGCACCGTCCTGAAGCCGATACACCCGGTGTTAAGCAGTTTCGGGCACTACACCTAAAGAACTTCTCGGGTAAAGATAGTTAGCTTGAAGCTGAAGAATGAGCTCAAGCGATCGAGGATGACCTGACAGCTGCTCAAGTGCCAGATATAGCCTGGGTGAGAGTTGCTAAGTTACAACTGACCGATAACGCTAGGGTATGGTGGAAGGCTGATGAGAGCCGTCTCGTGCAACCAATAGAATGGAGAACATTCCGAGACCTCTTCGATACCAAGAACTTCCTAGAGACTGCCCGTTTTGACATGGAGCAGCAATTCATCCATTTATAACAAGGCTCGATGTGGGTCAAGTCAGTGGATGAATATGATGCTGAGTTTACCATGCTCAGCAGGTAAGATATAGTCTCAAATTCAATTTTTTGATCTCACTCACAATAATGCTAACACAAGGTCGTAACAGTTTCGCTGCACAACTTATTCCTACTGCTGAGATCCAGACACGAAAATTTCAGCAAGGGTTGGACCTTGAAATCCAAGCTGTACTCGCTACAGGGGATTTCCTAACCCATGAGCTTGCTTTGAAGGTTGCCCGACATTATGAGGTAGTTGTGAAGAAGAAGGACAGGCCGCAGACTGCCGGTGTGAAATGTCATGTGCACCAGATCACAGGAGGGGCCTCTTCTAGGCCAGCTTCCAATGGATCATCTCGGAGGCCAGTAGGTTCGTTCGCCAACAACAGGCCAGACTTTTGCATATACTGCAAGAGAACAGGGCACCTTATAAAGAACTATCGCTGGGCTAACAACTTGTGCCTGATCTATGGGTCTTCTACTCACGCCATTGGAGTATGCCCCCAGAACCGAGGACCCAACAGCCCTCCAGCTAGACCGGCAATCCAAGCTTCTCCTACCCGGTTAGCTCTATCAGCACCTGCTCCCCGCACCCAGACAGCTCAACCCCAACGCCGAGTGTTTAACCAGGCACAGAGGAAAGTGCCGCGACGCCAAGCTTTCACTATGTCGGTCGAAGAGGCCGAAGGTACTGGTTAGGTTAAAACTGGTAAATCCTTGCCCTATTTCCTTTCAAGTCCTTTCAATTCATAGCCATATTATATTTGTTATACCTAAACATATCCCACGCGACTTAGGTATAATCTTAGTAGCCTCCTTACCTGCACTCATGCTCTTCGACACTGGGGCATCACATTGCTTTATGTCGCAACAGTTCTTCCGAACTCATGCGATCCCAGTTAAATCGCTCGTATCCAGCTGGAACGTTAGTTCGGGGAACGAAGTTCTAAAAGCAACCTTGGGATACGATCTATGTCCAGTGGTCGTTTGTAGTCGAGAATTCTATGTAGACTTCAAGATGCTGAACATTCCGAATTTCGACGTAGTCTTGGGAATGGACTGGCTGGGAACTTTCTTCGCTACCATCGACTGTCGCCAAAGGAGGGTAGTGTTTGAAATAACAGATCACCCAGTCTTCTACTTCAAAAGTGGAGACCGGATCTTGGAGCCTAGCATCTACAGAGCAAAACTAAAGAAGGCAGAGATTACAGCGTTGCACGCGGAAGGATCGAAACCAAAGGTAGTTCAAGAGTTCGAGAATGTATTACCGGAAGATATATTAGGTTTGCCTCCTAATCGAGCTCTTGAATTCAACATTGATTTGCAACCCAACGCACAACCAGTAATAAAAGCTCCATACCGATTAAGTCCGGAGGGATTGAAAGAGATTCATATTCAGTTGGACGAACTTTTGAAGAAAGGTTGGATCCGACCCAGTACTTCAAGTTAGGGATCTCCGGTGTTGCTGGTAAAGAAGAAGGAAGGTACCTACCGGATGTGCATGGATTATCAAGCTCTGAACAAGGTGACAATTTAAAACAAGTATCCGCTACCTCGCATCGATGACTTTTTCGATCAGTTAAGTGGATCTTGTGTCTTTTCAAAGTTAGATCTTCGTTCAGGATATCATCAGGTGAAAGTCAAGGTGTCCGACATTCCGAAGACGGTATTTAGGACTCGTTATGATCATTATGAATATCTCGTACTTCCATTTGGAGTGACCAATACACCTGCCATCTTTATGAACTTGATGAACCAAGTTTTCCGAGAGTACTTAAGCATGTTTGTTGTTATCTTCATCGACAACATCCTGGTGTATTCAAAGAATCGGAAAGAGCACCCTGAGCACTTACGGATTGTCCTGGAGACATTACGACAACATCAGCTCTACGCCAAATATAACAAATATGAATTTTGGCTAGATTAAGTCAGATTTCTCGGATATATCGTTTCAGGCGAAGGAATCTCTATGGATCCAGCTAAGGTGTCAGCTGCCAGTGAGTGGCCGACACTAAAGACGGTGGAAGATATAAGAAATTTCTTAGGTATAGCAGGATACTATAGACAATTCGTTGAAAGATTCTCAAAGATCGTAGCACCCCTGACCAAGCTCACACGTAAAGACGAAGCATTCGTGCGGTCAGAAGTATGTGAGAATGGTTTTGTAGAATTCAAGTCGAGGTTAACATCTGCTCCTATCCTCATAATACTGGATCAATCTGGCGGTTTTGATGTGCATTGTGATGCGTCCGGTAAAGGATTAGGATGTGTTCTACATCAGCATGGAAAAGTTATGGCTTTTGCATCAAGGCGGCTAAAAGTTCATGAACGTAACTATCCAACACATGATCTGGATTTGGCAGCCGTCATCTTCGCCTTCAAGATTTGGCGTCACTACTTATTGGGAGAGTGAGTAGATATATACACTGAACACAAGAGTCTGAAGTATGTAATTACTCAAAAGGAACTTACTATGCGGCAGAGAAAATGGCTAGAACTCATGGTGGACTTTGATATCAACTTACATTATCATCCTGTAAAGGTGAATGCAGTTCTTGATGCACTTAGTCACCAGCCATTAGCAATGAACTTCACCGCTCAATGGAAGCTACAGTAAGAATTGCACGGATTGGAGATCGAAGTAGTTATGCCAGGTAACGCTTCATCTTTGATGAACTTACAAGTCCGGTCCACTCTTGTAAATCAGATCAAGGCAGCTCAGGCGAATGATGCCAAGCTACAAAAGATCCGAGAACAAGTAAAAAGTAGATTTCGAACCGATTTCTTCATCCACGAAGATGGATCCTTATGATATGAATTTCGTTTATGTGTACCAGTCGGCTCTGTTCGAGAAGAGTTGATGAAAGAAGCTCACAGCTCTCCGTATTCGGTATACCCTGGCGGTATGAAGAAGTACAAGAACTTACGGCAACACTACTGGTGGTATGGAAGCGAGAAGTAGCAAGGATCGTAGCAAAGTGTCTAGTATGTCAGAAAGTGAAGGCTGAATATCACAGAACTGCTGGTCTACTTCAGCCGTTACCAATCCCAGAATGGAAATGACAGCATATTACAAAGGACTTCGCGACTGCTCTTCCTCGTAGCACGAAGGGTAACAACACAATTTGGGTTATTGTGGACCGACTCACCAAGTCGGCTCACTTTATTCCATTCAGAGTTGGCCAGTCAACCGAGACGTTAGCAAGGAAGTACATGGAGATGGGTAGAAATCTAAAGTAAAATTTAAACCTTCAAGATACACCCTACTTGTCTTGATACCCATAAACTCATGCAGGAAATCGTGATATTATATGGAGTACTTGTCTGCATCGTCTTCGATTGTGATACGAGATTCCGATTACAGTTTTGGCAGAGTCTACAAGCTAGCCTGGGAACGAGTCTGAATTTCAGCACGACATATCATCCACAAACGGACGGATAGTCCGAGTGAACAATTAAGATATTAGAAGATATGCTGAGAGCCTGTATGTTAGACTTCGGAGGTTCGTGGAAAGATCACCTACACCTTGTGGAGTTTTCATACAACAACAGCTATCAAGCCAATATTGGGATGGCACCATTCACAACACTCTACGGACGGAAATGTCGTTCCCCGCTGAGTTGGGACGTCGTTGGAGATTGTGAATTCTTTGAACCATAGATGATCGTGGCAACTATAGATGTGGTTGCACGATCAGGGAAAAGATGTGCATAGCCTAGGACCGACAGAAACATTGGGCAGATGCAATACGACGACATCTGGAGTTTTAACCCGGAGAGCATGTATTCTTGAAGATCTCTCCAAACAGAGGAGTGATGCGTTTTGGTAAAAGGGGTAAATTAAGTCTAAGATACATAGGACCAATCGACATACTCGAACGAGTTGGAGAAGTGGCATACCATTTAGCACCACTACCCTCATTGGAAGGAGTGCACAACGTGTTCCACATATCCCAGCTACGACGATATGTGAGCGACCCCAGCCATATACATGATCAATCAGAGCTCACGGTATAGACCGATCTAACTTGCGAGTAGCAACCAGTTGAGATCTTAGACCGAAAGGTGAAGACATTACGAGGAGGTAAACTTGGTCCGAGTGATGTGGAGAAAAGATTCGCCGGGAGAATCAAGTTGGGAAAGAGAAGAAGATATGCGTACACGATACCCTTACCTTTTTGAAAATTAGTCTTTATGTAAATGTAAATTTCAAGAACGAAATTTTTATAAGGAGGGTAGAATGTAACGACTCTAAAATTCTTATACAGAATTATTTGTTTAAATGTATAGAAAAGGGGTATTTCAGCCTGTGTAGCAGTTATAAGTCATTTTTGTTTAATAAAAATAAGAAAAAAATTGTAGCTCACTGGTAAAGCCTCTATACTGCCATGACATAACCTGTGTGTTCGATTCCCATCAGTCCTAATTATTTTTAAGATTTTTCTTTTTTAAATTTTTCGAAAGCCCAAGGGTTGCACGTGCAATTCATGGAGAATCGAAAGGTTTCAGAAAAATCAAACATCCGCAGAGAGGAGTAAACATCAAACTAGACACATGGCACGAATCTCAAGGCAAACCCTCAAGATTCGACCGTCCATTTCCCTCCATTGGCCGCCGCCGATGGTTTCGATGGCTCCAAAAGCCTCCGTGTTTTGCACACACACCCCTTCAGCTCCACTCAACTGTTTGATTTCCCCGCAATTAAACAGTGACTATTCAATTCATTATTTAACACAAATTTTAATTCTTTTAGTCCAAATTTTAATTTCCAAACCCTAAATTCTTCACCATAAATACAACTCCATGCCCTAGCTCTTCTCTATTCTGAAAATTCCTAAAAAAATCTCTAAATTCAAGAAGGGTTAAAGCTATTCAAGTGGAGTTGAGAAAGTCAAGGGGAGTAATGATCATATTTCGACGACCGGAGCATCTCCGACGAGACCAAGACCCTCTCTCTCTTTCTTACCCTCTTTCTAACACTACATAACCAGTAAGTCTTTTCATCTCTCTCTCTCTTTTCACTTCAATATAATTTTTAAGACATATCGACAAAAGCAGAGTTAGCATATAAGCTTTGTCTTTAAAACAATTTTTTGTCACTTTACTATGTTTAAAAGTTTATACAAATTCTCTGATGTCACTTTAAGGTAATATTTACATCAATTGCCTTTTGACATAACCAAAATTTCATGTTCAATAATCATATAAATGAATTTTTCAGAAAAATACCATGAACTTTAATATAACCGTATTTTCGATAACTAGAGTATATATCTTTAGATCATTCACGAGGTAATGACCTACCCCATATGTACAATATGGTTTTATAGCATGGTATTCTAAATATATGGTTAATTCAAAAAATAAGTTTTTCATTAAAATACCACAGTTTTTACAAAAAGGGTTTTCTTTTAATCCATATTTTAAATTCTTGGCAATTGCGCCTCTATAACCCTCGTCAGGAGACTCGCTAATGGATGGTGTAGATTATCGCACATCGTTGGGATAGTAGAGCGAGATATAGAACTCCTCACAGAGTATTCGGTCTCGAAAGGAATAAAAATACGGTTTTTTAAGAAATACGATTTTTCTAAACAAAACTAAACATTGGAAAATTATATAAAACTATGAATCCGTATTTTCAATAAAAACTTATTATGAAACTATATTTTTAAAATGAAAGATTATAATTTTTAATAAATACTATAAAATTTCCAAAAGAGCTAGTTTTCATAAAAATAATATAAACTTTTAAAAGTTAGGTTTTATCACCAAAATCCCATAATAATTAAAATACATGTTCATAAAAAACCTAAATAGTATAAATCACCATCGAGGTTTATTTTTAAACTATATTAAAGTATTTTTCATAAACCCCTCTCGAGATATGCAGACAATATTTAAGGACTCTAGATTAATATAGGTTTAAATAGTATTATTTCTCTTGAGCTCCAGGGAGCCGAACAAAATGAGTGCTTGCCTATTCAGGTTAGAAAACTTAACGGAGTTATCAATGTCAATTGTATTGGAAAAAGACAAAAATCCTGCCGTCCATGTGCAGCAGTTGTCGATTTCTCCCGAACATAAGATTTTTAACAGTTTAAATCAATTCATATGAAAAAGACCTGAACTCGAATTCTAACTTGAACTCGAAATCAGTCTACTCGAACTAACCTGACTCGAACCAAGATTACCATTGACATGACGCGCGTTACTCGCTCACTCGACTTTATTATTTCACCTTTTGCAATTTATGGTTTCGATCATGTCATGTTATAATCAACCAATCAAATCAACTAAGGGTATCTTATATATATATATATATATATATATATATTTTACTCGGGGTGCTTGGGATAGTTTCTTGTGTGAATTCAATGGAGTTTCAGAAGTCCTGTATTAACCTCTTTTTTATTTTACTCGAATATCAGTCGGGTTGGCTCATCCACAGCCTAGAGCCCCAATGCTAACATATAAAATGGATCCGTGTTTCTTTACTCCTGGGGTCCCACCCTTGAGCTCGTGAATATTTCTACGGCTGCGTTGACATTCATGCTTGGAACTTAACGTTAACTTAATGACCATATAGAGACCTATAGTACATATTTTACCCATGATCATATACTTTTACCCGTCATATATATATATATATTCTATACTTGTCATTCTTTTACTTTATCCTTGGGACTTACCGAGCGCTAGTTCGCCGAAGGACATTCCACCCATCCTTATTTTCTTGGAATGTTCGTTAGATATGGTCAAGACGGAGGAAGTGGAGGCCACAAAGGAAGACTACAACCGGATTGCTCCTCAGGATTAGCCTAGCTTCACTTTTTATTCAACTTATGAATGCCACATGTTTAGGCATTTTCCTTTATTGTATTTAATTTCCATTTGAAACTCATGTACGTGTAAATATTGGAAGTTGAATATAAATAAAGATATTTGTTGAAAAAATTTACAATCTCCATTTATTCTTGCATTGTGTATTATTGTTTCAATACGCTTAGTATATTTATTTAGGGAATGACCTTCTCTAGATAAATATATCGCGGGCTTGCCACATCACCGTTTCCGTCTACTAGGAAGCGGTACGTGAGATATTTAATACGTTCAAGCAATGGAAGATATTGATTGAGAAGCCGACAAGCAAGCAGATTAAGAGGCTAAAAATGGACAACGGGTTAAAATTTTGTGGTGGAGATTTCAATGAATTCTACAAAAATGAAGGTATCGTTAGGTATCATACCGTTGTCCACACACCACAGCAAAATGGAGTCGCGAAGCGCATAAATCGGACTCTTATGGAGAAAGCTCAATGCATATTACCTAATGCAGGGCTCGGTAAGGAGTTTTGGGCAGAAACGGTGAACTCGGCATGCTACGTGGTGAATCGATCACCTGATATAGCGCTTGGTAGTAAAACACGAGAGCATGTATGGTCTGGGAAGCACGCCGGTTATTCTACAATTAAAGTGTTTGGTTGTCCCGTATATGCACATTGTCGTGAAGGCAAGTTAGATCCTCGAGCGAAGAAATGCATTTTTCTTGGTTATGCTACCAGGTTTAAAGGTTATAGGTTATGATGTCCAGATCCTAAGTTGCCAAAGTTTATGATTAGTAGAGATATCACTTTTGACGAGTTCGCTATGTTGAAGCCGAAGAACGCGGAATCTCCAAATTAAGATGATACAAGTAAGGACGAGCCGAGCGTTGAATTTGAGGTCGGTGAAAGCTCGAGTTTGCAGGATATCTCCCCTTTACCATCGTCTGATAAAGCTCAGTATCATGATGAGCAGTATCTACTCGCTCAAGATCGACAACGAAGGGATATTAGACCGCCATAGAGATATGGCTACGATAATCTAGTGGCGTATGCGCTGTCCGTTGCAGAGATAGTTAGTAGTAGCGAGCCTACAGGTTATCAAAAAGCAATCTGTAAAGTGTTTTTCGTCGCCTTATTGAGATAAGAATACGCATCGCTTGTCAGGCGTATATAGATTCCCCCTGCTTGGAGCAGGCTGGGGTTTATTGATTATGCGGATCCAAATCTCCGTCAATGTCACGACCCAAATGAGGAACGTGACCGGCACTTAAATCACGTAACGTTTAAAGGCGTAATGCAAATCAAGTAAGCCGAAACCCAGAATCTAAATCATAAGGAAAGATAAAGAGGTGAAATTTTTAGAAAAATGTTGAATAAAAGTGTAAAAGAGTCGTTGGATAACATTTTGAAAACAAGTTGTCGTTAAAATTTTCGGCAGTATCTTCTTTGTAAATTTTAATCAAAATCGATACATAAGCAATATATATATATATATATATATATATATATATATATATATAAGCATTCCTACTTAGGAGCAAACTCAATGCCCACTTGGTGGACCACAACCACACGGTTAAAATATACGACGTCTTAGGCGAAGAATAAAGTAAGAAAGAAAAGAAAACAACAACAAAAGCATAATCACAACAGTTAGCTCACACTAGCACGACACCCAGAGTCAAATATAAGACAAATCTCTTAGTCTCGTCTCTAAATCAAATATACATGTGATAGATAGAGTATACTAGATATAATGTACAAGTACAAAAGATGGCAGACAAAAGAATACTCATAACCCACCTAAGGAAGAAGATCAAGTCCAAAAGTACAGGTATGCCCCAAGCCGTGACTACACCGAACGATCGACTCTATAAGAAACTGTAGCATAACGAGGGTGAGTTTCTATCTCGTGAGTAATAAATAACATCATAAGAGACAACCGCATGCATAATGAATCAATGACAATCTTAATTATGAGGTTATAATGATGCATAGTGGTATGGATGTAGTATGTGTAAAATGAGCATATAATAACAATCCTGGTAAGGTAAAATTAGGAATACCATCAAAGAATCACCATAAATCCTGTGTCAAATATCGACACTCAAATCCAAATACTCAGGCGTCGTCTCTCGGATCGGCCTTCATATCCATCTGAAACATATAACTGCAGTCGGTATTCTCCGGATATCTGCCGAGTTTCCATACTATCACCGATCGACCTCATCCTCACTAGGCTCTCCCACCTTTCTATACGGGTTTCTTGCCCCTCGGTACCGTACTGGGTCCATCGTATATCCGTAATCGGTCTCTCCTCCTACCTCGATTCGGATAATCATACCATGAATACCAGAAAACTCATGGTGGACGTCAAATAATCATATCCAAGAAAATCGATGTTTGAAAACAAATCCAAGTTTTTATAAAACCATCTCTGCAGTTTCTCCAAATCTCATGAAAACAGATATCCCACAAAAATAATATTGTATAGAGAACATAGAAATAATGATAAAAGTATTGGATATCGGCATGATGCATTCTAGTACGTAATAAGCAAAGATCCAACAACTAACAGAGATATAGTGAAATGCAAGGCAACGTTACAAGTTCTATAATGTACGTGACATGGCAATTACCAATGGTATGTGTGTACATATGAGTCTGTGCACGTGCGACATAAAACACATTGGTAATGGTGCAAGTGTCCTAACAAGGGTTTAAGTGTGTATGATAATGATAATCCAATATATGAATGTAAATAACGATGTATGATATGAATCTAAATATCGGGCGCTTAACACCATCCAATGATTCCCCCCGTAGAAGTTAAATCTACTCACCGGAATGGTCTCGATCTACTCAAATCCAATCACCCCCGTCCCTTTCCTTGTTGCTTCAGAAGTCCCCGCAACCGATCCTAATATCTAATAAAAACTTTAGCGCGTGAGGAGCTAGAATACTAATACGACATATATACATACACAAAGTGAATTAAACTCCCACAGGTTAATACGTGCCACCTTCATGTACCATGCGTATGCAACAATCACCTAGGACTACCCCGAATGGCTGTTAACTAACGAAAACACTAAATCGAGAGTCGAGATATCCGTATTGTATGTTAAAACATCACCAAAAGCGAAGTAGAATGGTCCCAGATTTTTATATACACGAAATGGAAAGAAATTAAGTATACCAGAGATCTAGTTTAAAGATTACAGAGTATAACAACCATAAACTTTCTGTACAGAATTTTTCCAAAATACAGAAAGGAACACCTAAGCCTGAGCACAAGTTAAATTTGATTTGCTTTTGAACAGCTAGAAAGCACTTGTAGCTCATTGGTAAAGCCTTGCACTGCTGAGACGTAGCCCCTATGATCGAATCCCCCCAGCCACATATATTTTTAATTGATTTTTATTTTAATCTTTTAGAAGCTCAAATGTTTGCACGTGCACTACACGTAAAACAAAAAGTCACACAGAAATCAAACATGTGCACTAAGTTATATAAAACGACTCCAATATGTGGCACAAATCCCAAACCCCACCCCATAGATTGGACCGGCGAGATCTAACATTGGGCCGGCGCCGCTGGTTTGGGTGGAGCCAAATGCAATTTTTTATAACCCTAGCTTCCCTTGGACTCCCCCCAATAACCCCAGTCTGTTTGTTTTCTCCTCACATTTCTAGAGAATTAAAAATGAGCATTACTCCATAATTTAATGCATTTTAATTCTCAAATGCATCACCCTAAACCCTAATTTTCCCTATAAATACCACACTATATTTCACCCCCCTCATTCAGAATTCCATTACAAAAACTCTCTAAAATTTCCAAGTCCTAAGTTGTGCAAGGGAGTTAGCAAAGGGCAAGGTTCCCGCGAAGTTTCGGGAAGAATCCGGTAACGAAACGACGTCCCGATGGTTCCAATAGCTTCCTCTCTCTCTCTCCTCTTGTTTTACAATCAGTAAGTCCTCTTTCCCTTCCTCTTTTGCCATTATAAAACTTCTCCTTTTCAAAACTCATCGGAAACGGAGTTATTCCGGCTTCCGATTCTCTTTTCTTTAAAAATCTAATTTTTTTAATAAGAAACATACAAATTTTTAATAGATTGTTTAGTAATCATTAACAAACACATTAGAACAAGTTTCATCTCAAAAGAATCTATTATACAATTTTTATCACATTTTTATGGTTAAATACCATATACTTTACTTTCACCACAATTCAACATATTTCGTTATATTAACTTTAGAAAACTCATGAGGTAATGACCTATCTTATCACAACACAAATTTTTGACATAGCACGATAACTCTTGGGACATTAGTTTATGGGAAAATAAGAGTTTACGATTAAATACCGTAAACATTCCAAACCTGTTTTCTTTAAAAGTGTGTTATTTAATTCCTTGCAAATACGCCTCTACAACCCATTTTGGGGAACCCCGATCGGGATAGTGCGGGTTATCGCACATCCTCGGGCCTAGTAGAGCGAGATGCAGACCTCCGCAAGGAGCATTCGATCTCGATGGAATTTTTAATGCAATTTTTAAGAAAAATATGATTTCTATTTAATAAATAAATTCTATTTTCTTTTATATAAATATATATAAAAATATTATCAAAATATCTACTTTAAATATATTATATATATATATATTCCATGTTTTCTAAATCAAAGGAAGCACAAATTTCATGAAACTACCTTTACAATTCAATACCATTCTAATATTACACTAAAATACCATATACAATGAAATCTAGGTTATATTCACTAGAATATTTCACTTTATAAAAATTACAATTATGAAAACCCTAAAGACGATAATTAAATACTTAACATGTATTTTGAAAATATATCAAAACTATTTTTTCATAAAACCCCCTCAAGTTATATTAATTTACAATAAGGACCCTGGTAAACATAGGTTTAAGCGGGACCAGTTCTCTTAAGCCTCAGGGAGCCGGAGAATATGAGTGCTTGCCTATCTAAGGTAGATAACCTAATAACGGTGTTATCGACACAGTAATTGTCTTGCAAAAAAATACAAATCATGTCGTCCATGTGCATAAGTTACCAATAACTCCAAAACAATTAGGACTTCAATTTTGTTTACAAGTCTAACTCGGTTGCAGCCATGGTCAAATCTGAATACAATCTGACTTGAATTCAATTCAAGTATAACTATAATACAACATGAATCCATGAATACCAGAATACAATCCATATCAATATGAACATGACTAAACTGAATCATGGATATACTCTGACCACATGACTATATATTTATATCCATTCCGTTTACTGATATCATGGTTTCGGAAAGTCTTCCATTTACTACAATAAACATTACGGGGTTTATAATAGGGTAGACCGGTACGGAACATGTTAAAGGTGATACGAGGTGGTCACTAAAAGATGTAATTACATCCATGCCGTTGTTCCGTGGTATTATCGACGGAGCCTTGTACTACTGGTTACCAAAGTCCACGGTGTAAGTTGAACTCCTCTCGTATACACTGGCATATTCTATACCAAGCTACAACAACTACGTTAGTATAACAAATATAACATATCTATTTCACCTGTTCTATTCTCTGTCTATTCTTCTTCTTCTTTCTTTGGGACTTACCGAGCGATTGTTCGCTGACGACATTCCTATTTCTCTTCTTCTTTGGAATGTTGTCGGGAGGACCCGACTCTTAGGAGTTCGAGACCAGCCAGGAGCACTTGGAGCAGTTCACAGAAGACCCCGAGCATTGACTTTACTTGTACTTGTACTTACTTTTCATTCAGTTCATACCATTGTTTAAGCATTGAATTCCAGACTTGTATTTATATTTCCAGTTGTATTGTAAAGGATTGTTGAATAAATAAAAGCTGCTGTTCATTTACATTTATGTCTCTTGTGTACATTTTACTTTATATTGTTTAGATACGCTTAGCGTGTTTACTTCTGAGTAAATACGTCGTGTGACCCGTCGTGTCTCCTTACCCGTACACTGGGAAGCGGGGTGTGACACAGAGCCCCCGACAAAAACCTACACCCTAACTCCATGAACCAACTGCATATTGCAGTCATTATGAATTTTTTGGCGGCCAAGATGGAGAAGAATGGGCTCGGGTTTCGAAGGTGCACTCAAGGTCCTATAACAAGGTTCCAGTAATCACAATTTATCTCTGTGATCACTGGAGTAAAAGCATATTCAATTTGAATCCCTAAACTACCACAAAATACTTGTTTTAGCACTAATTAACACATCAAGGTGGATTAGTGAAGTCTTGGTGTTTAGATACGAATAATTAGTACTAAAATACCCTTATTTATCTTAGTTTAGGTTGTGGTCATCCCAAGAATTCACACAAGACCAATTCTCACTTCAAAACCTCACTTAAATTTAAAAACAACTTAAGGCATAAACTTTTAGCTTAAAGTAGTGTTGCTAAGGTAAGTGTTTTGCTAAAACTTGATTTATATTGGCTCATTACCTCTAGATTAGCTTTGTGGGAGGTCCTAAGCTTGCAAGGCCTCAAGAGTGAAGAATTTTCTTCCATAAGAGTTCTTTGAAAGAAAGATATGATTTTTGTGGAGATTATTTGGTGTTGTGGGATATGTAGGTGGGGAAAATGAAGTATATGAAGAGAAGATGAAGAAAAGAAGAAGAAGAAAAGATGAGAAAAAGGAGGATAAGGAGAATGGCAACTCCTTAGCCATGCACAACAATCTTTCCAATTTAATATTCAACCATCTTGCCCATACTCTAATGTTTCCCCCATGCCATACTATTTTATTATTTTTCTTTTCTTTTCTTTTAAAACAATTTAAATTTGCTAGATATTTACGTGAAGTAAACTAGGGTTTATTTGTCATGGCTACATAATTTGGTATTTTGGCCAAATTTAGCATATCACTAGTTCTAGGTTGTGTGTGTGTGTGTGTGTAAATTTTAAAAAAACAAACAAACAAATATATATATATATATATATATAATAATTATTAACTATATTTTATTAAATAACACATGTTATATTGCTAATTAAATTATAATTAACTCTAATAAATTTTCAAAATGTTATAGGCAACTGCGGACTAAGCTGCCGATAATTACCCCTCGTTCTTGGGAGCGAGAGAACCTCCAATTAACAAATCAAACAGATCATGCGAAATCAATATGCAATATGTGTGTGTTTTGTTTGAGAACAAGTTTGAGGGTGTTTCAGGCATATCGAGGGTCTCGTAGAGTTTTTACGGGGGTCTCTCTACCCAGATAGCGGGCTGGGGTCAGGGGGCTAGCAGCCCCCTTGCATGGTGCGGGGTAGCATCCCGTTAGAATTTTTTCTAACGAGAGGTGTGTGTTCTCTGCCGAAAGCAGGGAAAGAGAAATATCTTGCCAGAATTTGGGGGCAGATGCTATTTGGTTTTATCCGTTCACCACTCCGAAGATGCCAAGTTGATTTATGGCACCGTATATTGGAGGTTTGGACAGATGCGGGCGTTGTAGCAGACTTCGTCAGATTCTCCCTCGTTTGAGAGGTTTTTGATTGTGGGGACGCTCTTCCCTGCAGGCGCAAGCCCCTGCAGTTAATTACGCTACTGCATCGCGGTAACAACTTTCTCCTTCTCCAGATGGTCACTCTGTGTCGTGTGTGTTTGTTTTATTTTTGGTTGCCCGTGGATTGTATACGGAGACTAATTTATGTTGTCGCCCGTAGGGCGTGGATTAGTCCAAATCCGTATTTTCTTAGATTTGGGTTTGGGTTGGGTTTAAGGATCGTTAATCTCATTTGAGAATAAGATCAACTTAAACGTTTGTTAAGGATACGTTAGTTTAGTTTTTAGACTAAGATCAACTTAACGTTTGTTAAGGACACGTTAGTCTAATTTTAGACTAAGATCAACTTAACGGGATCATTTAGATCCAACAAAAGGGCATTTGGGCTCTATTGTTTTAGTTTAGGGACTTTGCGGTCCAAAAATTTAAGAACATCATAGTCCATGGAGTTTAAGAACATCATAGTCCATAGTTTAAAGATATCATAGTATGTAAAGTTTAAAGACATCATAGTCTATAAGTTTAAGAACCTCACAGTCCGTGGTAGTTTGGAGACATCATGGTCTGTAAAGTTTAAGGACATCATAGTCCATGAGTTTAAGGACCCTACAGTCCGTGGAATGTCTGGTTGTCGGGACCCGTCACCTCTCTAAAGACGTTGAAGGATTACGACAAATATCAGAGGAGTGAAGTGATGTACCCTTGAACCAATATTGGTTGGAAGATCTGTAGTCCAATTTGGGACTAAGATCAAAGATCTGTGAGCATATGGTCTCAATTAATCTGAATTAGGGATCTGTGGACAACTTGAGCTCGATCCATTCAGTTAAAATGTTGGACATTTAATTAGGCTCAGTCCTTTTTCATTTAACAATGCTGAGCATTGGTTTGGGTTTTGACAATTGTTTTTTCTTTTATTGAGTGCTGAACACTCATCATAACTCTGGGGCTTTTATTTAAAGAACACTTTGTGTTCCCTTAGCGCACACGTAAGGAGCACGTGGTGGACTTAGCGCTGTGCACCAGTCAATAAGCGCAAAGCGCTTCTTTTGAAATAGCGCACACGTGAGTAGCACGTGATGCGTTTGGCGCTGTGCGCCAGTCAATGAGCGCAGAGCACTTCTTATGAAATAGCGCACACGTGAGGAGCACGTGGCGTGCTTGGCGCTGTGCGTCAGACTTTGGAGCGCTGAGGTGCTTCTTTAAACTTGGAGCGCTAAGGCTCTGCAGCGCTGCGCGCTAGACTTGGAGCGCTGGGGCGCTCTTTTTAATTGGAGCGCTAAGGCTCTTTTTAGGCTGCTTTGCACTCTGAGAATTAAATTCTCTCTTATAAGAGACTTTGTTTCATGGATCTAAGAACAAGGTTCTTATTTTATAGGAGATGTTTCAATCTCTTATGTTTTTGGTGAAAAGCTTTGCCTTTATGGATCTGTGATCCTAAGAGAATTGAATTATTCTTCCCCCCTTTTATAATGAGATGTTATGATCTATTTTGTGAAAAACGGTTTTCTTATAGATCTATGATCTAGCATAAGAACTAAGTTATTTTTCTGATGAGATGCTTTGATCTCTTTATTTTACCTTGAAGAAATTCTTCTTCTGCCGAGAGCTTGCTCTTCTCTCTGAACTTTCTCAAAGTTTGTTGGGAGGGTTCCTCTCTATCAGACTTGAAG
Organism: Agapanthus africanus; assembly: GCA_030015575.1. Taxonomy (NCBI): domain Eukaryota; kingdom Viridiplantae; phylum Streptophyta; class Magnoliopsida; order Asparagales; family Amaryllidaceae; genus Agapanthus; species Agapanthus africanus. The sequence continues at coordinate 180,956,612 of CM057342.1, read as the reverse complement.
TCTTGGGGCCTTTATATAGGGTAGGTTGATTTGTTGAATCAGTTGAAGAGATCTTTTCTCTAATTTATTTGGGGATATTTCCCACCGTTGGATCTTTGATCCCAGGGCTTCTGTTTTACAGAAGGCAATCTTCTTATTTTTAACAAGATTGGGAAATCTTTTCCCATACATAATTTATTCTGTATTTTGATGATTTTTAATCACCATTGGATCATTGGTCCAACGGTGCTCTGATTTTCAGAGCATAATCTTTCCTGTTTGGAAAGATTCTGAGGAATGTTTCCTTAACAGAATTTTATTCGGGTCAATTGATGATTTTTAATCATTTTCGTTGGATCTTTGATCCAACGGTGGAGAACATTTAGTTCTGGCGCTTGGCGCTCTCGTGCTTTGCATGTGAGGCACTGCCTCAGAGTCTTTGACTCATGGTGCTGGCGCTCAGCGCTCTCATGCTTTGCACGTGATGCGCTGCCTCAGAGTTTTTGACTCTTTAGCGCTGGCGCTTAGCGCTTTCGTGCTTTGCACATGAGGCGCTGCCTCATTACTGAAGGTGTCTTTTCACCTTTCTTCTCCGATTTTCCTAAGTCAAACTTCTCTTTCCCAGAACTTGGAAATAGTTCCATCATGCACCGCATTTTCTGTGCCTAGACTTAAATGTCTCCCTTCATAATCTGAAGCAATACTTCTTTTCTCTCTCATTTTCAGAGAATCATTTTAACAGAGAAGAGCTTTGGCTTGTAATCGCCCACATGCTCGCCGTCAGCCATGGGAGATGCCCATTGAGGAAATTGTTCCTTGTTTTGCTGCGCGCTTGGTGAACCCTACTCTTATAGATGACCAATGCGACACGGTGCTGCACGAGCTCTTAACTCGTATAGGATCTCCTCTCCCCATCGGCTCCATTTGGCTCCGGATGGTTTTCTTGTCTGTGATCAATGACATTCCCCCTCCTCCGGCAGAGATGACTTCGGCAATGCTCGACGCCGCGGAAGACAAGATCGAGTGCTTCCATGAGGCACTTTTGATCACCACAGTTCTGAGGGATTACTCTGTCCGGCTGCTAAGCCAGATATGGGCTCAGCGGGTCGTCATGTCTGCCTTTGCTGATAGGTGCGGTGCTGACCGATGGGTAGCTACTCCTCGTGAAGATCGCCGCTTTGTCATGGTGGAGAAGGCAGAGAGGGAGTTAGATAATTTTATCTATAGTTTTGTGAATCCCTGTACTTTCGATCCCATGTTTGGTGATCTATTTCCTGTAGAATAAAATGTTCAATTAAATGCTTTGTTTTTTTCGTTGAACACCTGTTCTTCCTCTGATGTGTGCATGTGCGTATATGAATGAGCATGGTTTCACACATATTTGTAAACGAAACTTAAGCCGGCATAAACAGGAACTAATAACTCTTGGCCGAAGATTTTGGCGGGAATAAATGCCCCTCACTATTTTGCCCACGTAATTATATACGTGGGTGAAGTAGTGCAGAGTAATTCATAGTGTATGACCAGTTTTGGGTTGGTATATAACTTTCAGAAGCTTGATCTGAGAAGATAACGAGCGGACACAAGCGTCGTCATTTATCATTGACTCAAATCTCGACTCTTAAGGGATATAGTTCCAAACCCTTAGCTCCATGAGCTGCACCCTTCTATTTCTTTTTGTCTTACTCTGACGTGAAGTAGTTTATATGCTCATGAGTAACTTCTCCATTTCAGTGGCATGTAGCTTTGGAAAGTGTGGCCCATAGATGGTAGATAACAGTTCATCTTGAAATCTTTATAAGGCAGTGATGGCTTAGGAAACAGGGTTAGGATCTGTTGCCTAGGACTTTTTAACTTTATGAGCCGTGAGGGTCTCATAAAGACTTTTCTCCCTACGAGTCGTAAGGATCTCGTAGGTGTCTTTTGTCCTTAGGAGTCGTGGGGACTCCGAAGTGCGTTTTCTCTTGAGAAATCGTAAGGATCCCACAAGAGAATTTTCTTTATGCGTAGGGACACTAATTTCCTCACAAGTAGAGACAAATCGAGAGATTCTCTCAAAGACACTGATTTCTTTGCGGGTCAAAACGAATCGAGAGGTTCTCGCCAAGGACGCTGATTTCCCTGAATTGAGATAAGAAGCGATGGCTCAGGAAACAGGTTCAGATATGCCATCTAAGACTTTTCAACTTTATTAGCCATGAGGGTCTCATAAAGATTTTTCTCCCTACAAGTCGAGAGGATCTCGTTGGTGTATTTTCTCCTTAGGAATCATGAAGATTTCTAAGTGTATTTTTCACTTGAGAGTCGTAAGGATCTCCCAAGAGAATTTTCTTCCTTACAAGTTGAGAGGACTCGTAAGTGATTGATGAGTTGACCTGCTTCCGAATCAAAGCATTACTTTGACGGGGAGGTCGAGGGTTGACTTTGGCCGTTTTCCACGGGGTCAGGATTGACTTTAGCCGTGTTCTACGGGGTCAGGGGTTGACTTTGGCCATATGAGGTCAAGATTGACTTTAGCTATACGGGGTCAAGATCGACTTTAGCCATATGGGGTCAGGATCGACTTTAGCCATACGGGATCAGGATCGACTTTAGCCATACGGGATCAGGATCGACTTTAGCCATATGGGGTCAGGATCGACTTTATCCATATGGGGTCAGGATCGACTTTGGCCATATGGGTCAGGATTGACTTTGGCCATATGGGGTCAGGGGTTGACTCTCGGTTGTCTGTGCACCGCCGAGTCTTGGAACTGGGAACTTTGCCGCGGCTCCGCTTTGCTGACGTCGCGTCTGCTGTAACGAGATGAATGTCGAGGTGGTCTCTAGGTTGTCTGTGAACCGTTGAGATTTAGAACTAGGGACTTTGCCATGGCTCCGCATTGTTGACGTTGCGTCTGCTGTAATGAGACGAATGTCGAGGTGGTCTCTAGGTTGTCTGTGAACCATCGATATTTAGAACTAGGGACTCTGCCATAGCTCCGAGGTTGATTGTCGCGTCTGAATCCTGCTGGAATGAAGAGAAACTCTGTTGTGGGTCTCCAGGCTGTAGATGTGGCCGTCGAGACTTGGAACCAAGGACTCTGCCGCGGCTCTGAGATTGATTGTCGTGTCCGAATCCTGCTGGAATGAGGAGGAACGCTGTTGTGGGTCTCCAGGCTGTAGATGTGGCCGTCGAGACTTGGAACTAGGGACTCTGCCGTGTCTCCGAAATTGATTGTCGCGTACGAATCCTGCTAGAATGAGGAGGAACGCTGTTGTGGGTCTCCAGGCTGTAGATGTGGCCGTCAAAACTTGGAACTAAGGACTCTGCCGTGGCTCCGAGATTGATTGTCGCGTCCGAATCCTGCTGGAATGAGGAGGAACACTGTTGTGGGTCTCCAGGCTGTAGATGTGGCCGTCGAGACTTGGAACTAGGGACTCTGCCGTGGCTCCGAGATTGATTGTCGCGTCTGAATCCTGCTGGAATGAGGAGGAACGCTGTTATGGGTCTCCAGGCTGTAGATGTGGCCGTCGAGTCTTGGAACCAAGGACTCTGCCACGGCTCCGAGATTGATTGTCGTGTCTGAATTCTGCTGGAATAAAGAGGAAGGCTGTTGTGGGTCTCCAGGCTGTAGATGTGGCTGTCGAGACTTGGAACCAAGGACTCTATCGCGGCTCCGAGATTGATTGTCGCGTCTGAATCCTGCTGGAATGAGGAGAAACACTATTGTTGATCTCTTGAGATGCAGATGTTGCCATCGAGACTCGGCTCTCTTTCTGATGGAGCCTGGTGGGATGATATGGTTCCCTCTTTGTTTGTGCCCATGGATTGTATACAGGGATCGATGTGATCTCACCTGTAGGGCAAAAGTTTCATGTTATATGTATTATTATTTTTTTTCTTTCCGCGATACTCTATCATTTCAGCCTTTTGTATCGCGAAAGTCGCAATTGCCCAATCATTTCGGCTATTTTTCGCGGTGCCCAATCATTTCGGCTATTTTTTCTTTTTACTCGATGTTTTTTATTGCGAGTTGCCCAACCATTTTGGTTATTTTGTATGCATATATTTTTACTTGCTGATTTTGTTGCAAGTTGCCCCATCATTTCGGCTATTTCATATGCATTTTTGGCTCGCTGATTTTTATCGCGAGTGTGGAACTTGGAATCTGGTGCCAATCTCAGCATCAGCATCGCTACGACCGGAATATTGCTAAGAGCGAATCATCATTTGCCGTGAAAGGGCTTGGAATTTGATACCGATTTAGGCATCAGCGTCGCTACCACTGGGACATTACCAGGAGCGAATCATCATTTGCCTTTGTCGGTTCGAACGAAGGTGGCTTAGCAAACAGGGTTAAGATCCTGTCGACTTAGGCTTTTGACTTTATGAGCCATAAGGGTCTCATAAAGGTGTTTCTCCCTACGATCGTGAGGATCTCGTAGGTGCGTTTTCTCCTTAAAAGTCGTGAGGATTCTTAAGTGTATGTTCTTTTATAAGTCGTAAGGATCTTACAAGAGTGTTTTCTCCTTATAAGTCGAGAGGACTTATAAGGGCCGTTCACCGTGTGAGCATATCCCTAGTCGCTGGTGGGACTTTGTTAGGGAAATGTTTATTCGTGCCCGTGGATTGTATACAAGGGTCAATATTGAAACGCTTGTAGGGCAAAATCGGGGTGTATGATGGCTTAAGAACATGTTCAGATCTCTGTAGCTTAAGGCTTTTAAATCCTATGAGCCGTGAGGGTTTCAAAAGGGAATTCTCCTTACGAGTCGTGAGGATCTCGTAAGTGTGTTTTCTCCTTAGGAATCGTGAGGATTCCTAAGTGTATTGCTTCCTTGTGAATCGTAAGGATCTCACGCAGGTATTTTCTCCTTAAAGGGTCGAGAGGACCTTGCAAGTGTCTTTTAATGAGAGTGCGCCCTTTCGGGTTTTCACAAACTCGCCGGTAGTCTTGCTGTTTTTATTCACAGAGCCTTTTCGGGTTTTCATCCGTGCCCATCTCGCTTCTGGACATACCGTTTTTTTGCGTCAGCCTTAGGATGCTGCCGTCCGTAGTAGTTTATAGACGTCTCGGCCAGTTGTAGTATTTCTTCAAGAAACGGTCGTTTATTGGCCTGAAGGGTCTTTCGCCATGCATATCCATGAGCAAGTAAGCCCCACCCTGGTAGACTTTGTCTATGATGTACGGGCCTTCATAGTTCGGCTCGAATTTCCCCCGTTTGGCATGATTGGGGATCATAGGTCTCTTGACCACTAGCACGAGTTTGCCTTGGCGGAATGTTCTCGGCCTAGTCAATTTCTCATATGAGCGCGTCATTTTTGCTTTGTAAGCTTCCAAGTTTTGTTGCGCCATGAGCCGGGTTTTATCAAGGGTATCGAGCTCCTCAAGCCGAAAATGAGCATTGTCTTCGTCTATTAGCTCGTAATGAACCGCCACTCGTAAGGAGGGTAGCTCTATCTCTAAGAGGAGCACTGCTTCAGTGCCGAATACCAATGCGTACGGTGTTGTGTTTGTGGCCGTTTTGAACATAGTCCGATACGCCCAGAGAGCTTCATGCAGTCTCTCGTGCCAGTCCTTCTTATTTTTGGACACCGTCTTTTTCACGATCTTCTTCAAGGTCTTGTTAAAAGCTTCAGCTAGACCATTAGCTCGGGGATTGTAGACCGAAGAGTATCTCCAGTCTATATTATGTTGTTATGCGAAGCGGCTGATTTTGTGGCTTCTGTAGGCTGGCCCGTTATCGGAGATAATCCGTCGCGGAGTGCCGAACCAATATATGACATGTGTCTTGAAGAAATGGAGAATATTCTCCGTCTTCACTTCTCTTAGCGGTATTGCTTCTGCCCATTTGGAGAAGTAATCGGTTGTTGCCAGTATGAACCGATGTCCTCTGGACGATGCTGGTTCAATGGGCCCGATTATGTCAGTTCCCCACATTTCGAACGGCCAGCTAGCCACCGTCGGGTGTAGCGGATTTGGATGCTGATGGATGAAGTCTCCGTAAATTTGGCACGAGTGGCACTGCTTCGTGTATTCGAGACAGTCTTGGATCATTGTGGGCCAATAGTAGCCCATCCTTTTGATCTTCAGCTTCATCTTCGGCATGGCTTGATGAGAACCGCAGAGTCCGTCGTGAGTTTCTTGGACGACTCTCTGTGCTTCTTCAGGTCCCAGGAATCTTAGCCATAGAGAATCAAATGATCTCTTACATAGAGTGTCGTTGACGAAGGCGAATGATAGAGCTCGTTTCATGAGCTGATGTCTTGAGGATGCATCTTCAGGTGTTCGACGGGATTTGAAGTAGTCTATAAAGACTTCTCTCCAATCCTTAGCCTTTTCCTGGTCTTTTATTTGTAGGGCCGTTTGCTCGATCACTCACTTTTCTTCGGACGAGTCCGGAGATATTTCTGCCGGTGCAAGAACCCAACGGCTTTGCACAACGATCCTTACGTCATCGAGGTTCTCGTCGGCTAGTTCTTTAGCGAGCTTGGCTAATGCATCCGCCTTGCTATTTTCCGCGCGGTATGCTTTCCAGGACGTAGGAAGGGATTCGAGTCAGCAGTTGTTGCACTCTCTTACCGTACTTTACCAACTCTAGTTTGCACGTTTGATAGTTGCCATTTACTTGACTAACGACTAACTGGGAGTCTCCGTATATTAGGAGGTTTTCGATTCCCATGTCGACAGCGATCTCAAGACCTGCTATCATAGCTTCATATTCGGCCTCATTGTTCGTCCTTGGCTCTGTTAATGAGAAGGCAAAGCGCATTATCCCTCCTCGTGGAGTCACGAAGATAAGGCCTATCCCAGATTTGATTATAGGGATGCTGTGCTTTCACTTCTTCATGGACGATGCCCCGTCGAAGTAGAGTTCCCATCGGGTGTCACTCTCTCCTTTCTCCCCATCGATTGTATCAAATGCGTGCTCGTCTAGCAATTCGCAATTTAGGGGTGAATCGGAGGGTATCGGATGTTCAGCGAGGAAGTCGGTGATAGCCTGGCCTTTTACTGCCTTGAGAGGTTGGTATGTTATCGAGAACTCCATCAAGAGGAGGGCCCATTTAGCGAGCCGTCCTATTAGTATGGCTCTTGACATCAAATATTTGAGAGGATCCAGTTTTGATATGAGATAGACCTCATGCGCCAAAGCATAATGCCGAATTTTCGTTATAGCAAAGATTAATGCTAGGCAATGTTTTTCGATAGGGGAGTAATTGTTTTCTGCCCCCAGGAGAACTCGACTCAAATAGTAGAGGGCCCTTTCTTTCCCTTGGTCGTTCTCCTGTGCCCATAGCGCACCTAAAGAACCTTCAAGTGCTGTTGTGTATAGGATGAGAGGCTTCCCCTTGACTGGAGCAGTCAGCACCGGAGGATTCTGCAGGTATTTCTTGATTTCGTCTAGTGCGCTCTGACATTTGCGATCCCAGATGAACGGGTTCCCCTTCTTCATGGGGTGACTGTAGAGGCGGCATTTGCCGGAGAGGTTAGGTATAAACCGCCGAATATACGTAAGCTTCCCTTAGAGAGATCGCAATTGCTTGAGAGTTCTTGGCGGAGGCATTTCCATAATCTCCTTGATCTTTGATGGGTATATTTTGATGCCCCGGTGTCGTACGATGAATCCTAGGAATTTGCCCGAGGAAACTTCGAATGCGCATTTCAGAGGGTTCATTTTCAGATTGTATTTCCGAAGACGTTGGAACACTATCTTCAGATGCTCCAAATGTTCTTCGTGCGATTTGCTTTTTACCACGAGGTTGTCAATATAGCACTCGACGATTTCGTGTATGAGGTCATCAAAGATCTTTGTCATTGCCTTTTGATAGGTGGCGCCGGTGTTTTTCAGACCGAAAGGCATCACTTTATAGCAGAATATGCCCAGAGGAGTCCGGAAAGCGGTATGCTTCTGGTCCTCAGGATACATCTTTATTTGATTGTACCCTGATGAGCCATCCATGAAGGAGAAGACTTCGTGGGTGGACGTGTTGTCTATCATCAGCTTAGTAACCGGTACGGGGAAGTCATCTTTCGGACAAGCTTTGTTGAGGTCCCGAAAGTCTACGCAGATGCGTACCGTCCCATTTTTCTTCATCACTGGAACAATGTTGGCGATCCATTCAGGGTATTGCACCTCTTGGATGAAGCCAGAGTCGATTAGCTTCTTGACCTCGGCGTTGATGCTCATTTCAAGTTCGAGTCACATTCTTCTCTGTGCTTGTTTGACTGGCTTGACGTCCGGAGATATCGCCAATTTGTGGACGGCTATTTCTGGGTCTAATCCTGGCATCTCGGAATAGTTTCATGCGAAGCAATCTTTATACTTCATGAGCACGTCCTTGAGCGTAGCCACCTTTTCTTCAGACAACTGCTCACTTACGAACGTCGGCCATGGGTCGTTTGCCGTTCCCAAGTCGATTTTTCTGAGGTTATCTGCAGTAGTATGTATCCTATCTTTCAGCACTTTTGGCGCCAGTGGAAACTTTGAGATCACCTCGTCATCATCGTTTTCGAAGCACCAGGGGAGGTCATCCATATTCTCGAGCACTCCTTCTTCTATCAGCGTTATTACGTGACAGGTAGAAGATTGTTTCCGAGATCGATGTTGATCTGGTTCTACTCTCGCTGCATATGTGGTTTTTGGTTCATGCTTCTATGGCGGGGTTACCCTCCAACTGCTGGATAAAGTGAACCTGCCTTGCTGATACTGGTCTTCTACCCAGTCTTTGAATGTGAAGCAGTTTTCGAGAGGATGTCCTATCGCTCGGTGATAGGAGCAATAATCTGGGTGATGAACCTCACTTGCTTGTTCAGGGTGCTTGGACTCCGGGAGGGTAATCATCTGATGTTTAATGACAAGACTGAATATCTTTTTTGTCTTGTCTTGGGGAAAAGAATATGCTCGACCCATCTTCTTTATAAGAGACGGATCCTGGCTGTTCAATTTTCGATTGTGAGGCTTCTTGGACCCGCTTTGCTGCCGTCGAACATTTTTTCCGTTCTTCAGTTTATTTTTTTCGAACGACGGACTTGGGAATTTCATGGCGAGACCTCGTTTTGGTTCAGGGTTAGCGTTTTCTAACAGAGCATCTCCTTCTTCATCGAAATCATGTATAACGTAGTAGCCATGGAATCGTTCCCGTTTCTTGGATTGAACATATCCAAGCTCGATCGTTTCCATTCTCCCGTTGGGCAATTTTTTCTGAGTTCCAGGGACGTTCCAGATCCTGTTGTAGAACTGAGCCTGTCGAGCAGTCTGTTTGAAGGGTACGCCTTGGCGCCTCAACAGCTTTTTTAATCCTTCTGTGTAGTAGCTGGGCAGACGGATGGGTTGGAGCCTGTCAAGCGTCGAATTGGCGCCATACCAGATTTCTTTCTCCACTTTGGTTTCCACGGATCGATAAAAGAGGATCATCTTTTCATTTCTTCACCTGGGAGGGATGTTGAACGTCTACAGTTCTTGCACACTATAGGTATCAAGTGCGTCGAGCTCTTTGTAATGCTGCCGTGGAACCATAGCGATTTGTAAACTCCGTTCATCCCCAATGAAGGCTTGCACTGATGGACGAGCCGAGAGTTCTGCGTTGACCTCGTCTTCAGAGTCACTGCCAAAGACCAGAATAGGGGTAGACGGTCCCGGTTTGTTGTATCGGGGAGGTCCTGAATAGACTACCTCTTCTTCCTCCTCAGTATCGCTCCCGAAGACCGGAATGTGATGATAGCTTTATGCTTATCCTCAGGTTTATGGCATCTTTCCGTGTCTTCAAAGTCTTGTAAGAAGTACTTTGCATCTTCGTACTTTCGGACTTTGTTTACGGAGAATGGATTCAGCTCCTCTGTCACAGTGTATTCAAGCCCATCTTTGAAGTAGTTCATACACTGATGCCGTGTAGAAGGGATAATGTTGTACTCATGTAACCAAGGCCGGCCGAGCAAAGAGTTGTAGCAAGTCTTGGAGTCAATGACGTGGAACTTGATATTAGTGACGAGCAGCCCAAAGCGTAACGTTAGTATCACAAACCCGAGCATCCGTGAAGACTGGGAGTTGAACCCGGAGATAGTGATTTTATCCCGAGCGAGGTGTTGAACGCCATGAAGATTTCTTTTAGCACCCTCACATTTAGGAGATTGACAGAGACCCATTGTCAACTAGGATCTTCCCTATCTTAATGTCATGGCAGTACCCGGAGACATATATGGGACGGTTGTGCTTGCATGTTCCGAGGAGGAGATCTTCATCGCCGAAAGTGATGTCAGCTATGTGAATTTCTTCCAGCTCGTCCTTCATCTTTTCTTCAGCGAGAAAAGCTTGAAACTGGTCAGGCTCTTGTAATGCCTTGATCAGAGAATCTCTCGCCTCTTTGGATAGCAGAAGGGCGTCGAGAATGCTTAGCTGTGAGGGTATCTTCCTCAGGTGTGCCAGAACGTTGTAATCCACCTTGTTTTTCTTGGGCGGGTCCTTGGCTGCCAGCTCTTCGACGAATCGGTCATCGAGGGTGATATCCTCAGGAACCTTTTCTTTCCCCTTATCCATTTTGTTCGATCCTTTATTTGCAGGTCCGAGATTCTTTTCAGATAGCGTGTGATTGCGCAGCTGAATGTTCTAGCAGGTCTTCATCTCTTCTGTTTCAGAGATGGATTCCTTGAAGAGAGGGCCAAGGACTATTTCTTCATCATAATCACTCCCGAAGGTGAGAACTTGCGATCCCCCGGAATTAACCATGTGACATTCACCGGCAGCTCTTTTATGCTCATCTGTCATGCTTCTTTGTTCCCGACGAGTTTTGCGCTTCATCCGCTTGAAATGCTGCCGGTGAGCAACGTATCCCTGCCACCAATTTTTAAAGGCGTTGCATTCTTCAGTAGGGTGTGTGGTACTCCGATGGTACAAGCAGTAGTTTGGATGTGCATCCTCTTCATTAAGGTGTATCCTATCAAAAGTGTTTCCTTCGGAGGGCGGCAGCTTCATTCCCATCGATATGGCTTTGGCGAACCTTTTCCTTGTCTTGAACCTGCTTTTGCTGGTGGCCGAAGTGCTCCTATTCGGTTGGGGTACTTCAATCCTTTCGTTCAGTCGCCGACGTTTGGCTTTTTCGTATACGGTGATTTCACGCTCCTGATTAGCTTTGCTTTTCAGAAGAGCTTCGTTTAGGAATACGTCAATCATCTCGTCTGACGGTCTTAGGAGTTCCGGTTCAGGATCTGCCCCCAGTTTCTCTGTATCAGGAGCTTCTTCACCATCTACTGACGAGTGAGAGATCACGTGGCAGCTTGCCACATAATCTTCAGGTTTGTCTAACGAGTCTTCTCCCTCATCTTCATCGCCATCTCTATCTTCAAGGATGTGGTTGAGAAACTCTTGGAGTGTGACCGGGGTTTGCGCCTTCTGGTTATATTCCTCCAGCGCGTCAATATGTTTTTGCAGGTCCGTGCGCTTGTCATCAAGCTTCATGGGCTTTTTGGTCTTCTTCTTCTTCTTCGAAGGCTTTGACGGCTGGACATGAGCGTTTTGATTATCACCACCAATTCTTGGAATCAGGCACGGCTTCAGCATTCCTTCAATGATCTCGGGTTCCAGCGGACTTTTCCACCTGATTGCCGGGCTGTTTGGAGATCCTTTAGTATTCTTTTCGTCTTGGCTGAAAGAGCGACCTCCCATGGAGCTTCTTCTATAAAAGAGCATGATGCCCCCGGTGTGTCCCCCCTTTTAAGAGCGTGCGGCTGAGGCGGGCTTACTTTCCAATTCTCGGACAGTGCGAATTTTCCCTGTTGGTATTGGTCATCAATCCAGCCTTTGAAGACGAAGCAATCTTCAATTGGATGGCCTACCACTTGGTGATAGGGGCAATAATTGGGATTATTGGCCTCACCGGGTTGCAATGGGTGTTTTGGATCCATCAAGGTGATGAGCCTATTGCGCACCGCCAGCTCGAACAGTCTCCTCATTTTATCCCGAGGAAACGAATAAGGGCGCTTTAGTTTCTCATTAATGAATCGCCGTCTATCGTCTTGGCGATCAGTTGGTTTTAGACCACTGGTCTGCTGCTGAGTATTGGCGATGAAGGTCGCTTTCCCTTTCTTTTTTTCATTTCGATATTCCAACTTCGAAGAAGATGGTCTATGACACATCTGATCCATTTGGGCCAGCTTGTCAATCAAGGCCTGGAAAGTAGTTGGCTTGAAGAACATCATGAACTAGGATATGGTCGCCTGCGGATCAAGAATACCCACGAACATGCCTATCGCAGGCGCTTCTTCGATGCGTTGCTCGCACTTCGACCATAGATTCCGCCACCGTATCGCGTACTGCACTCATGTTTCGTCCGGCTTCACCCTAGCATTAATTAATGCTGTGATGTGGGTGCGTTCGCTAGTGCTTGCGAACCTTTGTGTAAACGATAACTCTATTTCTGCAAATGTCTTAACGAAGTCATTCGGGAGCTCAGAGTACCATTCAAACGCTGTCTCCGACAAGCTGCCAACAAACCGGCGAAGCAGCAGTTTGTCGTCACCCCCAGTATTACCACACAAGGCTCTGAATTGAGCAACGTGCTGGTGTGGATTTCCCATCCCCTTATATACATGGAATTTAGGGATCGTATATCCCGGTGGGTACTTTATTTGGTCGTACCAACCCGGATATGGTCGTCCAGTCTTAACAATTTGGCCGGCCGCTTCGTTCGCCTGATGAGCTCATATCTGTTGAGCTATATAGTCATCCAGGGCGTCTTTAGAGATCCTCTCCTCTTTGGCCGTTGATAGAGCCGGAAGAGGGTTCGATGTCTCCCCTCTGTCGTCTTCAAGGACAATCAGAGGATCTTCAACTGGAGGATCCGGCTGTAACATCATCCCGACCATGTCTTAGAATAAAAGCGCCATTCGTTTTATGTTGGCAGCTTGTTCCGCTGCCTCTTTGTCCTTCTTCTCGAGGATTCTGCGGAGGAATTCAGCATCGGTTTCTTGTTCATGACGCTGCTCTGACGATGTCTCCGGGCTTTCTTTTGGCCCAGTGAGTGCGGCTCCTAGCCGAACAAAAGATGAGGGATGAATTGGAAGAGGTGCACACAGCCGACGTTGCTTTTGGTGATGAAGACCTTCTCCTCGGAACGTGTGAACACAATCGCCCACTTTATGTCTCAGGATACTGCCATGACATAAAGATAGGAAAAATCTTGGTCGATAACGGATCGTCTGTCAATTTACTCAATGTGCGAGTGTTAAAGGAGATTTGCATGAGTGTCCAACACCTCGCCCGGGACAAAATCACCATCTCCGGTTTCGACTCTCAATCCTCAAAGACTCTTGGATCTGTGATATTGACGCTACGCTTCGGGGTACTCGTCACAGACATCAAATTCCATGTTATAGACGCCAAGACGTGCTACAATGCTCTGCTCGGCCGACCATGGCTACACGAATACAATATCATCCCTTCTACACAGCATCAGTGCATGAAGTATTCTAAGGACGGCCTCGAGTACACAGTGGCAGGAGAGTTGAATCCATTTTCCGTGAACGAAGTTCGCAAGTATGAAGATGCCAAATACTTCCTACCGAGTTTCGAAGACACGGAAAGATGTCACAAACCGGAGAACAAAACTAACGCAACCATCCCTGTCTTCGGCAGTGACACCGAGGAGGAGGAGGATATAATTTATTCAGGTCCGTCCCAGTCCACCAGGCCAGGACCATCTGTTCCTTCATTGATCTTCGGTAGTGACTCAGAGGATGAAGTTCATGCTGTATTCCCCGCTCGGCCTTCAATACAGATTTCCACTGATGAAGAGCGAAGTCTGCAGATAACCATGGTGCCGCTTGAACATTACAAAGAACTGGATGCACTCGACACCAACAGCGTAGAAGAATTGCAGACATTCTATATCCCTCCCGGAAGAAAAGGCGAGAAGGCAATCCTATTCTACCGTTCTGAAGAAAACAAGGTGGAAAAAGAAATTTGGCATGGCGCGGATCCCACGCTCGACAAGCTTCAGCCTATCCGTCTTCCCAGATATTATACCGAAGGTTTGAAGAAACTGCTGAAACGCCAAGGGATGTCCTTCACACAGACCATCAGAAAAGCCAAATTCTATGACAAGGTCTGGAACGTTCCCGGAACTCAATGCAAACTGCCTAACGGGAGAACGGAAACAAAAGGGCTCGGGTACATCCGGCCAAAGAAACGGGAGTTAATAAACAGCTGTTATGCCATGTATGACTTTGATGAAGAAGCGGACGCTCAATGGGAGGATGCTAATCCCGAATCAGCAAAAGTTCCTGACACAAAGCCGCCCAGTCCATCGTCTAAAGACCCGGTGAGCAAATTTATAAAGGATGCGAGTCAAAAAGCCCGAGATGATCACGATCGTGAAATGGAAATCTATGAGAAAGCCAAGACACAACGCCTCCTTCGACAGGCAGTAAAGAACGAAGATGTCGCCCCAAGTCAGCCTGCTACAAAAAGGGTTCGACGCGAAAGCAAAAACAAGTCGAGGGGCCGAAAAGGTGCTCGACAACCGCAAGACAGAGCTAAGAAGCCACGCATACGAGAGTCGAGCGTTATTGACCTAGCCCTTATGAAGAAAATGGGTCGAGCATACTCGTTTCCTCGGAACAAAACAAGGAAAATACTTGATCTTGCTCTAAAACATCAAATGCTTACTCTGCCAGAGTCTAAACACCCTGAGCAAGCAGGCGAAGTCTCCAACCCAAATTATTGCTCTTACCATCGAGTAGTAGGGCATCCGCTTGAAGATTGTTTCACCTTTAAGAATTGGGTTGAGGACCAATATCAGTTAGGCAAATTCGCGCTTTCTGACAACTGGAGGGTAGCACCACCACAGAAGCACGAACCCGAGGCTGCAAAAGAAAAACCAACTCCGCATTGGGATTGGCAGAAAATTCGCACTTGCCACGTGGTAACAATATTAAAAGAAGAATCCGAGGACATGAACGACTTCCCTTGGTGCTTTGAAAACAGCAGCGATGAGGTAATCTCAGAATTTCCCCCAGCTCCGAAAGAACTGGAGGATGGAATCCACACCACTGCAGATAATCTCAAGAAAATTGAGTTGGGGACGGAAAATGACCCGCGACCAACATTCATCAGCGAGCTGTTATCTGAAGAAAGGGTGACTGCGTTGAAGGATGTGCTTCTACAACACAAAGATTGCTTCGCGTGGAACTATTCCGAAATGCCGGGACTGGATCCAGAAATTGCTGTACATAAATTGGCGATATCTCCGGACATCAAGCCCGTCAAACAAGCGCCGAGGAGAATGCGACTCGAGCTTGAGATGAGCATCAACGCCGAAGTCAAAAGGCTTATAGACTCTGGCTTCATCCAGGAAGTTCAATACCCTGAATGGATTGCCAACATTGTCCCGGTGATGAAGAAAAATGGGACGGTGCGTATATGCGTAGATTTCCGGGATCTTAATAAAGCTTGCCCAAAAGATGATTTCCCAGTACCAGTCACCGAGCTGATGATAGACAACACGTCTACTCATGAAGTTTTCTCCTTCATGGACGGCTCATCGGGGTATAATCAAATAAAAATGCATCCTGAAGATCAGAAACACACAGCTTTCAGGACCCCTCTTGGGATATTTTGTTATAAAGTGATGCCCTTCGGTTTGAAGAACGCCGGTGCTACTTATCAGAGAGCCATGACAAAAATCTTCGACGACCTCATACATGAAATCGTTGAATGCTATATCGACGATCTTGTGGTTAAAAGCAAATCATACGAGGAACATCTCGAGCATTTGAAGATCGTGTTTCAACGCCTTCGGCAATACAACTTGAAGATGAATCCTCTTAAATGTGCGTTCGGGGTTTCCTCGGGTAAATTCCTAGGATTCGTCGTTCGACACCGAGGTATTGAAATAGATCCGTCAAAGATCAAAGCGATCATGGAAATGCCTCCGCCAAGGACTCTCAAACAGTTGCGGTCTCTCCAAGGGAAACTCGCGTACATACGGCGATTTATAGCCAACCTTTCAGGAAAGTGCCGCCCTTATAGTCACCTGATGAAGAAGGGAACCTCATTCGTTTGGGATCAAAAATGCCAAGGCGCACTGGATGAGATCAAGCAATACCTGCAGAACCCGCCGGTGTTGGCTGCTCCGGTTAAGGGGAAGCCTCTTATTCTTTATACAACCGCCCTCGAAGGTTCCTTAGGCGCATTATGGGCACAAGAAAACGATCAAGGGAAAGAGAGGGCGCTCTACTACTTAAGTCGAGTGCTGCTGGGGGCAAAAAGCAACTATTCTCCCATTGAAAAACACTGCTTGGCATTGATCTTCGCAATAACAAAGCTTAGGCACTACGCGTTGGCGCACGAGGTCCGTCTGATTTCAAAAGTGGACCCTCTCAAATATTTAATGTCAAAAGCCATATTGACAGGACGACTCGCTAAATGGGCCCTGCTCTTGATGGAATTTTCCATAACATATCAACCTCTCAAGGCAGTAAAAGGCCAGGCCATCGCTGACTTCCTTGCTGAGCATCCCATACCTGCCGACTCTCCTTTAAACTGCGATTTGCCAGACAGACATGCATTTGACGCAATCGACAGCGGTGATACCCGTTGGGAGCTTTACTTCGATGGAGCGTCCTCTATGAAAAAGCACAAACAAAGTATGCCAACGATCAAATCGGGGGTGGGACTCATCTTTGTGACTCCCCAAGGAGGAATAATGCGCTTCGCCTTCTCCTTAACGGAGCCGAGAACGAATAATGAAGCTGAATATGAAGCTTTGATAGCAGGCCTCGAGATCGCCATCGATATGGGAATCGAGAGCCTCCTCATATACGGGGACTCCCAACTGGTCGTCAGTCAAGTGAACGGCGATTACCAAACATGTAAACCGGAATTGGTAAAATACGGTGAAAAAGTGCAACAACTGCTAACCCAAATTCCCTCTTACACGTTGGAAAGCATACCGCGCGCGGAAAACAGCAAAGCAGACGCACTAGCCAAACTTGCTAAAGAACTGGTTGACGAGAACCTCGACGACGTTAGAATCGTGGTGCAAAGCCGTCGAGTGCTCGCCCCAACAGAAATATCTCCGGAATCGTCTGAAGAAAAAGGAGCGAAAGAGGAGACAACCCTGCAAGTAAAAGATTGGGAAAATACCGGGGACTGGAGGGAAGTCTTCATAGATTACTTCAAGTTCCACCGAATACCTGAAGAGGCGTCCACAAGACATCAGCTCACGAAACGAGCTCTGTCTTTCGCCTTCGTCAATGATACTCTGTACAAGAGGTCATTCGATTCTCTGTGGTTGAGATGCTTAGGACCTGACGAAGCGAGAAGGGTCGTCCAAGAAGTTCACGACGGACTCTGCGGTTCCCACCAAGCAGGCCCTAAGATGAAGTTAAAGATAAAGCGGATGGGCTACTACTGGCCCACGATGATGCAGGATTGCCTAGAATACGCGAGGCAATGTCATTCATGCCAAATTCATGGAGACTTCATCCATCAGCATCCCAATCCACTGCATCCAACAGTGGCTAGTTGGCCATTTGAAATGTGGGGAATTGACATAGTCGGTCCCATCGAACCAGCATCGTCAAAGGGACATCGTTTCATCTTGGCAATGACTGATTACTTCTCCAAATGGGCAGAAGCGGTACCGTTGAGGGAAGTAAAAACGGAGAACATCCTCCATTTCTTCAAAACGCATGTCATATACCGGTTTGGAACCCCAAGAAGGATCATCTCTGACAATGGGCCAGCCTACCGAAGTCATAAGATTAGCCGCTTCGCACAACAGCACAATATAGACTGGAGATATTCCTCAGTTTATAACCCCCGAGCTAACGGTCTAGCTGAGGCCTTCAACAAGACCTTGACGAAAATCATGAAGAAAACGGTGTCACGAAATAAGAGAGATTGGCACGAAAGATTGCAAGAGGCTCTTTGGGCGTATCGAACTACATTTAAAACGGCCACAAACACAACGCCGTACGCGTTGGTATTTGGGACGGAAGCAGTACTCCCCCTCGAGATAGAATTACCCTCTCTACGAGTGGCAGTCCATTACGAGTTGACGGACGAAGAAAATGCTCACCTTCGGTTTGAAGAGCTTGACGCCCTTGATGAAATTCGGCTTCTAGCACAGCAAAATTTGGAAGCTTATAAAGCAAAGATGACGCGCTTATATGAAAGATTGAGCCGCCCGAGGACATTCCACCAAGGTGAACTCGTGCTAGTCGTCAAAAGGCCCATGGTCCCCAATCGCGCCAAGCGGGGAAAATTTGAGCCAAACTATGAAGGACCGTACATCATTGATAAGGTCTACCAGGGCGGAGCCTATCTACTCATGGACATGCACGGTGAAAGGCCTTTCAGGCCAATAAACGGTCGCTTCCTAAAGAAATACTACGCTTAACGAGCCTTAGTTCAGGTCAATGATAGATGACGACGACTATGTCCGCTCGCTATCTTCCTAAGCTCAGGCTTTATAAGCAGTAGCCAGCCCTCTCAACGGCGGACCGAAATGTCCTTAAACTAATAGCAGACCGAAACGTCTTTAAAACTACTACCGCAGCATCTTTAGGCTGACGAGATATATAAAAAAAAAAAACGGTATGTCCATAAGCAAAAAGGGCACGGATGAAAACCCGAAAGGGCTCCGTGAGTAAAAACAGCAGGGCTACCGGCGAGTGTTCGTGAAAACCCGAAAGGGCGCGACCTCGTTAAAAAAAAAAAAAAAAATAAAATAAAATAAAAAAAAAAAAATAAAAAAAAAATAAAAAAAAAAACAAAAAAAATGGTATGTCCATAAGCAAAATGGGCACGGATGAAAACCCGAAAGGGCTCCGTGAGTAAAAACAGCAGGGCTACCGGCGAGTGTTTGTGAAAACCCGAAAGGGCGCAACCTCGTTAAAAGACACTTATAGGGTCCTCTCGACCCTGTAAGGAGAAACTACCCGCGTGAGATCCTTACGACTCACAAGGGAGCAACACACTTAGGGATCCCCACGATTCCTAAGGAGAAAATACGCTTGCGAGATCCTCACGACTCGTAGGGAGAACTCTCTTATGGGACCCTCACGGCTCATGAGATTTGAAAGTCTTAAGTTACAGAAACCTAAACCTGTGCTTAAGCAAGCCCCCACAAACTTCCAATATTGCCCTACAAGTGGCTCAATATTGACCCTTGTATACAATCCACGGGCGCGAATAAACATTTCCCTAATCAAGTCTCATCCGAGACTGGGGATATGTTCGCATGATGAACAACCCTTATAAGTCCTCTCGACTTACAAGGAGAAAACCCTCCTGTAGGATCCTTACGACTTACAGAGGAAACGAACACTTAGGAATCCTCACGAGTCCTAAGAAGAAAATACACCTACAAGATCCTCACGACTTGTAGGGAGAAATAACTTCGTGAAACCCTTACGGCTCATGAAGTCAAAAGCCTTAGCCGACAGGACCCTAACCCTGGTCGCTAAGCCTCCTTTGCTCGACAACGACAGAGGCAAATGATGATTCGCTCCTGGCAATATTCCAGTTGCAGCGGTGCTGATGCCGAAGTCGGTGCCCAATTTCAGGTTTATGGCGAAAGCCAGTAGGCCGCTCATGCATACAAAATAGCCGAAATGATAAGGCAACTTGCAATAAAAAGCAGCAAGTAAAATGTATGCATGCAAAATAGCCAAAATGATCGGGCAACTCGTAATAAAAAAGCAACGAGTAAAGATAAAATAAAAAAGCCGAAATGACTGGGCACCGCGAAAAATAGCCGAAATGATTGGGCAATCGCGACCTTCGCGATATAAAAGCTGAAATGATAGAGCATCGCGGAAATACAACAAAAAAAAATTAATAATAATAATGATAAAATTCTGTCCCTACAGTTAAGATCACATCGATCCCTGTATACAATCCAAGGGCGCAAACAAAGAAGAAACCATACTTCCCCAGCGGATTCCGTCGAACGACGAAGCCAAACCTCAACGGTTCATTTCAACCGAAGAAACCGGCAAACCTCTCAACTCACGGATACAAACACTCCTTGACGAGAGCCTTCTGATCCGCGTCGACTCGCAGAGCCACCAGCGCCTCCGTGGGAACCATCGACTCGTTTCAAACCCTAAGGACACAAATAATCCTTGGCGCTTGGGAAACAAATAATCCCTCGCAAAACTTCTCAACTCACGGATACAAACACTCCTTGACGAGAGCCTTCTGATCCGCGTCGACTCGCAGAGCCACCAGCGCCTCCGTGGGAACCATCGACTCGTTTCAAACCCTAAGGACACAAATAATCCTTGGCGCTTGGGAAACAAATAATCCCTCGCAAAACTTCTCAACTCACGGATACAAACACTCCTTGACGAGAGCCTTCTGATCCGCGTCGACTCGCAGAGCCACCAGCGCCTCCGTGGGAACCATCGACTCGTTTCAAACCCCAAGGACACAAATAATCCTTGGCGCTTGGGAAACAAATAATCCCTCGCAAAACTTCTCAACTCACGGATACAAACACTCCTTGACGAGAGCCTTCTGATCCGCGTCGACTCGCAGAGCCACCAGCGCCTCCGTGGGAACCATCGACTCGTTTCAAACCCCAAGGACACAAATAATCCTTGGCGCTTGGGAAACAAATAATCCCTCGCAAAACTTCTCAACTCACGGATACAAACACTCCTTGACGAGAGCCTTCTGATCCGCGTCGACTCGCAGAGCCACCAGCGCCTCCGTGGGAACCATCGACTCGTTTCAAACCCCAAGGACACAAATAATCCTTGGCAAACAAATAATCCCTCGCAAAACTTCTCAACTCGCGGATACAAACACTCCGTGACGAGATCTTCTTTGACTCACATTTCGGGCAGTAAGGATTCAAAAACCTGCTTCCTGAACAATGGGATCCTGCAAGTCAATCCTAAATGGTCTCTTGCATACTATTCACGGATCTCACTCTCTGAAGTCGATTCTCGACAAAGAGGGAAACAACCGCTTACGAGTCCTCTCGATTCGTAAGAGGGAGAAATGCTCTTATAGGATCCTTACGACTTATAAGAGAAAACCACACTTAGGAATCCTCACGATTCCTAAGGAGAAAATCCACCTATGAGATCCTCTCGATCCGTAGGGAGAAAAATCTCTATGAGACCCTTACGGCTCATAGAATTGAAAAGTCTTAGGCGGCAGATCTGAACCTGCGGCCTAAGCCATCGTTGCCTCTTGGAGAAATTAAGTTGTATGCCAATCAAGTTCATCGACAACATCATGGTGTAAAGGCAGAAAACAAAAGAACGTACAAGATATTGCAAAAGAAAGTGTGTATCTTTATTCATTGACCTCAATCAAATACATGGTGAATCATACAAAAGAGCGAAGAGAGGGTACACGTTACTCAGAAAAGAAAATTTTTACAAATACATTGATACAAAGGCAGCTATTGGGAAGGAAGCGTCTTAAATAGCTCTATCAGTTGTTCGTACACCTCCTTCCATGCCTTTTCCCGATTGGATGCGATTATCAGCTCCGCCTCCACCTGGGCCCGTTGCTGTGCGACGGAGGCAAGCTGATCCCTAACGGCTTGATAAGCAGCTTCACGGCCTGGAGTGTCATGCTCGGCGACATCAAGTGCCCGCTTTAGTCTCAGCCCATTCGACATGCGCTCCAGAAGACCCTCGAACACGGTCTTTACCTCAGCAGCGTTCGCCTCAACTTCGACACGCAAGCGAGCAGTTCTGCTCGAAGAATCTTGGCACTCCTTCAGCCTCAAAGCCACTTCTTGTTCCAGATGACGGAAACGAGAAGCGCTTTGCTCGAGCCATGCTCCCCATTGAGTACTCAAGGCCAAAGTCTCGGGGGACGGGCGCATTGACTCCAGCTGATAAAGGCGAGCCTCGACCTCCCGACAATAGTTAACCCAGGAGGCAACAATACTCTCGTCATGGAAAGTGGCGAATATCGCCAACATTGGGTTAACCGTCGTGGCGAAGTCCTCAGCAGATACAGGAGCCTCGATGTCGAGTTCCTCAATATAGTCGCTCAACATGCGCAAACTATTCGCAGCACCTTTTGAGGACGGACGCCGCTGGGAAGGGCCGCCCGGTATTGTAATGCGAGACTCGAAAGGCACCGAGACTGGAACGACGGCTGGAAAAAGACGAAACGCGATTAGATGATGATTCAATAGATATGAAGGAAGTCATTGATAAGATGGTTTACTATACCAGTGGAGACAGGTGGCAAGTCCGGAAGGGCTGGTGGCACAGCCAATCTTCTTGCTCCCCCTTCGATTTGCAACGCTGCAGTCACAACAAGAGAGAGTTGGAAATAATTCTACCGCTAAAAAGACAAAGCTACCAATCGGGAACAAGTACTCACCAGCGCCACCAGACGGGGAGGCGAATTCAGATGGGAAGGAGAAGTGTGGGAGCAACACTTGATAGAGATGATCAAAAAGCACTCCTGAAAGATACAACAGTGTGACTTCAGTACATAAACTGTATATCTCAAAAATAGGATTAATAAGTTATAAGCCCATACCTTCCAACATCTTTGACGGCGTAAGAGAAGGCTGAGGGGTAACCATCGCCAAGGCAGTCGTGGAAGGAGCTCCCTCAAGTAGTGGGACATCAACACTAGCTGCACCTGCATTACGAAAAATGAACTTGTCAGAAAAGATTGTAGAGCAAATAAAAAAAAAAAAACAACAACTTAAGGTGTACCTGAGGAGCTCCCGGCGGAAACAGAGACGACTCCCTCCTCTATCGACATGAGACCACCGCCTGTGGCCTCATCGCCCGATTCAATAGGGACCGTCGTCGTGCTCGCAAGCCCGGGAGACGGCGGAGGACCGTAGACGGGAAGAGCTATGACTGGAGTATTGCCAGATTCCAGAGAAGGAGCGGTTGGCTCGTCTTCAGGAATCATGGCCACCTCGCCCACTACCATATCAGGCTCAATAGTGGCGGTTGTATCGTCCACCATTGCCGGAGGGTCACCGATCTCGAGCGCCTCATTCACCGCCACTCTGGGCTCAGTTATAATGATCACGTCATCTGCCACCACTTCGGGTTCGGCATCCGTGACCTTATCGGCTGCAGGCCCCTCAACCTCTACCCCAAGCTCCAAAGCCACAACGACGTTGCCCACCGTCGGCTCGAGTTCGGCAGGTACTGCCCCCTCTGTCCCTTCGAGATTGATGGTTTCCGCCTCCCCTTCGATCGGACTTGGTCCTGCAAGATGAGAGATGTAAGGACAAACGACATTAAGATACTTATAACAAAAACTCCAAGAGAAACATTACCTGAGGCGGATTTACCGTTCGCGCTCCGAGCTGCACGTGCCACCCCTCTGCGGGCAGTGGACAGGGCGACAGGGGCCTCTTCAGAGGGAGTATCAGCTCGAGGAACGGTGCTAGGGCCCGCTCCCATAGCCAAGGCAGCCCTACGCGCCTTCGCCTCACGCCTCAACCGTTTCCTCTCCTCCCGAGCGGTCATGAGGGACCTCCGTGATGCCTCCTTCAAAGCATCATCATCTTCATTCAGGGATGCCTCCAAAGCCTTTAAGGCATCTCTCATCGGTTCTCCGAGATGAGCCTCCTGCGGTGTCCCAGAGGAAACAGGAACATCGGCTGCTGGTAGAACATCTACGTCACTAGGAGGGAGCGGCATTGAAGTACCTGCAAGTAAGACGGAAAGGTTAGATCGACCATAACGCAAGGAAAATGAAAAATTCGATGAATCGAAACTTACTCAGACCCATAGATTCTCTGAGACGTTCCTCCTCCTGGAAAGTCTTCAGAGAAGCGGCAATGGCTTCTTCATCGGTAATGCCTGTTGAAAGAAAAGAAAGAAAAAGCGTTAGTTAAAAAGTAAATATATATATAATGAAATGACGAAGAAAATACGTTGCAATAAGGAAAAAGTGACTACTAGTTACCTGATTGCGCAAGCTTAGCCAGCCACGCATCACGCTTCACCAGCCATGCTGAAGCTCTGAGAGCAGCTTCCAAGTCTGTATCGTCCGGCAGCGGCATCAATAATCCCGCGTTAGTCCCATATTCGAGCAGACCCTCGGAATAAGGAGCGTGGGGTTCCTGGCCGAACGCAGCGTCCGCTGCAAAGAGCGACTTCT
The DNA here is from genome assembly GCA_030015575.1 of Agapanthus africanus. NCBI lineage: Eukaryota > Viridiplantae > Streptophyta > Magnoliopsida > Asparagales > Amaryllidaceae > Agapanthus > Agapanthus africanus. The sequence goes on along the minus strand of CM057342.1, from coordinate 180,932,537 downwards.
TTTTCTTTTGCCCTCCGACCCTGGGCCCGCGAGGGATCGACTTCCGTTTAGCAGCTGCTCTGGGACGACGAGTCCCGATGTCCGCACCCATGCCAGACTCCGGTGAGGGTACAACCACTGCTTCCACCTGAGCACAGGGTGCAGGAGGTACTTCCGCGATATCAGGAGGTGATAGTTCACGTGGAGGACTTTGCGCGCGTGATGGTCTGCCCCCGGCATCTTTTAAGGGAGCGATTACTGGGGTCCTAGGAACCAAGGGAGCGTTGCGATCGGTACCTGGAGGTGCACCCTTACGATCAACCAACAGTCGCCTTTCCTCCTTTATGACTGCCCCTGTCGCATGATTGTACCAGTCTTTGTACACATTGAGGAGTCTCGGAGCGTAAGTCGGCGCATTAATAAAAAAACGAGAGGTCGTATTCACGCGCATGAAATGGTGCAAGGCGTTATCCATCCCCTCTTCAGTGGCAACTGGTTCCACCAAAAAGGCTTCCAAGGGGACCCCTTGATCGTAGCCCAGTTGTTGAGCAAAACGATGTGGGTTATACCTCATAAAAATTGCCACATCATTCTGCCTAAAAACTAAAAAGCCCGGTCTAATGGAATATAGGTGGAGGGTCTCCCGGGCCGTTAAAACAGAAGCTCCGTCCTTAAAGATATCCTGTAATGGCCGCGTCACGGTGGTAGACACCTTTCCGACGGTCAACACCTTATCGACAAAGGACATCCCGGCTTCGACGGTATGGGGGCGAAGGAGCAAGCCCCTAGCGTTCCGTTGTGAAGGGTTTACAATTGATGCACCGATCAGTTGTATAATGCGAGGAAAACCGCTCTTGTCAAAGAACGAGGGCCTCTTATGCATCCCGAAGACACCCGCTGTGTGTAACTCGAGCCACGACGCGAAGTAATGCATCGGGAAGACCACATGCAAAACCCCGGGCTCACTGGCATCCGCCGCTCGACTGAGACCGTGGTATAAGTGTGCCAGGCCGGCGATCCCAACAGCTACCTTCACCCCGATGACCATCCGATGTGCTGGATAAAAGACAGAGGGTCGCATTCGATGAGAGTGCATCGGGATAGCGAACCAACTCAACCATAACCCGAGAAACCCCAAGAAAAAGGTCTCCTCATCCATCCCAGGGGCCGCTACTTCTGCAAGAGACACGGTTGGAAAGTTAGGAAGGAAAAAATCCTTTTGACCTATTTCGCTCGCCGGCAGGTTATCCAAACCTAAACCGAAAGGATCCTCAAGGGTGGCAGACTTGGCAGTGGCCGCAGAGAGGGCGTTGGGATGAAGGAACCGAGCAATGAAATCCTCAAAGTTAACTCCTCGACTCCCATGTTCAACGAAGAGAGACTCATATATGTTCAACACGTTAATTAAGCTTGGGAACTGGTGTTGAACAGCAGTATCCGGAGTGACCCCCCTTACCATTGGCCTAGCTCCGAAAACGTACACGTCTGTTGGGAGCAGCTCCTCATAATGTTCCCCCATCACCGGTAAGCCGGATACCTCCGTAAATTCCTCCAGAGAAATTGACACTTCCCGATCCATGGCAAGGAAAGTGTGGGTGGGAATATTCCATTGCTCCAAGAAGGCCTTGAGCCACCAGGTGGGGAGCGTAGGATATTGGAAGAGAGAGACGTAGACTGCGGTGTACAATCCTAGTCTTATCAACTGCGACTTCTTCGTCGACAGGATATACCGGGCCCACGGCAGATAGCCAATCGGGTGGCGGGGAATCAGACCAAGGTTATACGATTGCCCCCAAGGCCGCGCTTCACCTTGACAGATACGACGTCCTAGGATGTCCAAAACCATAGGACGCTAAACCGGTATCGCATCTATAGCGGGATGTAGAAAACCTTTTGATGTCCAGTCGGCCAGCTCCACGGCATACTGCACCGAGGGTGGGGTAGCATAATGAATCGCCGTTATGGGTTCCGACGGCACCGCGCATGTAAAGCTCCGTCGGCCCATAATGATCTGATTGTACCACGACCCCCAAAGGTGGAGACTCTTATGCTCAGGGTCGTATGCCTTGATCATGGTCAGGACCTCACGGTCCAAAGGCGCCTCTGGGAATCCTTCCTCCGAGCGGACAAACGGGAATGAAGTTTCTTCAGACATGATCGCTGCAAAAAGAGCAATGTAGCCGTCAGTATTATAATCCCAACGTTTCACATTAAAAAAAAAAAAAGAGAAGAAAATGCATTAATTAGATTAAAATCAAAATTAATTACACCGCACCCCAGTGCAGTGAGTAGGGGACTAAAGAGGGACCCATAAAATCTAAATGATAATACGTCAATTAAGGAGACAAACTCATCATTGGATGAGATTGTCAGTTGGCCCTTAGGGGGAACATTCCCATAATAAAAAGGGGGAAAGAATCCCTAGAGACAAGGAGAGAATCTCCTCTTTCAGAGCAAAGCTCTGTCACAGAGTGACACTTGTCAAAATCTGGTCTCAAAAGAATTAAAATTCCTTAAGAAAGAGCTTAGCTCTATAATATTCCATCAAAAAGAAAGTCTTTGAAAAGAAATTTAAAATTAAAATTTCTGAAATAAAAAAGAAAGAAGATCCATGAAAGCTTATAGAAAAATTCTTCATTTGTTTCAGATCTAAAAGATCTACATTTGATTCAAAGAGCAAAGCTCTGTTCATGGGTTAGAACCCATGAATAAGATCTCTGTAGATCTATGAATTTGTGAGAGCAAAGCTCTGTTAATGAAACCCTAAAGGGAATTTCTTCAGATCAAAAGATCCATGAGAGCAGAGCTCTATTGGTTAAAATTAATTTAAATTAACTTAACTTAATTTTAGAATTAATTATTACCTAAAGTTTTCTAAACTTTGGGAAATAAGAGCAAAGCTCTAGAGTTCTGAAAACAAGAGCAAAGCTCTGAAATTCTTAAGCAAAGAGCAGAGCTCTGAAAATCTAAACCCAAGAGAAATGGTGAGATTTTCTAAGGGTTAAAAGGCCCTATTTATAAGGCGCTTGCGCCTCTTGGAATTCCCCCTCAATCCAACGGTCAGGAGGGGTTGCCACCGTTGCACTCACGTGTGCGCCACGTGAGCGCAACGGCGGGGGGGCATTTGTTTCGCCCAATCAGAGCAAAGCTCTGTTTGAATTCAAAATTTAAATTTTTGAAGCAACGCTTCAGATCCTTTGCGCTGCGCCATGTGTCCAGCGCAGATACATTAGCGCAGCGCACCCAATCAGAGCAAAGCTCTGTTTAAAGGAAGCAACGCTTCAGATTCTCTGCGCTAGCGCTCTGCGCCACGTGTCCTGCGCAGATACATTAGCGCAGCGCACCCAATCAGAGCAAAGCTCTGTTTAAAGGAAGCAACGCTTCAGATCCTTTGCGCTAGCGCTCTGCGCCACGTGTCAGGCGCAGATACATTAGCGCAGCGCGCCCAATTAGAGCAAAGCTCTGTTAAAGGAAGCGCCGCGCTGCGCTCTGCGCTGTGCGACACGTGGCAACACAGTTGCGCTGCGCGACACGTGTCAGCGCAGATGCGCTAGCGCAGAAAAAGGGGCTAAGTGCCAAAGGCAATTTAGCCATGCAAAATTACATGCACTTGATAACAACAAATTAAAATACGATGCACAAACGCAACAAAGAGTTCAAATAAAGGAACACTTAACGGATAATAGAATGCTTAATCAAAACATTTATTTATTATTAAATTTAAAAAAAAAGATCACCGAATACGGGATCAGAGAGACAAGGGTTCACAAAAACAAAAAGAAAATTATTCAGCTCCCTCTCCGCCTTCTCCATCGCGTCGAAGCGGCGATCTTCCCGAGGAGTAGCCATCCAACGGTCGACGCCGCATTCCTGGGAGAGAGTGGCGATAACGACTCGACGAGCCCGTATCTGGCTCAGCAAGTGGAAAGAGCAGTCCCTCAAAGGTTTGGTGATCAAGTGCGCTTCGAGAAAGCACTCGATCTTATCTTCGGCGGCATCCAGCATTGCTGAAGACATCTCTGCTGGAGGAGGGGGAATGTCGGCAAGCGCCGAGGCAAGGATCATCCGAAGCCAAATGGAATTCGGAGGGAGAGGAGACCCCACACGAGTCAAAAGCTCGTGCATTGCAGCGTCGCATTGCTCGTCCGAGAGAGAAGGGTCCACCAGACGTGCAGCAAAACGAGGAACGATGTCCCGGATCGGCACCTCCCATGGTTGTCGGCAGGCATGAGGGCGGTTGCAAGCCATGATCGAAGAAGTTCTCTGAAAATGAGAGAAGAAAAGGCTCAGCCTTGAGTTATATATATAGACCCAAGCACAGAAAATTCTGTGCACAATGAAATCGTTGCCAAGGCCCGGGAAATCAGAATTTTGGGAATACAAGTTTGACTTGAAAAGAGGAGATGAAGCGGCGCTTCTGATTCTCAAAAAAATTTAATAAATGAAGCAACGCTTCAGATCCTTTGCGCTGAGCGCAACGCGCCACGTGTCAGGCGCAGATGTATCAGCGCTGCGCCCAAGAAGACGCGCCCAATCAGAGCAGAGCTCTATTTGCCTGAAGCAACGCTTCAGTCGCGCTGCGCTCTGCGCTGCGCGACACGTGTCGGCGCAGATGCGCTAGCGCAGTTGCGCTACGCTCTGCGCTGCGCGACACGTGTCGGCGCAGATGCGCTAGCGCAGTTGCGCTGCGCTTTGCGCTACATGACACGCGTCACGCGCTGGGGCATCTGCGCCAAATTAAATTAAGATTCTTAAGAAATCTTTTCTGTTCTTGTTGAAACAAGAAGATTTTCTTCTGCAAAGCAGAAGCCCTTGGATCAAAGATCCAACGGTAGGGAAAATCCCCCAAATCACTCAGAGGATGATCTCTTTAACAAATTTAACTAATTTGTGAGCACTATAAAAAGGACCTTAAGCCTCAATTCAAAAGGAAGGAACATTTTTTTTTCTGGAGAACTCAAGAACTTTAAACACAGAGAGAGCTCTGAAGATTTCAATAAAAAAGGTAAAGAACCTTCATGGATTAGAAGAAATTCCTTCTAATGGACCGAGACGTCCTTAAACTAATATTGGACCGAGACGTCCTTAAACTAATATCGGACCGAGACGTCCTTAAACTAATATTGGACCGAGACGTCCTTAAACTAATGATGGACCACTACGTCCCTAAACTGGCATCGGACCGAAATGTCCCTAAACTAATGATGGACCACTACGTCCCTAAACTGGCATCGGACCGAAATGTCCCTAAACTAATGACGGACCACCACGTCCCTAAACTGGCGATGGACCGAGACGTCCCTAAACTAATACTGGACCGAGACGTCCCTAAACTAAAATCGGACCGAAACGTCCCTAAACTAATATTGGACCGAGACGTCCTTAAACTAATATCGGACCGAGACGTCCTTAAACTAATATCGGACCGAGACGTCCTTAAACTAATGATGGACCACTACGTCCCTAAACTGGCATCGGACCGAAATGTCCCTAAACTAATGATGGACCACTACGTCCCTAAACTGGCATCGGACCGAAATGTCCCTAAACTAATGACGGACCACCACGTCCCTAAACTGGCGATGGACCGAGACGTCCCTAAACTAATACTGGACCGAGACGTCCCTAAACTAAAATCGGACCGAAACGTCCCTAAACTAATATCGGACCGAAACGTCCCTAAACTAATATGGACCGAAACGTCCTTAAACTAATATCGGACCACCACGTCCCTAAACTGGAATATGGACCGCTACGTCCCTAAACTGACACGATAGGGCCCAAACGCTCTTTTGTCGGATCTAGACGGTCCTGTCTAAGTTGATCTTAACCCCAAATACGGTCAACGTGTCCTTAGACATCTAAATAAACAATAAAATCCCAAACCAACTTTGGTTCAAGGGTACATCTCGGAACTCCTCAGACGTATGTCGTTGTAATCCTTCAACGACGTCAGAGAGGTGACGAGTCCCGACGGCCGGATAATTAAATCAATCACTACGTCAGGTCGATCTTAGTCCAAAACAGGACTAGCGTATCCTTGATGAATGTTTAAGTTGATCCTAGTCGCAACGCGACTAATGCATCCTTAAACTAAAAACACCAAACCCAAATCTAAGCAAATACGGATTTGGACTAATCCACGCCCTACGGGCGACGGTATTACTCATCTTTTGTTCGGCTAGGAAAGCTTGGAACTGGTCCGGATCTTGTAGGGCCTTAACCAAAGAATCCCTCGCCTCTTTTGATAGCAATAGGGCATCGAGAATGCTGAGTTGTGAGGGTAGCTTTCTCAGATGCGCCAAGACATTGTAATCTACTTTATTCCTTTTTGGGGGATTCTTGGCGGTTAACTCTTCCGCAACTTGGTCATCCAAAGCGATGTCTTCAGAGACCTTCTCTTTCCCTTTGTTTTTCTTATTCAAGGGTCCGAGGTTCTTTTCGGGTAATGTTCGATTGCGCAGCTGTATATTCTCGCAGGCCTTCATTTCTTTTTCTTTTCCTGAAGTGGATTCTTCGAAGAGGGGGCCAAGCTCTAGCTCTTCATCGGAGTCGCTCCCAAATGTAGGCACTTGTGACCCGGTAGTGTTAACCATGTGACAATTGCCGGCAGTTCTTTCAAGTTCTTTAGTCGTATTTCTTTGCTCTCGGCGAATTTTACGTTTTTCCCGCTTAAATCGTTGTTGATTAGCGACGTATCCTTGCCACCATCCATTGAAAGCTTTGCAATCTTGGGTGGAATGCGAGACCTTCTGATGGTATAAGCAATAAGAGGGGTGCACTTCTATCACGCCAGTAACTTTTTATTCAGAGGGTGGTAGTTTTATGCCCATCGATATGGCCTTAGCGAACTTCTTTTTTATCTTGAGTTGGCTTTTGTCAGCGGTGGAGGCATTTTGCTCTAACGTGATCGTTTCAGCTCCTTCCTCAAGTCGCTGACGCTTGGCCCTTTCGAATATAGCCGTCTCGCGTTCTCGATCAGCCTTACTTTTCAACCGAGCTTCATTAAGAAACGCGCTAATCATTTCAACTGGTAACCCTGGGGTTTTTGATTCGGCATTTGCCCCCAGCGTTTCAGTGCCAGAAGTTCCTTCATCGTTCGTGATCGAATGGGAGATCATATGACAGCTTGCTACATATTCGTCAGACTCATCCGATGAACTTTCTCCTTCACCTTCTTTTTGGAAGACGTGATCAAGGAAATCTTGGAGCGTGATGGGAGTTCGCGCCTTTTGGTTATATTCATCCAGCGCATCGATTTGCTTTTGTAAGTCCGTGCGCTTGTCGCCAGGCTTCACGGGCTTCTTAGATTTCTTCTTCTTCTTTTTCGAAGATTTTGACGGCTGGCTATGAACGCTTGAACTACTACCATCGGTCTTCGGAGTCGGTCGTGGCTTCAACATCCCTTCAATAACCTGCGGTTCAAAGGGGTTCTTCCACTTGACCGCTGGGCAGGTTTGAAGATCATTTAGCATTCTCCTCGTTTTGGCCGATAATACAACCTCCCAGGGAGCCTCTTCAATAACGGAGCATGTTGCCCCCGGCGTATTCGTCCCCTTATAGGTGTGGGGCTGCGGAGGGTTCACCTTCCATTTGTCAGACAGCGCAAATTTGCCCTGACGGTATTGATTCTCAAGCCAATTTTTGAAAACGTAACAGTCTTCGATTGGATGTCCCAACACTCTGTGATAAGGGCAGTAATTAGGATCGTTAACGTCACTTGGTTGCGACGGACGTTTTGGATCTGGCAGATTTATGAGCCTGTTGCGCAATGCCAGCTCGAATAACCTCCTTGTTTTATCACGGGGGAAGGAGTAAGCACGTCCCATCCTGTCCTCAAGGGGTACGTACGGGCGTGTATTATTTGGACGAGCAACCGGCTTCGAATCGTTCGGTTGTTGTTGGGCATTAGAGACGACGATCGCTTTTCCCTTTCCTTTGTCGTTTCGGGAATCCGGCTTCGGGAGAGGGGGTTTATGGCCCATCTGGTCCATCTGCGCCAATTTGTCGATCAAAGCCTGGAAGGAAGTCGGCTTGAAGAACATCATAAATTGTGAAATGGTTGCTTGTGGATCGAGTGTTCCAACAAACATTCCCACCGCAGGGGCTTCTTCTATGCGCTGTTCACACTTAGACCATAGATTACGCCACCGTATAGCGTACTGAACCCATGTCTCGCCGGGTTTTACCCTGGCATTGATCAGTGCCGTCATTGGGGTACGCTCGCTGGCACTTGCAAAACGTTGGGTGAAGAGCAGCTCCATCTCCGCAAAGGTTTTGATAGAGTCGTTGGGGAGCTCGGAATACCACTCGAAAGCCGTGTCTGATAAGCTTCCAACGAATTGGCGCAGCAAGAGTTTGTCGTCGCCTCCAGTGTTACCACAAAGCGCCCTGAACTGGGCAACATGTTGATGGGGATTGCCGGTCCCCTTGTAGACATGAAACTTAGGAATTGTGTAACCTGGCGGGTACTTAATTTGATCATACCAGCCCGGATATGGCCGTCCCGTTTTTACAACGTGGCCGGCTGCTTCGGCCGCCTGATGCACCCGTATTTGTTGAGCAATATATTCATCCAAATCAGCTTTTGATATGGTATCCTCTTTAGCTGCGGATAGAGCCGGTGGAGGATTCGATGTCTCTCCTCTATCATCTTCAAGAATGATCGGGGGATCTCCAACAGGTGGATCTGGTTGAATCATCATACCCACCACATCCTGGAACAGGAGGGCCATTTTCTTTATGTTGGCTGCCTGTTCCGCAGCCTCTTTGTCCCTCTTTTCCAGTGTTCGGCGGAGGAACTCAGCGTCGGTCTCTTCCTCTTGGCGTTCATCTAAGGACGTCTCAGGATTCTCTTTTGGCCCCGTGAGTGCAGCCATTGTAGTCATCATCTCCTGGAGCTTTTGTTGCTGCTCCTGAGACTTGGTCACTGACCGGGTAAGCGGTCGGTGGCCCGTAGAAGTACGACTTTCTTCTTTTCCCGAAGCCATATAGATTGTATGTACTATCATGCCCCCTGACTTGGGGCGTTTAGGTTCGCCGCTTTTAGATTTTGTCATCGTCGCGGGAGCCTTCTCTGGTCTTTTCCTTTTATGGACCTTTGAGGTTGAAGGAGCCGTTGAAGTGGGCCTCCTAGCATTTGTTGCCCCCTGCCGTTTAATGGGGTGGTTCTTGTCTTTTTCCACCTTCGCCCTTTTCTGGCGACGGAAGTGGTCTGAGTCAATCACGGAGTCTTGAACTCTCCGCCAGACTTTATAAATTTTGGACGACAACCGTTGAGAGGGCTGTTCTTGTTTTGCCTCCGGAGCTTTCTCCACGGGCGGAGGAGATCTTTTCAATACGGCGGTTGGGGAGTTCTTTCTCACTTTCCTCAGTAATTCAAAGCTGTTTCCAGTTGGAACAGCAGCATTGACCTCCGCCACTGGAGCAGGCGGGGTTAGCCCTGAAGGGGAGTTGCCCCCTGCTTTCCTTATTCGTTGCCAGTGACGACGTCGCGCACGACGAGCCATTGGGACTGGCTCGGAAATCGGGATAGTTTCTTGCTGCCCCCTGTTTGGGTGTGGGGTAACTGCCGGTGTCAGCCTATCAAAGACTGATGCTTTTTGACCAGCTGAAGGAGGAGTAGGAACCGTCAATCTTGTGAAGACTGACTTTCTGATAGGAGAAGCCGCTTCAACGACTTCCGAAGCTGTGGCCGTTGCCCTCTTTGGGACAGCCACTTTATGATCCTGACCTAGCCTGGTGAAAACAGAGGCTGTCAGCTTAGTAGCGGGCGACCCGTTGACAGGGGTCGTGGTAGCAGTGAGCCGGTCGAATACCGACTTCTTGTTCGCTTCTGGTGCGGATATCGGCATAGAGAAGCTTGCAGGGGGGACCATGGTCCCGAAAAACAGGCCGGTGGTGGCCTGGGTCACCTGGCCTACCGGCAGAGTAAGGAAAGACGCCGCTTGGGGCCCATACGTCACCCCTCCTGGTGAAGTGGAGCGTTTGTTGCAGTGGCATCTCGAGCAGCTGGTGCAATTGGAGGCCATTGAATCTCGAATTCTGCGCCAGATAAAAGACCAAATCTTAGCAACTTGAAATCCGAGGACAACCATTTAACAAACCGCGATTGATTCGCGAAGACGACACACGAAGTGTGGAGTGGAAAGAGGAAAAGGTCCCACCGGGCGTGCCAGAATCTGTTCCCCTCCGAACGGCGGCCAGGACTTCACGTCCGTGCCTGAGGTTCGGGGCAGATGCTATTTGGTTTTATCCGTCTATCTCTCCGAAGATGCCAAGTTGATTTATGGCACCGAGTATCGGAGGTTTAGACGGATGCGGCCGATGTAGCAGACTTTGTCAGATTCCCCCTCAGGGTGAGGGGTTTTTGATTGTGGGGACGCTCTTCCCTGCAGGCGCAAGCCCCTGCAGTTAATTACGCTATCGCGTTGCGATAACAACTTTCTCCTTCTCCAGAATTTCACTTCGTGTCGTGTATGTTTATTTTGTTTGTGGTTGCCCGTGGATTGTATACGGAGACTGAGTAATACCGTCGCCCGTAGGGCGTGGATTAGTCCAAATCCGTATTTGCTTAGATTTGGGTTTGGTGTTTTTAGTTTAAGGATGCATTAGTCGCGTTGCGACTAGGATCAACTTAAACATTCATCAAGGATACGCTAGTCCTGTTTTGGACTAAGATCGACCTGACGTAGTGATTGATTTAATTATCCGGCCGTCGGGACTCGTCACCTCTCTGACGTCGTTGAAGGATTACAACGACATACGTCTGAGGAGTTCCGAGATGTACCCTTGAACCAAAGTTGGTTTGGGATTTTATTGTTTATTTAGATGTCTAAGGACACGTTGACCGTATTTGGGGTTAAGATCAACTTAGACAGGACCGTCTAGATCCGACAAAAGAGCGTTTGGGCCCTATCGTGTCAGTTTAGGGACGTAGCGGTCCATATTCCAGTTTAGGGACGTGGTGGTCCGATATTAGTTTAAGGACGTTTCGGTCCATATTAGTTTAGGGACGTTTCGGTCCGATATTAGTTTAGGGACGTTTCGGTCCGATTTTAGTTTAGGGACGTCTCGGTCCAGTATTAGTTTAGGGACGTCTCGGTCCATCGCCAGTTTAGGGACGTGGTGGTCCGTCATTAGTTTAGGGACATTTCGGTCCGATGCCAGTTTAGGGACGTAGTGGTCCATCATTAGTTTAGGGACATTTCGGTCCGATGCCAGTTTAGGGACGTAGTGGTCCATCATTAGTTTAAGGACGTCTCGGTCCAATATTAGTTTAAGGACGTCTCGGTCCGATATTAGTTTAAGGACGTCTCGGTCCAATATTAGTTTAAGGACGTCTCGGTCCAATATTAGTTTAAGGACGTCTCGGTCCATAGTGATGTGTGGTCGTTGGGACCCGTCACTTCTTTGACGTCGTTGAGGAATTACAACGATGGATGTCAAAGGAGTTCGGAGATGTACCCTCGAACCGGACGTAAATTGATTTAGTAGAGCCATTTTGCTCAGTCAATTTAATTTAAGGACTTACGGCCAAAATTGGGCTAAGTCCAGTTGAAAATGTTCAACACCATCATTTTTTTTTTTTATTAGACCTGTGCTAGGGCTTTGCCCATACTTAAATAATGCATTGCATTACTTCAGGCCATTTATGCCCATTTTGATTGGGATCTGCCCTTTTTATTATGATGCAGATCATTTATTTTGGTCCATTGGACCTTTCAATTGGACTCTGCCCTTCCAAATAATGCACAGCATTTTATTTATTAGGCTTGTTAAGCCTTTTAATTGGGCTTGGCCCTTCAGGAAGTGAAATGCATTGCATTTGTCAGGCGCTTTGCGCCAATCACTGAGCGCAAGCTCATAAGGTGGTGACACGTGTCATGCTCTGGGGAGCGCAAGCGCAACAGCGCAATGCGCTGCGCTAGTGCGCTGTGCTGTTGCGCTGCTGACGCCCGTTCCAGAGAGCGAAGCTCTATTTCAAGGCGCGTAGCGCAAGTTGTTCTGCAGCTAACACGTGGCGTTCTCTCAGGAGCGCAACAGCGCAGTTTGGAAGTGCAAAGCACTAAAAATCTTTTTAGATTCCAGAAAGGAAGTGCGAAGCACTGTTTAAGTTCTTGATCTAGATCAGATCAAAGAAAAATAAATTTCTTCTTTATTCGAAGGACCAGAGGTTCACAAAAGTGCAAAGCACTATTCTTTTATTATTATTATTTTTTTTTTACCTTGTTTTTAAAGAACCAAAGGTTCACAAGAAGTGCAAAGCACTGTTTTCTTTTTTATATAAAGATCATTGATCTTATAATTTTTTTTTTTAGACTAATGGTCTATTAGAAGGAATTTCTTCTAATCCATGAAGGTTCTTTACCTTTTTTTTTGAAATCTTCAGAGCTCTCTCTCTGTTTAAAGTTCTTGAGTTCTCCAGAAAAAAAAAATGTTCCTTCCTTTTGAATTGAGGCTTAAGGTCCTTTTTATAGTGCTCACAAATTAGTTAAATTTGTTAAAGAGATCATCCTCTGAGTGATTTGGGGGATTTTCCCTACCGTTGGATCTTTGATCCAAGGGCTTCTGCTTTGCAGAAGAAAATCTTCTTGTTTCAACAAGAACAGAAAAGATTTCTTAAGAATCTTAATTTAATTTGGCGCAGATGCCCCAGCGCGTGACGCGTGTCATGTAGCGCAAAGCGCAGCGCAACTGCGCTAGCGCATCTGCGCCGACACGTGTCGCGCAGCGCAGAGCGTAGCGCAACTGCGCTAGCGCATCTGCGCTGACACGTGTCGCGCAGCGCAGAGCGCAGCGCAACTGAAGCGTTGCTTCAGGCAAATAGAGCTCTGCTCTGATTGGGCGCGTCTTCTTGGGCGCAGCGCTGATACATCTGCGCCTGACACGTGGCGCGTTGCGCTCAGCGCAAAGGATCTGAAGCGTTGCTTCATTTATTAAATTTTTTTGAGAATCAGAAGCGCCGCTTCATCTCCTCTTTTCAAGTCAAACTTGTATTCCCAAAATTCTGATTTCCCGGGCCTTGGCAACGATTTCATTGTGCACAGAATTTTCTGTGCTTGGGTCTATATATATAACTCAAGGCTGAGCCTTTTCTTCTCTCATTTTCAGAGAACTTCTTCGATCATGGCTTGCAACCGCCCTCATGCCTGCCGACAACCATGGGAGGTGCCGATCCGGGACATCGTTCCTCGTTTTGCTGCACGTCTGGTGGACCCTTCTCTCTCGGACGAGCAATGCGACGCTGCAATGCACGAGCTTTTGACTCGTGTGGGGTCTCCTCTCCCTCCGAATTCCATTTGGCTTCGGATGATCCTTGCCTCGGCGCTTGCCGACATTCCCCCTCCTCCAGCAGAGATGTCTTCAGCAATGCTGGATGCCGCCGAAGATAAGATCGAGTGCTTTCTCAAAGCGCACTTGATCACCAAACCTTTGAGGGACTGCTTTTTCCACTTGCTGAGCCAGATACGGGCTCGTCGAGTCGTTATCGCCACTCTCTCCCAGGAATGCGGCGTCGACCGTTGGATGGCTACTCCTCGGGAAGATCGCCGCTTCGACGCGATGGAGAAGGCGGAGAGGGAGCTGAATAATTTTCTTTTTGTTTTTGTGAACCCTTGTCTCTCTGATCCCGTATTCGGTGATCTTTTTTTTTAAATTTAATAATAAATAAATGTTTTGATTAAGCATTCTATTATCCGTTAAGTGTTCCTTTATTTGAACTCTTTGTTGCGTTTGTGCATCGTATTTTAATTTGTTGTTATCAAGTGCATGTAATTTTGCATGGCTAAATTGCCTTTGGCACTTAGCCCCTTTTTCTGCGCTAGCGCATCTGCGCCGACACGTGTCGCGCAGCGCAACTGTGTTGCCACGTGTCGCACAGCGCAGAGCGCAGCGCGGCGCTTCCTTTAACAGAGCTTTGCTCTAATTGGGCGCGCTGCGCTAATGTATCTGCGCCTGACACGTGGCGCAGAGCGCTAGCGCAAAGGATCTGAAGCGTTGCTTCCTTTAAACAGAGCTTTGCTCTGATTGGGTGCGCTGCGCTAATGTATTTGCGCAGGACACGTGGCGCAGAGCGCTAGCGCAGAGAATCTGAAGCGTTGCTTCCTTTAAACAGAGCTTTGCTCTGATTGGGTGCGCTGCGCTAATGTATCTGCGCTGGACACATGGCGCAGCGCAAAGGATCTGAAGCGTTGCTTCAAAAATTTAAATTTTGAATTCAAACAGAGCTTTGCTCTGATTGGGAGAAACAGCGGCCATCTGTGTTAGCATCTCCTGGAGCTTCTGTTGCTCCTGAGCTTTTGTTACCGATCGGGTGAGTGGTCGATGACCTGTGGAGATACGACTATCCTTTTTCCCAGATGCCATATAAATAGTGTGTACCACCATGCCCCCAGACTTGGGGCATTTAGATTCAGTGTTCTTAAGATTCGTCACAGACATGGAGACTTTCTCCGGCCTCCTTCTTTTGTGGGTGGTCGAAGTTGAGGGAACCGTTGCAGCGGGCACCCAAATAGATGACATCTCCTGTGGTATGACAGTGTGGTCATTCTCTTGCCGAACTTTCATCTTCTTCGATTGGCGGGAGTAGTCTTGGTTGATCATCGAGTCTTGGACCTGTCGCCAAATTTTATGAATTTTAGAGGGCAGCCGCTGAGGGGGCTGCTCTGGCTTCACCTTTGTAGCGTTCTCCATAGGTGGAGGAGATCTTTTTAGCACGACCTTCGGAGAGTTATTGCGTACCCTCCTAAGTGGTTCAAAGCTGTTCCCAGTTGGAACAACATCATCAATTTACACCATCGGAGCTGACGGAGTCAGTCCAGAAGGAGAGCTGCCCCTAGCCTTCCTTACTCGGCGCCAGTGACGACGGCGAGCATGTCGTGCTGACGGGACCGGCTCAGTTATGGGGGTGGCTTCGTTATGCCCCCTGTTCTGGCGAAGGATTGCTGCCGGCGTTAGCCTCTTGAAAACTGACGTCCGTTGAGTGGGGATGGCCAATCTATCGAAGGCAGACTTTTACGCAGGGGAAACAGTTTTGATGACTTCGCCTGGAACGGGAGCAGAAACGGTCGGTCTTTCAAAGACCGACTCCTTAGCAGGGGAAGTTGCTCTGATGACTTCAGGAACAGGAATGACTATTCGCTTTGGGATGGACGCTTCAGGTATCACGGGATTCATCACGGGCCCACTTGAGCTTTGGCCTAGTCTGTTGAAAACTGAGGCACTGGACTTGGGCGACCCGTTGAGAGGGGTCGCGGTAGTCGTAAGCCGATCAAAGACCGACTTCTTCGGAGCTTCTTGCGACGGCAATGGGGCGTTGAAGCTCATTGGTGGGAGCATGGTCCCAAAGAATAGCCCTGTGGTGGCTTGCATCACATGGTCCACTGACATCGTAAAAAGGGAGGCCACTTGAGGCCCGTAGGTCACTCCTCCGGCGAGGACGGAGTGGGAGTTGTTGCAATTAGTGCCGTTTGAAGCCATTGATCTTCTGTTTTCTGCACGGAGCGAAAAACCAAATCTTAGTACCTCGAATCCAGGGGCAACCATAGCAAACTACGATTCGTTCGCGAAACACGACACACGAAGTGTGGAGTGGAAAGAGGAAAAGGTCCCACCTGGCGTGCCAGAATCTGTTCTCCGCCGAAAGCCAGGAAAGACAAACGTCTTGCCTGAATTTGGGGGCAGATGCTATTTGGTTTTATCCGTCCACCTCTCCGAAGATACCAAGTTGATTTATGGCACCGTATATCGGAGGTTTGGACAGATGCGGTCGTTGTATCAGACTTCGTCAGATTCCCCCTCGTTTGAGGGGTTTTTGATTGTGGGGACGCTCTTCCCTGCAGGCGCAAGACCCTGCAGTTAATTACGCTACCGCATCGCGGTAACAACTTTCTCCTTCTACAGATGGTCACTTTGTGTCGTGTGTGTTTGTTTTATTTTTGGTTTCCCGTGGATTGTATACGGAGACTAATTTATGTTGTCGCCCGTAGGGGGTGGATTAGTCCAAATCCGTATTCTCTTAGATTTGGGTTTGGGTTGTGTTTAAGGATCGTTAATCTCATTTGAGACTAAGATCAACTTAAACGTTTATTAAGAATACGTTAGTCTAGTTTTTAGACTAAGACCAACTTAACGTTTTTAAGGACACGTTAGTCTAATTTTAGACTAAGATCAACTTAATGGGATCATTTAGATCCAACAAAAGAGCATTTGGGCTTTATTGTTTTAGTTTAAGGACTTTGCGGTCCAAAAATTTAAGGACATCATAGTCCATGGAGTTTAAGGACATCATAGTCCATAGTTTAAAGACGTCATAGTCTGTAAAGTTTAAAGACATCATAGTCTATGAGTTTAAGAACCTCACAGTCCATGGTAGTTTGGAGACATCATGGTCTGTAAAGTTTAAGAACATCACAGTCTATGAGTTTAAGAACCCCACAGTCCGTGGAATGTCTGGTTGTCGGGACCTGTCACCTCTCTAAAGACGTTAAAGGATTACAACGATAAATATCAGAGAAGTGAAGAGATGTACCCTTGAACCAATATTGGTTGGGAGATCTGTAGTCTAATTTGGGACTAAGATAAAAAATTTGTGAGCATATGAGCTCAATTAGTATGAATTAGGGATTTGTGGCCAACTTGAGCTCGGCCCATTCAGTTAAAATGTTGGACATTTAATTAGGCTCAGTCCTTTTTCATTTAACAATGCTGAGCATTGGTTTGGGTTCTGACAATTGTTTTTGTCTTTTATTGAGTGCTGAATACTCATCATAACTCTGGGGCTTTTATTTAAAAAACACTTTGTGTTCCTTCAGCGCACACGTGAGAAGCACGTGATGCGCTTGGCGTTGTGCGCCAGTCAATGAGCGCAGAGCGCTTCTTGTGAAATAGCGCATACGTGAGTAGCATGTGATGCGCTTGGCGCTATGCGCCAGTCAATGAGCACAGAGCGTTTCTTGTGAAATAGCGCACACGTGAGGAGCACGTGGAGCGCTTGGCACTGTGCGCCAGAATTTGGAGTGCTGAGGTGCTTATTTAAACTTGGAGCACTAAGGCTCTGTAGCGTTGTGTGTTAGATTTGGAGCACTGGGGCACTCCTTTTAATTGGAGTGCTAAGGCTCTTTTTAGGCAGCTTTGCGCTTTGAGAATTAAATTCTCTCTTATAAGAGACTTTGTCTCATGGATCTAAGAACAAAGTTCTTATTTTATAGGAGATGTTTCAATCTCTTATGTTTTTGGTAAAAGGCTTTGTCTTTATGGATCTGTAATCCTTAGCGAATTGAATTATTCTCCCCCCTTTTATAATGAGATGTTATGATCTCTTTTGTGAAAGACAGTTTTCTTATAGATCTATGATCTAGCATAAGAACTAAGTTCTTTTTCTGATGAGATACTTTGATCTCTTTATTTTACCTTGAAGAAATTCTTCTTCTGCCGAGAGCTTGCTCTTCTTTCTGAACTTTCTCAAAATTTATTGGGGGGGTCCTCTCTATCAGACTTGAAGTCTTGGGGCCTTTATATAGGGTAGGCTGATTTGTTGAATCAGTTGAAGAGATCTTTTCTCTAATTGATTTGGGGATGTTTTCCACCGTTGGATCTTTGATCCTAGGGCTTCTATTTTACAGAAGGCAATCTTCTTGTTTTTAACAAGATTGGAAAATATTTTCCCATACAGAATTTATTCTGTATTTTGGTGATTTTTAATCACCATTGGATCATTGATCCAATGGTGCTCTGATTTTCAGAGCATAATCTTTCCTGTTTGGAAAGATTCCGAGGAATGTTTCCTTAACAGAATTTTATTCTGGTCAATTGATGATTTTTAATCATGTTCGTTGGATTTTTGATCCAACGGTGGAGAACATTTAATTCTGGCGCTCAACGCTTTCGTGCTTTGCACGTGATGCGCTAGCTCAGAGTCTTTGACTCTTTAGCGCTGGCGCTCAGCGCTCTCGTGCTTTGCACGTGAGGCGCTGCCTCATTACTGAAGGTGTCTTTTCACCTTCCTTCTCCACTTTTCCTGAGTCAAACTTCTCTTTCCCAGAACTTGGAAATAGTTCCATCATGCACAACATTTTCTGTGCCTAAAATTAAATGTCTCCCTTCATAATTTGAAGCAATGCTTCTTTACTCTCTCATTTTCACAGAATTATTTTAACCGAGAAGAGCTATGGCTTGTAATCGCCCACATACTCGCCGTCAGCCATGGGAGGTGCCCATTGAGGAAATTGTTTCGCGTTTTGCTGCGCGCTTGGTGAACCCTACTCTTACGGATGACCAATGCGACACGGTGTTGCACGAGCTCTTGACTCGTATATGATCTACTCTCCCCATCGGCACCATTTGGCTCCGGATGGTTTTCTTGTCTGTGATCAATGACATTCCCCCTCCTCCGGCGGAGATGACTCCGGCAATGCTCGACGCCGCGGAAGACAAGATCGAGTGCTTCCACGAGGCACTTTTGATCACCACAGCTCTCAGGGATCGCTCTGTCCGGCTGCTAAGCCAGATACGGGCTCAGCGGGTCGTCATGTCTGCCTCTGATGATGGGTGCAGTGCCGACTGATGGATAGCTGCTCCTCATGAAGATCGCCGTTTTGTCATGGTGGAGAAGGCAGAGAAGGAGTTAGATAATTTTATCCATAGTTTTGTGAATCCCTGTACTTTCAATCCCATGTTTGGTGATCTATTTCCTGTAGAATAAAATGTTCAATTAAATTCTTTGTTTTTGTCGTTGAACCCCTATTCTTCCTCTGATGTGTGCATGTGCGTATATGAATGAGCCTGGTTTCACACATATTTGTAAACGAAATTTAAGCCGGCATAAACTGAAACTAATAGCTTTTGGCCGAAAATTTTGGCGGGAATAAGGTGATAAGTGTATATGTGCCACGTGCGCACTTAGTAAAGTGAACACGTGGTAAAGTGCGCACGTGACAACTACGCACTTGCCGAGACGCGCAGGTGCGCACCCGGTAAGGCACATAGTTAGCAAAGTGCGCACCCGCCGAGATGCGCACCTGGCGAGGTGTGAGAGAGAGAAGGGTCGAATGGGCCAAAGGGTCCAGTAAGGTGCGCACTTAGGGAAGTGAGCACCTAATGAGTTGCACACCTGGGCCGTTGCGTACTTGGCTCGATGTGTATCCAACGGGGTGCGCACCTAGCCAAATTGACACTTAGCATAGTACGCACCTAGCACGGTTTAAGTAGGGTTGAAACCCAATAGAGCAACAGTCCAAAAATACAAAGATTTTGACTTTTGAAGAACAAAAGGGGCACTTTTCTCTTTTTTGAGGCCTCCTGATGTGCACACTTGGATTTATTTGAAAAAAAGAACGAAAATAGGAGAAAGAGACTTGCGCAATAAATAGTGGCTCAAAACTCAAGATTTGTTTTGGAGAATCAAGATTAAGATTAGTTATCAAATCATCATGGGGGCTTTTTGTAATACCCGGTTTCCTTTTATACGCCAATGTCCGTATTTATATAAATTATCACTTACAAGTTTGTTAGTTTGAATTTAAAATTCTTTAAGTTAGTTTAAAAACCCTATTACCTATCCATTTTACATCTTTCCCAGATTCTTTTATTTGCTATTTCCAGACCGGCCCCTTTTCCCTAAATTTTTCCCTATCCTTATTTATTCCCAAACCCAAGCCCGGCCTCACCCTCTTTTCCTCACAATTCTTTTGATTTCCAAAACCACATCCTATTTTCTAACCTATATTTTCCTCAGCCATTTCATTCATTTCCCCCCCACATTTCTTTCCCAGCCTGGGCCACTCCCTCTCCCCTTTAATTCTTTTTATTTTTTAGCCCAGCTCTTCAGCTCAGCAGTCCCCAGCCCAAATCCCATATATTTCTCTATTTGATTTTTTATTCTGCAGCCCAGCAGCCCGAGCCCAGGGCAATTTATTAAACCATTTTCCTTTTCTCCAGAGCCGGCCCACATTCCTTCACCATTTTCCCCTTATTTCTTCGGCCCACTCTTTCTAAACCCAACACCCCACTCACTCCCGCGCCCGCTTCAGCCCACAACTCGCACACGCTCCCCGACCCGACCCGCTTCGACCGTCTTCCCCAACGGCTCTCTTTCCCGCCTCCTCCGCTCACGCCCGCGTTCCTCGCCTCCACCGACGCCCGCGCTCGCGCACGTTACACCCACGACGCGCGATCCCGTCTCCGTATCTCTCCTCTCGTACACACCCACTCACTCTTTTCCTCACCTCACTATCTCCATCTCCCTCGTTCTCTTCCTTCCTCCCCTCTCGACCCGCACCCGCAATCGCCACCACCGCCGGCATCACCACCTCTTCTCGCTCCTCCCTCGCTCTCCCTTCTCCATCATCAGAACCCCGACTCACTCCCTCAGCCGAGCCCGATCTCCCCTGCACCCATCAACTGACCCTTGCACCCTGTTTTCCCTCATTAGTTTCCCACGTCGACGGCCGCCGCCATCATCCCCTGCACCCCCACCAGAACCCCCTCACCAGAACCCATCGCATCTCGTCGACACCCCAGCCGACTACCTCCTTTCTTCATCCGCCTCCGCTCGACACCGCGACCACCATAGCTCCACCCCCTGCAACCATCACCGGCCATCTTGCGCCTCTCGCCGGCGATCCTCTCGTCGTCATCTCTCTCTCTCTCTCTAACTCTCAGCTCTCTCTCTCTGTCTACTCTCTCTCTCTCTCTCTCTGCCTACTCTCTCTCTCTCTCATTTCTCTCTCTCTAGCACTTTCTCTCTCTACAAATCTTTTCTCTTTCCAATATCCCTTCATTTGCAATCTCTCATTATCGGTCTCGGCACACCACCGACCACCACTCTTGTCGTCTAGACCCCAACAACCAAGCCGCTGCCGAGACTCGAGCTCAAGCCAAACCTAGCCGAGATTCGTCGGGCGCTTGCTACTCCGTGCCCGTGCCGTGTCACTACTGTCTTCGCTGCCGTGCTATCAATTCTTCGTGTCCAGGCAAGTCCCCACTTGCTACATGCTATTTATTATTAGTTTACAAATTTAAATCGTATATATATCCCATGTTTTGCCTTATGTTAAATATGGCAACAAAACTGTTCGATGCTTGTCCTCTTAGAAAATCATTATCACATTTGATGGAACTGGATATATAGCATTGGCCCTTGTATTAACGTGTGCAAATTTCGCTGGAAAATATGACCGTTAACGACTAAAACAACCACCCCCAAGTTTAACCGTAAAACTGGAATTTTATTGTACCTGAAAACCGTTAAATTCACCATAAATCATATACACACTAGAATGGTGCGTTCCAGGGCTCAAATCGAAGCCGACCCGATGACATTTAACCCTATACTGGTTTTCTGATATTCCTATACTTAAATTGTGATGATATTTGTATCGGAGTGTGACTCTGGACTGCAGTCCAGAGCGACTCCAGTCTTTGCTTGCTGTTCCGTATTGGGTACCACAGGATTTTCTTAACTCGTATGTTGCGGAACTCCACTGTTTATTATAGGTAAATCTGTTATCTAGACAACACAATTGGTTTCATTCTGTTTCGTTACCGTTTGATATTTAATCTGTAATTTAGAAGATCGGGACGCATAACAGTCCCAACAGAATCATGATTGACATATTAATAGTAAACAGTGTATATCTCCTGACGTACAGACGCGATGAAAGATCCGTCTATTGCGTTGAAAACCTTACTGAAAACCCTAGAATTCATCCAACTGTAGCATTGCTAAATTCTGATCTCAACTGGGGTTAAAATGCGTTACGATACGGACATCTGATTCTGAAACCGGATTTCCAGCCGCGAACGCTTAAAATGAAATGGTTATAATTAATGATCCTGGAACCCGATTGGCTTGAAACTAAATTCGATGGATAGATAACTGAACATACTAAATTTTACCTGTTTATCGTTTCGCTAAATTATATACGTACGTTTCATGATAAATCGTGCAAGTGATAGAATACTGTTTTTATGCCACCTTAATTGTGCTTATAAACTGTTCACGCATCATATCATACCCATATCATTGTAGTGATAACCTAGTGATATCGTGCATTTACCCAGTGTTAGGTTCTAGCGATGATTGTGGCAAGTACGTCAGTGTTCGTGTATCCGTGATTAAGTGAAAGTGATACGTACTTGTACACAATCAGTGACCCTATTTCTATTGCATTGTCGACGTCTGTGGGATGCGTGTACGTGTGACTATAAGTGGTATGGGACACTTATGGAAGCGCTTGCACGGGTGTCACAGATAAGGCATCCGACACTGCCATTTATCTTAGATATTAGTCGGGACGTGCTTGATGGAGGTCCTGCCTCCAGTTCTCGCGCAGACTTGTCACGGATCGATTAGTATTTAGGGTTATGGTTAGCGTTTGATGTAGACCACGGGGTGTGGGGTAGTTTAAGTGTGAGTCCAACAGAATCTCAGGAGTCCCATGCCGGCTTATATATTTAGGGAGATATATGGAGATTTACAGGGTATGTGATATACACCGTGATATACATGTTACATGTTGGGCCCGTGGTCCCTTGCCCTTGGGTCCTACCCTTGGGTGGAGGACACTCGTGAGTGGTTGACTCTCACACTTGGACTGACGATAGGCTTAGTGAACTGTACAGTGAGACTTAGAGACTGATAGGAATACTGGCATTGAGATATCTTATTTACTGTGCTGACATACGTGACATATAGTTCTACTGCTTTACTGTTCCGCTGCATTGATTACTGCACATTCATATTCATGCTGTCATTGATTTACTGTTTCACATACCTATTACCATTGATAGAATTATCACATGATTTTATATATATTATATTGCTATTGTGTCGCTCTGATGACCTGAGTATGCATGCTCAGTGTGAGGAGAAGATTTAGCCTGGACCAGTGCATCACAAACTTCTTGACTTGCCATTCCGAGTTACAATCGTTTGTTCCACTTCAGGTCAGTCTTTACATTGTTTCCTTCAATTACTGCATTTCTCATTACCTGCGTATCATTTACTGTTTACCATGAAAAACTAGAAGCCGAAGTATGACTACGGCAGGACATTTCCTTGACCGTAGGAGCATGGCTGGCCTTGTCTATCCCTCGTATTCCATATTTTAGGAAGCGGGGCGTGACATGGTTTAGTTGGTATCAGAGCCAGGTTTTGCTTCGATTGGGATTGCAGTTTTCCGTATAGAGCTTGAAAATCTATGACATCCCTCAGTCTAGATTGTAAACTTGATATCCTTGGTCCTTATTCACATTGTGTATCCTGTTATCCATCCGTTAGGGTTTCGGGCGACTTGGCAGAGTGACGAGGTTGTAATTGTGAACTACCTCATAGTTACAATACTGTACCCGGTTTAAGTGACTTAGAGCCCTACAGTTGATTTCCACTTGTAATGAATCTCATCACATCTGATATTCTTGAATCCTTGCCCAATCCGTAATCTATTTTGATTCTTATAGCTTATGCCTTATATCGTCCTCAAAATTATTGTTTTAAGATCATGTCGTCCAACGAATCTTTCTATATCTCCACTCCCCAGAATCAGACCGTTGAAATTCTGAGGGTACTGCAGGTCTGAAGGGAGCCCAGGAGCGAACGAACGACTTATTAGCGGAAGGTCTGAGAAGGCAGGTGAATCAGGCACCAGTGGGAGTCTCCAGTCGTAAAGGGATCCCCGTTAGACGAGGAAAAGAGAGGAAGATGAAGCGCCAATTTGTTTCTCCGCGGCAGAAGCAGCAGAAGATCCCATGTTGTGGGTACTGTAAGAGGCCAGGACATCTTCAGAGGGATTGTCGCCGCGCCCAAGTGAAATGTCTGATTTGTGGATCCAGCGAACAACTCATCAACGGTTGCCCAGAAAGGAAAGAACTACAAGGAGGAAACTCGTCCACTCTCCCCACTTCTGCCAAATGAGGATTTTCGCGTAGTTCGAACTTCGACGATAAGGCGGACCTAACGCATGATTCAACCCACGCGACAAGAATGTGACGTTATAGTTGTCGAAGAAGGATTTTTCATGTTATCTACTTTCAGTAATAATGTTGTCACCTTTTTATGAATATTTCTTTCCGTTTGAAATCTTGTATCCGCTGAACTCTTGATTGAATGCAATAAAACTTGAATCATAAAATGTGTATCATTCTCTTGTCATTTCCCTTGTTCATACTGTTCATTAGCAAAACATTTTAATCTTAATTTTTCCAATTCTTGACGCCGCATACCTTCCCATATTTCGTACACTTATCCATTTTCCTGATGTATTCTACTATCTAATCATGACTTTTCTTTTTAGACCATGGCCCATCCCGGAGCAGCGCCGCATCTAAATGAGGATGCACAGTCATGCGTTTCCTTAGACCGCACACTGATGAGTTCTGACGACGAGATCAACGGTCCCCAAGTCAACTTCAGAAACAACGATTCAGAGGACGAAGGAGTAGCCGCCCCAGAGGTTAACGTGTTAGCTGATTCCGACGAAGAAGAAGGAGATCCTGAAGAGAGCCCTATAGAGGAAGACCCGATAGAGGAAGATCCCGATGAAGACCCGATAGAAGAAAATCCAGTTGAGGAAAATCCCGTGGAAGAAAATCCAGAAGAAGAGAATCACATGGAATCGGACCTCGATGAAGAAGCTCCATCCGAGGAAGAAGGACCAGAAGATCAAGACCCTACTGTTGAAGAACTTCCAGCGACGATGCCTGCGAGGTGATATGGAAATGGACGCCCCTACCTGAGTGCGCGAGCCTACCGCAACCTGCTGAATCTCCACAACCACAACTGACGGAATTTCTTTTGATGTTGTCTTTCTGGCCAAATAAACTGTGTATAGTTTAGGGCCACTTTTCGCCTTTGGGAGTGCCTTGTTTCAAATTTTCTTAAATGAAATAAATCTTCTGAATTCGTAAACCTTTTGATTATTGGATCGCTTGATACTTGTTTACTGCCCAGATCCATTTGTTTTTCTGATGAGTTCCCTGACTATCCACCCCTACTCGTTGTATAGTTTCCACCCTCGTTTCAATTAGAAAGCACCGCACCCTGATCCTTGGAATGAGCCACCATTCATCCTTCGTCTGTACCCTGTTTGAGATCCTTCTGGGAGGAGGACCTTCCTTATGAATTACCGAGTTCATTAACTTTTCAAATTCTTGATTCATAGGATTTACCGATCGTTAGTCTCTCCCATATTTTTACCTTGTAGTCCTTTTGTTGCTCACCATTACTTTCTGTGCTGACCCGATCCCAGTCTCCTTGATCTTCAGCCTACAGCCGCCACACTGCGACCTTCTGAATGAGCCACATATCCTTGTAACCCTTACCCTAGCTAGCCTATACATTTTTGTGTTCTTCCTATTACCCTGAATATATATAGGGACTTTATTATTCGAGATTTGGTTTCCAGTAGTTTGCATTTGTCGAGGAGTACGTGTTATTGACTAATTAGTTTTATGTATTGTAAGCACACTACTATTATCTTCAGTTTTCAGTAGCGCACCCTTCCACCGCGCAAATTTTATTCCATGTTTCTTAGATTCACTATACAAGTTTTCTAAATCATTTTAAACCTATTTTTTCGATACATTGTCCTAAAATGTTTTAACATACCGACAAAGCTTTCACTACTTTATTATCATTACTTTATTTTCGGATGTTGTGCTTATGTTTATTATTATAAATGATTGTGCCTTGTACTCATTAATTCTGCCGTTCTACCTTTGATATACTTATACGTGCAATATTTAAGTTTCGATTTTATCGAGTACGCCTCGAATATCATTGTTCGTTATTGCTGTTATTACTATTCTCATATACATATAGGTTGCCTTTGTAGTTGTTCCTGTCTTATACTTATTTAAACCTATATTTTTGCAAGTTGTTCTTACATATATAAACCTTCAAATTCTTCACCCGCCTATTTCAAGTAAATCTTTATGTGTTAGTTTGCAATATAATAGCTTCCGCCTATATTTGTATTACTTATAGTTTATTTTAAATTTCGAAGACGAAATTTTTGTAAGGGTGGGATGATGTAATACCCGGTTTCCTTTTATACGCCAATGTCCGTATTTATATAAATTATCACTTACAAGTTTGTTAGTTTGAATTTAAAATTCTTTAAGTTAGTTTAAAAACCCTATTACCTATCCATTTTACATCTTTCCCAGATTCTTTTATTTGCTATTTCCAGACCGGCCCCTTTTCCCTAAAATTTTCCCTATCCTTATTTATTCCCAAACCCAAGCCCGGCCTCACCCTCTTTTCCTCACAATTCTTTTGATTTCCAAAACCACATCCTATTTTCTAACCTATATTTTCCTCAGCCATTTCATTCATTTCCCCCCCCACATTTCTTTCCCAGCCTGGGCCACTCCCTCTCCCCTTTAATTCTTTTTATTTTTTAGCCCAGCTCTTCAGCCCAGCAGTCCCCAGCCCAAATCCCATATATTTCTCTATTTGATTTTTTATTCTGCAGCCCAGCAGCCCGAGCCCAGGGCAATTTATTAAACCATTTTCCTTTTCTCCAGAGCCGGCCTACATTCCTTCACCATTTTCCCCTTATTTCTTCGGCCCACTCTTTCTAAACCCAACACCCCACTCACTCCCGCGCCCGCTTCAGCCCACAACTCGCACACGCTCCCCGACCCGACCCGCTTCGACCGTCTTCCCCAACGGCACTCTTTCCCGCCTCTTCCGCTTACGCCCGCGTTCCTCGCCTCCACCGACGCCCGCGCTCGCGCACGTTACACCCACGACGCGCGATCCCGTCTCCGTATCTCTCCTCTCGTACACACCCACTCACTCTTTTCCTCACCTCACTATCTCCATCTCCCTCGTTCTCTTCCTTCCTCCCCTCTCGACCCGCACCCGCAATCGCCACCACCGCCGGCATCACCACCTCTTCTCGCTCCTCCCTCGCTCTCCCTTCTCCTTCATCAGAACCCCGACTCACTCCCTCAGCCGAGCCCGATCTCCCCTGCACCCATCAACTGACCCCTGCACCCCGTTTTCCCTTATTAGTTTCCCACGTCGACGGCCGCCGCCATCATCCCCGAGCACCCTCACCTGCACCCCCTCACCAGAACCCATCGCATCTCATCGACACCCCAGCCGACTACCTCCTTTCTTCATCCGCCTCCGCTCGACACCGCGACCACCATAGCTCCACCCCGTGCAACCATCACCGGCCATCTTGCGCCTCTCGCCGGCGATCCTCTCGTCGTCGTCTCCCTAAACCCTACGCCGTCACCTCATCATCATCATCATCGTCGTCATCTCTCTCTCTCTCTCTCAGATTTCTCTCTCTCTAACTCTCAGCTCTCTCTCTCTGTCTACTCTCTCTCTCTCTCTCTCTCTCTCTGCCTACTCTCTCTCTCTCATTTCTCTCTCTCTAGCACTTTCTCTCTCTACAAGTCTTTTCTCTTTCCAATATCCCTCCATTTGCAATCTCTCATTATCGGTCTCGGCACACCACCGACCACCACTCTTGTCGTCTAGACCCCAACAACCAAGCCGCTGCCGAGACTCGAGCTCAAGCCAAACCTAGCCGAGATTCGTCGGGCGCTTGCTACTCCGTGCCCGTGCCGTGTCACTACTGTCTTCTCTGCCGTGCTATCAATTCTTCGTGTCCAGGCAAGTCCCCACTTACTACATGCTATTTATTATTAGTTTACAAATTTAAATCGTATATATATCCCATGTTTTGCCTTATGTTAAATATGGCAACAAAACTGTTCGATGCTTGTCCTCTTAGAAAATCATTATCACATTTGACGGAACTGGATATATAGCATTGGCCCTTGTAGGGATGGATAACGTGTGCAAATTTCGCTGGAAAATATGACCGTTAACGACTAAAACAACCACCCCCAAGTTTAACCGTAAAACTGGAATTTTATTGTACCTGAAAACCGTTAAATTCACCATAAATCATATACACACTAGAATGGTGTGTTCCAGGGCTCAAATCGAATCCGACCCGATGAACTTTAACCCTATACTGGTTTTCTGATATTCCTGTACTTAAATTGTGATGATATTCGTATCGGAGTGCGACTCTGGACTGCAGTCCAGAGCGACTCCAGTCTTTGCTTGCTGTTCCGTATTGGGTACCACAGGATTTCATTAACTCGTAGGTTGCAGAACTCCGCTGTTTATTATAGGTAAATCTGTTATCTAGACAACACAATTGGTTTCATTCTGTTTCGTTACCGTTTGATATTTAATCTGTAATTTAGAATATCGGGACGCATAACAGTCCCAACAGAATCAGGATTGACATATTAATAGTAAACAGTGTATATCTCCTGACGTACAGATGCGATCAAAGATCCGTCTATTGCGTTGAAAACCTTACTGAAAACCCTAGAATTCATCCAACTGTAGCGTCGCTAAATTCTGATCCCAACTGGGGTTAAAATGCGTTACGATACGGACATCTGATTCTGAAACAGGATTTCCAGCCGCGAACGCTTAAAATGAAATGGTTATAATTAATGATCCTGGAACCCGATTGGCTTGAAACTAAATTCTATGGATAGATAACTGAACATACTAAATTTTACCTGTTTATCGTTTCGCTAAATTATATACGTACGTTTCATGATAAATCGTGCAAGTGATAGAATACTGTTTTTATGCCACCTTAATTGTGCTTATAAACTGTTCACGTATCATATCATACCCATATCATTGTAGTGATAACCTAGTGATATCGTACATTTACCCAGTGTTAGGTTCTAGCGATGATTGTGGCAAGTACGTCAGTGTTCGTGTATCCGTGATTAAGTGAAAGTGATACGTACTTGTACACGATCAGTGACCCTATTATTCTATTGCATTGTCGACGTCTGTGGGATGCGTGTACGTGTGACTATAAGTGGTATGGGACACTTATGGAAGCGCTTGCACGGGTGTCACAGATAAGGCATCCGACACTGCCATTTATCTTAGATATTAGTCGGGACGTGCTTGATGGAGGTCCTGCCTCCAGTTCTCGCGCAGACTTGTCACGGATCGATTAGTATTTAGGGTTATGGTTAGCGTTTGATGTAGACCACGGGGTGTGGGGTAGTTTAAGTGTGAGTCCAACAGAATCTCGGGAGTCCCATGCCGGCTTATATATTTAGGGAGATATATGGAGATTTACAGGGTATGTGATATACACCGTGATATACATGTTACATGTTGGGCCCGTGGTCCCTTGCCCTTGGGTCCTACCCTTGGGTGGAGGACACTCGCGAGTGGTTGACTCTCACACTTGGACTGACGATAGGCTTAGTGACCTGTACAGTGAGACTTAGAGACTGATAGGAATACTGGCATTGAGATATCTTATTTACTGTGCTGACATACGTGACATATCGTTCTACTGCTTTACTGTTCCGCTGCATTGATTACTGCACATTCATATTCATGCTGTCATTGATTTACTGTTTCACATACCTATTACCATTGATAGAATTGTCACATGATTTTATATATATTATATTGCTATTGTGTCGCTCTGATGACCTGAGTATGCATGCTCAGTGTGAGGAGAAGATTTAGCCTGGACCAGTGCATCACAGACTTCTTGACTTGCCATTCCGAGTTATATTCGTTTGTTCCACTTCAGGTCAGTCTTTACATTGTTTCCTTCAGTTACTGCATTTCTCATTACCTGCGCATCATTTACTGTTTACCATGAAAAACTAGAAGCCGAAGTGTGACTACGGCAGGACATTTCCTTGACCGTAGGAGCATGGCTGGCCTTGTCTACCCCTCGTATTCCGTATTTTGGGAAGCGGGGCATGACACTTTTTATAGGCTTACATCTTTTACATTTAGTCCCATGACTTGTACAAAAATTGGCTTATTGCCTATTAAAAACAAAAATAATTTTTATTTTTTATTTCTCTTTTCTTTTCATTGGCTGGCTCACTCTTCATGCTTGGGCTTGACTTAGGCTCGGGGTTAGGATTGGGCCCACTTAGCTTTGATTTTAATTTTGGCTCTGGTTTTGAGCTTGATTTTGATTTTTGAGTTTGGCAACGGGATGTGTAACGACCCTAATATTACTATACCTTCGAGTTTTCTTTGTTTCGTAAAATATTGTATTTATTTATTCTTAATATTTTTTGTTTTCTATTAAATATATTATTTTATTATTCCATCTATTTTTTCCCAAACCCATTTGTTTATACTAAATCTTAACCTATTCAAAATTAAATGCAAGACATGACCCAGCCCATAACCCAAATCCAATATCATTTTTATTTTCTTTTATAAAAATATGAGCCCAAAATCCCACTTTCTTTTCATGCAACAACATATATTTAATTCTAACTGAATATGTGCATGAACAACCTTGTAGCTCATTGGATAAGTCCTTACATTGTTATTTCATAGATCACATGTTCAAATCCCCATTCTCGCAATTATTTTTTTATATCAATTTTTTTTATTCTTCTCATAACATACAAATGAGACCTTTCATTTCATTTTCTTTTTAACTTCCAAAATAATTAGAATCGTTATGAGCCGTGATTTATTAGAATTATGGTGGCCATAAACTTTTTTATATCTCACTACTCTTTCTTTTCATCATCACACCTATCTATCATTTCACATATCCCTCTTCATCTAAATTCTCCGAAGAAGAACGTGAAGAAATTCTCAAGGAGGTCTCGCTAGTAACGCGAGGCTATCGTCGGATAGACAAGTCCGGTGACAATACCGGCTTGTGTATATAAGTCCCTTCTCTCTTTCCCTCCTTCCATCTCTTTCTCTTTCTCTTTATTTTTTTTATATTTCCATGAAAAACTTCCCTTGTCATATCATAGTCCCTAAATAATTAATTAAATGGATACATATATAAATAATGAACACACACAAATATACACACATATGTAATTTGTAAAGTCTTTTTCATTACTCTCAATCCATATGTTAAGATTTCATAATGACCGATTAGGATTGCATCGTTTGTTATTGTATTTTAAATTACTTTATTTAAATTTGTAAAAAAAAATGAAGTTACGAATAAATACCATGATTTCCTCATTCTCACATATGACGTATCAAAACTTTTATCTTTAAAATAATTTTTCAAAATTAATTTTCATATCTGGAAATCCTAAGAAAATTAGGATAAATAATAGATAGAATTTCAGGTTTACGGTAAAAATTTCATATCAAACCGAATAACGGTTTAGAAGTTACGTAATTTTTATTCACTGTTTTTTAAACTAGAAAACTGTCAATAAGGGTCTTCGTCGAGTGGCCACAACTCTATAATCCTTAATCCAAATTTAGTGCTTTCAAATGTTTTGAACATCTACATCGAAATATCTAGATTTTCTTACTTTTATATTTTTACTCAAAACCGACGTAAAATATAGAAAACTGTGTTACAATATTAAGTGACGAATCTGGACAGAATCTGTCCTGATTCGCACACTGTTTTTAAATTAGATATAACTCAAACTCCCGATGTCCGTTCGTGACAAACTTTAGATGTATAGATGAATAATTGATAAAGATATAATTTTCTGTATATTAGATTACTTAGAAATGCATGAAACAACCTGATAAAGGCTTTGCAATATAACATATAGTTGCTGTCCAGAAATCTGAATTTCTGTTTTAAACTTTGATATTAAAATGATCATAACTAGAGTTTAAAAAATCCAAATCGTGTGAATCTTAGTGTTTTTTATAAGTATATCGTAAGACCTACAATTTTCTAATAATCATCGTAACCTGAAACCTGATGGAAATTGACCGAAACTATGTTTTAAAAATATGTGACGGTGCCGAATAGATTCTGATCTGTTTTGCGTGACGATACGAAAACAGATATACCTCCCAAATCGATAGTCGTATTTATGTGAAACTGGAACTCACGCATGAAAAACACTTAGAGCCATATTTCTGTTTATATTCCACATTCGTTCAACTTGATTAATTAGTCGTACATAATATTTCTTTACAGTATTGTTTATGGTAGTTACTCGATTAATATACTTGACTCACTTCATGCTATTCGAACATGTATACATATTTATCTTGATCATTAAATTGTTGTATGTACATAAAGACGATAATTAAATACTTGAGTTGTATTTTGAAAACTATACAGAATTATTTTTACATAAAACCCCTCAAGTTATACCAAATTACAATAAGGACCCTAGTAAACATAGGTGTAAGCGGGACCGGTCTCTTGAGCCTCAGGGAGCCGGAGATATGGGTGCTTTCCTATTTAAGATAGACAACTTAACAAACGGTGTTATCAACACGGTAATCGTCTTTAAAAAAGACACAAATCCTACCGTCCATATGCAGCGGTTACCGCTAACATCAAAACTTAATTCAGCATTTCAATTTCTTTTCTAATTGTTCTGATTCAGACTGAGTCTCATTATAATCAATCTGACTTGAATATGATTCAAGTATAATCTACAATATAACAATTCAATATGAATCCATGAATCCATATATTCAATCTGTTCAATCTATACAATCTATATAACTTGACCGAACCGAACCATGGATATATTCCATTTACATGATTATCCAGTTACATCCATTTCCATTTATACGATATCATGGTTTCGGCAAGTCTTCCATTTACAATACAAGTCTTCCATTTACATTTACAAAACAGTATAAACAATACAATTTACAATATAATATATCAATACAATTAAGATATCGCGGGGTTTAAGGGGTAGATTGGTACGAAAGGTGTTAGAAGTGGCACGAGACTGCAAGATTTAAGACGCCTAACTTGAATTCAATTGTCGTTGTTCCAGGTTGTATAACGGAGCCTTGTACTTCCATTTGCCTTTAGTCTCTGGCATATAGAGACTTCTCTCGTATACACTGGCATCCTTCTGTACCAAGCTACAAACAACATCGTTAATAAATACAACAATATAACCATATAATACAACTTTAAAAGTTACACACACTCTCTCTCTGTCTATTCTATTTCTCCCTTATCTTTGGGACTTACCGACCGATTTGTTCGTTGACGATATTCTCTTTCTTCTTCTTTGAATGTCGTCAGGTGATTCGGACCTTCCAGAGATCGAGCCTAGCACTGAAGACTTGGACCAGTTTATTGAAGATCCTGAGCTATAGTTACACTTGTACACATTTCATTTCAGTACTTTCCATTTCTGTTATGCCATTGTTTAGGCATTGCTTTCATTCAGATGTATTTACTTTTCCATGCATTGTACAAAAGAATGTATATAAATAAAGTTGTTGTTTCATCACATTTGTCTCTTGTGTATATTTCTTTTATATTGCTTAGATACGCTTAGCGTATTTACTTCAGAGTAAATACGTAGCGGCCTCGTCGCGTCCCCTTCGCCGTACACTGGGAAGCGGGACGTGACAGGTTTTGTTGGTGGCCCATGCAAGTCAGAGCTGTATGGAATACTACCATACAATTCTGTTCCGCGTGAACAATTTAAGCAATATAACACAAGAACCAGCAACTAAAATATTCTTTACAATTCATATTTCTTGAATCGTATCATTTCATATATTTTGAATCTGTCTTAACCCAAAATTCCCTCACCTCTTTTACAATCTTACCAAAACCTTCGCATTCTTTAGTTCCTTCACATATTTTTCATACACTATCTGTACTTCAGTCACCAAACTTTTCTTAAATCTGTTACACTTTCCTTTTACAAATTTCGAGGACGAAACTTTTATAAGGAGGGTAGAATGTAACGACCCTAATATTACTATACCTTCGAGTTTTATTTCTTTAGTAAAATATTGTATTTATTTATTCTTAGTATTTTTTGTTTTTTATTAAATATATTATTTTATTATTTCATCTATTTTTTCCCAAACCCATTTCTTTAAACTAAATCTTAACCTATTCAAAATTAAATGCAAGACATGATCCAGCCCATAACCCAAATCCAATATCATTTTCATTTTCTTTTATAAAAATATTAGCCCAAAAGCCCACTTTCTTTTCATGCAACAACATATATTTAATTCTAATTAAATATGTGCATGAACAACCTTGTAGCTCGTTGGTTAAGTCCTTGCATTGTTATTCCATAGATCGCATGTTCAAATCCCCATTCTTGCAATTATTTTTTTTATCAATTTTTTTATTCTTCTCGATCGCTCGGAGATCGAGCCCAGCGCTGATGACTTGGACCATTTCGTTGAAGACCCAGAACTTTAGTTCATTGTACACTTTATTTCAGTACCTTTCCTTTTCTATTATGCTATTATTTAGGCATTGCTTTATTTCAGTTGTATTTACATTTCCATGCATTGTACAGAAAGAATGCGAATAAATAAAGTTTCTATTTTATTATATCTTGTCTCTAAAGTTGATGTTTTATTATATCTTGTCTCTTGTGCATTTACTTTTATATTGTTTAGATATGCTTAGCGTATTTACTGTGAGTAAATACGTAATGGCCTCATCGCATCCTCTGCCCGTATGCTGGGAAGCGGGGCGTGACTTGATTAATTAGTCGTACATAATATTTCTTTACAGCATTGTTTATGGTAGTTACTCGATTAATATACTTAACTCACTTCATGCTATTCGAACATGTATACATATTTATCTTGATCATTAAATTGTTGTATGTACATAAAGACGATAATTAAATACTTGAGTTGTATTTTGAAAACTATACAAAATTATTTTTACATAAAAGTATTGATATGTCATATGTGAGAATGAGAAAATCATGGTATTTATTTGTAACTTCATTTTTTTTACAAATTTAAATAAAGTAATTTAAAATACAATAACAAACGATGCAATCCTAATCGGTCACTATGAAATTTTAA
This sequence comes from Agapanthus africanus, assembly GCA_030015575.1. NCBI lineage: Eukaryota > Viridiplantae > Streptophyta > Magnoliopsida > Asparagales > Amaryllidaceae > Agapanthus > Agapanthus africanus. The sequence continues at coordinate 180,897,733 of CM057342.1, read as the reverse complement.
TATATGGATTGAGAGTAATGAAAAAAACTTTACAAACTACATATGTGTGTATGTTTGTGTGTGTTCATTATTTATATATGTATCCATTTAATTTAGGGACTATGATATGACAAGGAAAGTTTTTCATAGCAATATAAAAAAAATAAAGATAAAGAGAAAGAGATGGAGGGAGGGAAAGAGAGAAGGAACTTACATACACAAGCCGGTATTGTCACCGGGCTTGTCTATCCGTCGATAGTCTCGCATTACTAGCGGGACCTCCTTGAGAATTTCTTCATGTTCTTCTTCGGGGAATTTAGATGAAAAGAGATATGTGAAATGATAGAAATTTGTAATGATGAAAAGAAAGAGTAGTGAGATATAAAAAATTTTTATGGTCACCATAATTTTAATAAATCATGGCTCATAACCATTCTAATTATTTTGGGAGTTAAAAAGAAAATGAAATGAAAGGTCTCATTTGTATGTTATGAGAAAAAAAATTGATAAAAAAAATAATTGCAAGAATAGGGATTTGAACATGTGATCTATGGAATAACAATGTAAGGACTTAACCAATGAGCTACAAAGTTGTTCATGCACATATTTAATTAGAATTAAATATATGCTGTTGCATGAAAAGAAAGTGGGCTTTTGAACTCATATTTTTATAAAAGAAAATGAAAATGATATTGGATTTGGGTTATGGGCTGGGTCATGTCTTGCATTTAATTTTGATTAGGTTAAGATTTAGTTTAAAGAGATGGGTTTGGGAAAAAATAGATGGAATAATAAAATAATATATTTAATAGAAAACAAAAAATACTAAGAATAAATAAATATAATATTTTACTAAAGAAAGAAAACTCGAAGGTATAGTAATATTAGGGTCGTTACAGGATGCAAATATTGACCCCAACACTATTTCTTCCGATGAGTCAGCTCGTTGGTTAGTCACTATGAATGAAGAAATTGTGTCTCTTCACAAGAACCAAACATGGAAGCTCGTTAAGCTCGAAGGAGGAAAGAAAGTAGTTGGTTGCAGGTGGATTTTCAAAAAGAAGGAAGGAGATCAAGGGGTTATAGATACTCGATACAAGGCACGGTTGGTGGCTAAAGACTATTCACAGGTTAAGGGAGTGGATTTCGCTGAAGTATTTTCTCCGGTTGTAAAACATACATCTATTCATGTCTTACTTGGTTTGGTAACTATGCAGGATTTGGAGCTTAAGCAGCTCGATATTAAGACCGCTTTCCTACATGGTGATTTGATAGAAAAGATCTACATGCAACAACCCGAATGTTTCTAAATTGAAGAAAAGAAAAACCACGTTTGTTTGTTAGAGAAGTCTCTCTATGGTTTGAAGCAGCCATCTAGACATTGCACAAGAAATTTGATTCCATCATGAGGGATATTGGTTTTACGAGAAACAAGGACGACAATTGTGTTTATTGCAGTAAGTTTGTCGATGGTTCTTTCATATACTTGTTGTTTTATCTTGATGATATGTTGATAACATCAAAATATATGGTTGATATTCATAAACTTAAGGAACAGTTGAAAGGAATGTTCGAGACTAAAAATTCAGGAGTGGCCAAGAAAATTCTCGGTATGGATATTAGGCGCGATCGCAAGGGATATAAACTTTATTTGTCTCAACAGTGATACGTTAAGAAAGTTTTGGAGCGTTTTGGCATGAAAGACGCTAAATCAGTAACTACCCATTTGGCGGCTCATTTCAAACTTTCAGCTTATTCCTCACCACAAACTGAGGAAGAAATTAAGTATATGTTGCATGTTCCTTATTCGAATGCGGTGGTTTATACCTGACCTGACATTTTACATGCAGTTAGTGTTGCTCGTCGCTATATGGCATCTCCTGGTAAAGGTCATTGGAAAGCGGTGAAATGGATTTGATGATACCTATGAGGTACGTCTGATGTGGGGTTGGAGTTTGGAAGAAACAATGACAGATTAGTTAGTTTTAGTGATTCTGACTATGCAAGTGATCTCGACAGGCGAAAGTCAATCACCGACTATGTATTCTCTTTAGGAGGATGTGTTATTAGTTGGTGTTTACTGCCGAAGACTGAGCTGAGATGCGGAGGACGTCTATCCTGAATTTGGGGGCAGATGTTATTTGGATATATCCATCCACCTCGACGAAGATACCAAGTTGATTTATGGCACCGTATATCGAAGGTTTGGATAGGTGCGACCAATGTAGAAGACTTCATCAGATTCCTCCTCATTTTTGAGGGCTTTTTGATTGTGGGGACACACTTCCCTACAGGAGCAAGCCCCTGCAGTTAATTACGTTACCACATTGCGATAACCACTTTCTCCTGCTCCGGCAGTTTACTTTGCGTCATGTGTATTTTGTTTGTTTTGGTTGCCCGTGGATTGTATACGGAGACTATTTTACGTCGTCGCCCGTAGGGCGCAGATTAGTCCAAATCATTATATATTAAGGACCGTTAATCTAGCTTGAGATTAAGATCGACTTAAATATATGAGCATTTGGGCTCAATTTATTTTAATTAAGGATACGTTAGTCTTATTTTGAGACTATGATCAACTTAGAAATATTTTAAGGATCATTACATTTAGTCAAGATCCAACAAGAGAGCATTTGGGCTCAGCTGCAAGAAAAGCTTCAGAGAGACTTAGCCAATTTGTGCTCGGTCTTGGGCTTTTTTCTTTTATTCAGAAATGCTAAGCACTTATTTGTTACTCGGGCGCTCACGTGTGAATCACGTGAGGCGTACAGATATGGGCGCTGCCCAATCGGTGCTAAGCACTTAGTCATTTTGACTAGGTATATATAGTGCTAAGCACTTCAAATGGTGCTCATGTGGGGAGCACGTGAGGCGTTGAACCTTCTATTTTGGGCTCTCACGTGGAAAACACGTGAGGCGCTATAATAATGCTAAACACTAATTTTTCTGTGGTGCTCACATATGTTTCACGTGAAGCGCCTGTTTCCCCATTATCTAATCTAATAAAAGAGCAAAGCTTTGTTGAATTTAATGAGGCAACGCCTCACATGCTCTCCATGAGGGCGCCAGCGCCAGCGCCAATAGGATTAAATCCTATGGTGGCGCCTCACGTGCTTCTCATGCGGGCGCCAATGTGCAAAGCACAGAAGAATTCATTACATAAGAGTTAAACTCTTAGATGATACCTCACATGCTCTTCACGTGAGCGCCAATGTTCAAAGCACAGAAGAGTTCATTACATACAAGTTAAACTCTTAGATGGTGCCGGACGTGCTCCTCACGCGGGCGCCAGTGTGCAAAGCACAAGAATACCCATCTTAGGAATTAAATTCTTAAGTGGCGCACACGTGCACAACATGTGAGCGCCAGCATCCATGTAGAATTAAATTCTACAATATTCTATGTTAAACAGAGCTGTTGGATCAAAGATCCAATGGAGATGATAAATCATCAAAATAAAGAATTAATTTTGTTGGGAGAAAACATTTCAATCTTTCTAAAATAATAAAGATACTTTCGGTTGGATCAAAAATCCAATTATAGAATAAAATTCTATTTTGGAATATGTTCACTCAATCTTTCTAAACAAGAAAGATTGCTTCATGTAATACAGAGAACTCTTAGATTAAAAATCCAATGGTGATTAAAAAAATCACTATTTTACAGAATAAATTCTGTATATGGGAAAATATTTCCCCAATCTTATTAAAAACAAGAGAACATATTCTGTAAAAACAGAAGTCCTTAGATCAAAGATCCAATGGTGGGTTTCCCTAACTCAATTTTAAGTCCAATTAAATAACTTGGAATCTCTCAATGAGAGATTTTCTCAGAATTAAGTAACAAACTTGCCTCCACTATATAAAGGACCCGAGACTTCAAGTCTCAGATAGAAGAAAAAAACCCATAAGTTTCTGAAAAATACAGAAAGCTTTCAAAAGAACAGAGAATTCAAGTCTTAAAGAAGAAGAGCTTCATTCTCAAAACCCTAGGTAAAGAAAAGAGATAAAAATATTTCTATCATATCTTAGGGTTTAACCCTTTTTATAAAAAAAAGAACTTGGTTCTTTCTCTGGATCTGAGATCCACAAGACAAGTCTTTCACAAGTTGAGAATTTAATTCTCATCGAGAAGATCTTGTTCTTGAGAATCAAAGATTCGGAGAAAAATAAATTTAAAAGAGAAAGAATATGGAGTCTATAATACTTCAGGAACTCAGTTTCTTCAAATTATGAACTTAGTTCTAAAAGAACATGATCCCAGATCCTCAAAATAATGATCTTGGTGATCGTTAATGGTCAAAATACCAATAAGAGATTTAAGTTCTCTAAAAATATCAACAGAGATTAAATCTCCATATAAAATAAACTAGCGCCTCATGTGCTTCTCACGTGGGCGTCTCTCTTTAATAGCGCCTAGCGCCTCACGTGAAATACACATGGGCGCCATATAAAAAGTACTTAGCACTTCACATATAGCTAAAACGGCTAAGTGCTTAGCATTGATTGGGCAGCGTCCAGCGCCTCACATGCTCCTCACATGGGCACCACAAAAATAATAAGAGTGCTTAGCACTCCATAAATATCCGAAACGGATAAGTGCTTAGCACTGATTGGACAGCGCCCAGCGCCTCACATGCTCCTCGCATGGGCACTACAAAAATAATAAGAGTGCTTTGCACTCCATAAAAAGCCAAAACGACTGAGTGCTTAGCACTGATTGGGCAGCGCCCAGCGCCTCATGTGTTCCTTACGTAGGCGCCACCAAAAAAAAGAGGAAAAAGGAGAGAGACAACCAAAATGGATGAGTGCTCAGCGCTCATTGGGCAGCGCCCATAATTAAATGCTTCACATGACACCCATGTGAGTGTCAGAGCGTTAAATAAGTGCTTAGCCCTTTTGCATAAAAAGAAAATGGCTGAACAAACAGAGCCCAAATAAGTGCTTAACACTTTTGAATAAAAAAGAAAATGAGTAGGCAGACTAAGCCCAAATTGGCTAAGTCTCTGAAGTTCCTTGGAGCTAAGCCCAAATCCTCTTTTGATGGATCTTAAGTAAAAATGATCCTTAAAAACATTGTTAAACTGATCTTAGTCTCAAACATGATTAATGATCTCTCATTGATGAAATAAAAAATGATACTCATCATATATCTTCTGAGGTAATCTTAGTCTCAAATATGACTTACGATTCTTAGGTCCATCACAACCCTTTTTTCTCTCATTGTCTTCAGAGAGGTGGCGGGTCCCGACAACCAACAAGTCCTTTTGTCATACATTGATGCACTTACGAATTGACGTGCACATCTCAAATACTTGCCTCAAACATGGCGGTATTGGACCGGAATGTCCTTAAACTAACATTTGTCCCCAAAATGGGAATGTTGGACCGAAATATCCCTAAACTAAAATTTCGCCTCAAACAGGGCGATAATGGACTGTGATGTCCTTAAACTAAAATAATTGGGTCCAAATGCTCATATGTTTTAAGTCGATCTTAATCTCAAACCAGATTAACGGTCCTTAAATAAAACAAATCCAAATCTAAGATATACGGATTTGGACTGATCCACGCCCTACAGGCGACGACATAAACTAGTCTCCATATACAATCCACGGGCAACAAAAAACAAAAACACACACGACACGAAGTGAACTGCCGGAGCAGGAGAAAGTGGTTATTACAATGCGGTAACGTAATTAAATGCAGGGGCTTGCTCCTGTAAGGAAGAGCGTCTCTACAACAAAAAAAACCCTCATAAAATGAGGGGGAATCTGATGAAGTCTGTTACAACGGTCGCGTTTGTCCAAACCTCCGATATATGGTGCCATAAATCAACTTGGTATCTTGGGAGAGGTGGACGGATAAATCCAAATAGTATCTGCCCCCAGATTCAGGCAAGACGATCCATCCCGGTTCGTCACTATCTCCGGCGGTGAACAGATTCTGGCACGCCCGGCGGGACCTTTTCCACTTTCCACTCTACACTTCATGTGTCGTATTTTGCGAACAAAATCGCGGTTCTCTATGGTTGCCCTTGGATTTGAGGTACTAAAATTTGGTGTCTTGCTCCTATGCAGAAAAAATCGATGGCTTCTAATTGCACAACATGCAACAGCAACACTCGCTCCACCCCAGCTGGAGGAGTAACCTACAGGCCCAACCCGACCTCAATCTTTTCAATGCCGGTAGGACAAGTTACGCAAGCGCCGCAAGAGGAAGCTCCCAAGAGTTTCGGTGTTCTTCGGGACCATGCTCCCACCAGTGAGTAACCTACTGGGTTGTTCTTCGGGACCATGCTCCCACCAGTGAGTTTCGGTGTCTCAGCGCCGCAAGAGGAAGCTCCCTGTCACGTCCCAAAATACGGAACATGACCGGCACTTAGACTACGAACGTCTCAAGGCGTACGTATGCTAAGTAAGCCGAAACCCAGAAATCCAAAGCAAGAGAAGTAGTAGAGAATAGGAAGAACCCTATCAAATCAACCTGTATGCACAAAATATACAACGCCTAAAGGCGAGGATCACAACAGAAAAGGGAACTCCAACCAGCAAGAAACCCATAGAAATATAACGCGCGACTCTAAGGTCGAAAGAATAACATCACTGGTCTCTATCTCAAAAATAAATACATGTTTGGTTGATGGAACTTCTAGATACAACAGAATAATAATATACAAGATATATAATGGGGGTACGATACAAGTAAACCCACCTACTAGCAAATCACCCGAAGGAAACTATGCCCGCAAGCCGTAAAGAAACCTATACGGCAAACCTGCAAGAAACTGGGGCACAACGGGGGTGAGTTGCCAACTCGTGAATAGAAAAACATCTACGCACAGAAATCGCATAAATAACGCAACCTAGGTCAATGATCATAATATATCCTCAAATATATGAATAACACGTAGCCTATAACAAGGCTAGGGTAAATATCTAACCCGAGTGTAATCTCATGTGCCCGTGTCAGTGCCTCAGGTAGCAATATATCATATGGATGATGTATGAATGCATAAAACAGAATGCATGTACTGAATAAAACTGGTTTCATAAATCAGTGAGATTTCTGTATTTAAAAAGAAATGAGGTACCATATATGAAATCAGTATAAAACAGTGCCCAGCATCGACACAAAACAAGTGTCCAAATACCTCAATATCTCTGTGTCACAATCTATGTATCTCAAGTCTCAATATCTAGGGCGCCGTCAGTCCAGACCGGCCCCTACCATCCATCTCAAGACCACGACGGTATCCTCCGGATATCCGACGCGTCGGGTAATATCACCGGTAGGTAGTGCTCCCCTGCCAGGCTCACATCGTCATCATCACGCGCTTCTTGCCCCGGGGTACCTTACCGGGTCCACCATGTACCCGAAACGGTTCATCCGTCTCCTCGAATCGGGTCTCGAAATCCATCAGCAAACTCATGGTGGACGACTCATACATCATGGGAAAACCGCACTTTTTATTTTAAAAGAGGAAAAAGGTTTATTTATGTTTTTGCGGTTTTCCTCCAAATCCAGAAAATCTCATGGAAATCCGAATCCAAAACCTCAATAACACGTAAAATGGTGAATATATGCATGAAAATCCATGAATGCGGCATAACAATGAATAACAGTATGTATGAAGTAGCAGGTAATAACTACAATGTCTAAACTAACATATAAGGCAAGTACACTAATATCATGTCTAACTATTAGCTAACAGGCTGTAATGACCCCAAAATCTTTATACATTTGTATTATCCCTCTTCAAAAATATACCGTATTTATTTGTACTTGGTATTTTCCTCTTTCTATTAAATTTATTATTATTTTATTCCTCAATCTATTATGTATTTTTTTCTAGGTACAATTTCTTTTTCTTATATTTAAGTTTTTAACTTCTCATTCTTATTTTTTCCTTTCATAAATATTTAACCCAAATCCATTATTCTTATTCTCCATAGCCCATCTAAAAAGCCCATTTTCTTTTTAAGCAATATCATATATTTAATTCTAATTAAATATATGCATGAACAACCTTATAGCTCATTGGATAAGTCCTTGCATTGTTATTCCATAAGTCACATGTTCAAATCCCCATTCTTGCAATTATTTTTTATGTTTTTTTTTATTCTTCTCATAACCTACAAATGAGACCTTTCATTTCCAAAATGAATGGTGACCTTTCATTTCTCTTTTAATTCTTATGTTAAATGCATATATTATTATACATAATTCACCATTACACCATCTTAATTGTCCTCCTCCATCTTTTCCTTCCTCATATTTTTCTATCTCTCATTTCTCCCTCTTCACCTAAAGTCCAAGAAGAAGAACATGAAGAACTCTTCAAGAAGGTCTCGCTAGTAACGCGAGGCTGTCGGCGGATAGACAAGCCCGGTGACAATACCGGCTTGTGCATGTAAGTCCCTTCTCTCTCCTTTCCCTCACCTCTTTTTTTCCTCTTGTCATGCATCGTGAACCCCCTATTCTTTTCATATCATAATCCATAAGAGAAGACACACATAAACATATACATATACATAAACATAAGTTTAGATATATATGATTCTATATGGTTTAATAATATCTTATTATCTCTTGTTCAAATTAAAGTATTTTTAATTCTTTCTTCATGATTATGAATGTTTATTACAAGTTGTGAGAACATAGATTTCAATCCATAATATATCTACGATATCTCATGGAATCGGTTTGGTTATTAAAAGAAAGGATAAAGCTTGCATAAAAATACTAGTTAATCTTTTTGCCGATTTTAGTATACACATCAATACCTTTAGGTTTAAAATAATTTTTAGACATTAATTTTTACTTCTGAAAATTTCATGGAATTTACATATGATAGATTATATTATTTTATACATGCTGTAAAAATTTTAGATCGATCCGCATAACGGTTTGGGAATTACATCGTATTTATTCACTGATCGTAAAACAGAAAACTGCAGCTATCGGTCAATTTCTAGGACACATAACTTGGTATACCGGTATCCAAATTGAGCAAACTCAGATGTTTTTGATATCTACATCGAATGATATAGATTTTATTAGTTTTATAGTTTTACTGAAAACCTATCTAAGATAAAGAAAACTGCGTTACAATATTAAGTGACGGATCTGGACAGAATCTGTTCCGATTCGCGCACTGTTTTTAAATTGGACATAACTCGAACACCCGATGTCCGTTTGTGACAAAATTTAGATGTGTAGATGCACCATTTATAGAACTATAATTTTCTGTATATTATATTACTTAGGAATGCATGAAACAACCTGATATAGGCTTTGCAATAGAATATATAGTTGCTGTCCAGAAATCTGAATTTCTGTTTTAAATGCTGATATTAAAATGATCATAACTAGAGCTTCAGAATTCCAAATCATATGAATCTTGGTGTTTTCGATAATTTCATCGAAATACCTACAATTTTCTAATAATTTTTGTAACCTGAAACCCGATAGAAATTAACTCAAACTGCGTTTTAAAAATATGTGACGGTGCCGAATAGATTCTGATCTGTTTTGCGCGACGATACGAAAACATATATATCTCTCAAACCGGTAGTCGTATTTAGGTGAAAGTGGAACTCACGGATGCAAAACATTTAGAGACATATCTCTGTTTATATTCTGCATTCGTTCAACTTGATTAATTAGTCGTACATAATATTTCTTTACAGCATTGTTTATGGTAGTTACTCGAATAATATACTTGACTCATTTCATGCTATTCGAACATGTATACATATTTATCTTGATCATTAAATTGTTGTATGTACTTAAAGACGATATTTAAATACTTGAGTTATATTTTGAAAACTATACAAAAATATTTTTACATAAAACCCCCTCAAGTTTATAAATTACCCTAAGGACCCTAACAATTATAAAACCACGATTCATAATTCTGATTGTCTGACTCGGGTTTGAGTCTGATTAATTTGACTTGAATCTGATTCAAGTCAACCTATAATCTACAAGATTCCAATTCAAAATGAACACATGAATCCATGAATACAATTATCAATTTATACAATTTGGCTGAACCGAACCATGGATATATTCCTTTTACATGATTCTCAGTATTCCATTTACATGACTCTACGATTACAACCGTTTCCTGATATCATGGTTTCGGTCAGTCAGTCAATCAATTATACAATCAATACAATTTACAAGACAAACAATACAATCAAAACAATACGGGGTTTAAGGGGTAGATTGGTACGGAATGTGTTAAAGGTGGCACGAGGTGGTCAGATTTAATACACCTAACATGAATCCAGTTGTTGTTGTACCGTGGCATAAACGGTTCCTTGTACTATACGTGCCCTTAGTCTCTGGCATATAGAGACTCCTCTCGTATACACTGGCATCCTTCTGTACCAAGCTACAAAACTTGAATATATTTCAAGTCAATCTATATTCTTTTATATTCTAACTCAACATGAATACATGAATTCCAGATCCAGTTAACAATCTGTTTGAATGAACCGAACCATGGATATTCCTTTTACATGATTTCCAGTATTCCATTTACATGACTCTACGGTTATAACCGTTTCCTGATATCATGGTTTCGGTCAGTCAATCAGTAAATCAGTCAATCAGTCAATCAGTCAATCAAGTCAATCAAAGTCAATCAAGCAATCATTACAAGTTTACAAGATAACAATACAAACATGACATCGCGGGGTTTAAAGGGGTAGATTGGTACGGAAGATGTTAAAAGTGGAATGAGGTGGTCAGATTAAGACACCTAACATGAATACTGTTGCTGTTGTACCGTGGCATAACGGTTCCTTGTACTCTCCGTTTGCACTGATCTCTAGCATATAGAGATCCCCCTCGTATACACTGGCATTCTTCTGTACCAAGCTACAAACAACTGCGTTAAACAATATTCCATAATATTCTACAACATAATACTCTAGAAAATACTGTTACTCTGCCATTCTCACTCCACTTTTCTTTGGGACTTACCGAGCGACCTGTTCGCTGACGACATTCTATTTCTCTCTTCTTTGAATGTCGTCAGGTGCGTTGGACCAAGTTGAGACCGAGCCTACAAGTGAAGATTTGGAGAAATTCCAGGAAGACCCAGAGCTCTAGACTTTGTACTTGTTCTTCCCAGTACTTCCTTTTATTATTATTATGCCACTGTTTAGGCATTGCTTTTTCATTCCAGTTGTATTTTCATTTCATGCATTGTACGAAGAATGTTATTAATAAAAGTTGCTGTTATTTCAATTTCATTTGTCTCTTATGATTATTTTATATTGCTTAGTTACGCTTAGCGTATGTACTTTTGAGTACATACGTAGCGGGCCTTGTCACGTCCACTTCGCCGTACACTGGGAAGCGGGGCGTGACACAGGCTATGCCAAGCAATAATATTTTCTAAGGTGTACGTGACATGGCAATTACCGATGAAGATGTGTGTGAGCCGGCAATTAAGTGTACGTGGTACATACGCATCATCGGTAATGGTGCTGGTGTCCTAACAGCATGATATCAATAATAGAGTATGAAACATAAAATAAGCATGCGATGCGAAGCGGACCACAAAAATGAGCGGGAGCTGAAAACTAGACGCAACTATAACTAATCTGCATTAATCTAATATCAGTCCTACAAATGGTGCCTTTTGAAATAACACGAATCATGGGGTTTTGAAAATAGGGGCTACGGTGTTTTTATGAAAAGATAAGTCTTTTGAAATATCCGTAGGATCCCTTGACTTGTCTTTTAAAATACGCACGATTCGTAAGCTTTGAAATAGGTAGGAACCGAATCTAATCTAACAACTAACTAAACTAAAGGGCTAAGCTACAAGCTAGACTACAGGTAAGGAAACCGCCTAACATCTGAGTCGATACATATACATACCTGTATATATATTAGTCGGTGATCCCGCCTCAATAATATCATATCCGATACCATATCTATAATCAGACATCCCAAGTCAAGAGTGCGGATCAATCATCAAGATATAGCTCGTACGTAAATCCGTCGTACGGCATCCCCAAATCTGGGTACGGGTCAAAATCATATTCCTCACACTATTCCTCTGGTATCCTCTTTATCCAAGATCATAGTCTAGGGTACAGACCTATGTCTAGTACAATACTAATATCCTCAATATACTCATGATCTGACTACTGATCGACAATCTCGTACAAACCGATATCGTCAGCACATATCATCATCAACGGGGTATACATCGCCCGATACGGCCTAATATCAATATCCTAGCATATCATGCCTCATATCACGATCACATGTCGACCATTTTATTTATAACACTATTCACCCGTATCGCCGCCCCAAGATCCGCTATAACACCAGGACGTACCTCAAGTACGAATCCTACCATATCACCGATATCACAACCTCAACACAAATCTCATCGACTCATCTCAATCCCAAGTATCATCCTCAAATCCGTATGTGAACACATAGTCCCATACCCATGTGAACACATAACTATAAAGAATCGCATGAGCACATATCAATAGGAATGTATGCAAGTATGTATGTGTGTATGTGTAGTGCAACACTACCCTAGGGTTCGCAACACTAAAATAATCCAACACACCAATATCCATCCTAAACATCGTTATTAATCCCAAATAACATATAATAATTGTTGGTGTGTATACGCATCCGTATACACCACCACGGACTGCAGGGGTGCTATACGCCATCCACCCGACTTCTCCCCGTAGATATAAATCTACTCACCTGGTCCTCGCTCGCCGGTGCCGACGTCGCCACGCGCGTGCTTGTCGTCTCGAAGTCTACATGGGGTACCGATTGATCCGTGTCCTTCGGTCTTCAATCTCTGTGCCAAACTCCCCATTGTTGTGCCAACGAAGTTCACTCCCCGATCATGCTCGTCAAGATGGCTCCACGTCGATGAATCTGTATACCGGCTCCCGCCTTAAATATCGAGGCAACTCGGGCATGAAGTTTGCCAGCCGACATGTCCAAGAATGAAGTAGAGAATGTGTAGAATATATTGTCTCAAGACACCCAAGTAATCAGGTGGAGGTAATTCGAAGTTGCCAAGGATGTGTGATGAAATGAGCATAGGATTTTTGGCTTTGGAAAAATGCTTGCAAGGGATTTCATGGGCTCGGCCAGTGAGCAAATTTTCTTCTCTGTGGAATGCAAAACAAAAGAGGTTTTTGTGTTCTGTGGATTCTAAAAAGAATGATGTGTTTTTTTTGAATGAATGTTGAATGATTAATTAAAGCAACAATTGCCTTCCCCTCACCAAACTTGCCAGCACACTCAACAACCCATGCTTCCCACTCTAATAAATTAATCAGCCACATAAGGAAAAACAATTTCCTTTCAAAATGAAAGCAAAACCTCCTACACAGGAAACACCCTGCTCCTATGCTTGCGAAATTGCAAGGAACCCCCTCAAACACCAAGCAGCCCACTCAGATTCCCATGCCCATTAAATGTTGCCACTGTTCATGCTCAAATTTCAGTGCAAGGTATGGCCAAGAAAAATGACAGGAACAAGGTCAATGTATAGTAAAAAATATGGAGGGTGGGGTTAAAGACGGAAAAAGAAAACTGGCAACTCCCAAAATAATCCCGTAACGAATTACGATATTACACCTCAACTGTAAATATATACCCGCATTTGTATTCCGACCGAATACAAATGCAATGAGACAAAAATATTCCTACAATACAATACTAGGATCCGGCTTAAAATAATATTAAAATAATTAATTTCGGAAAATTTTTCAGAAAATTTGAAATTTCACCAGTGGTTCAATAAACAACAAATACTAGCAATTACATAGCTAGAATATATATATTTAATTTTTATAATGAGATATTTGTATTTTGACTTTTTACAGAAAACCCCCTTATTTTACCGATTTTTTTGAAATTTCACCGATACGATTTTCAAAACGTTACAATCTTCCCCCCTTAAAGAAATTCGGTCCCCGAATTTAAATTCAAACTCCCCCAAATACTAAAACATCTAAGAAAAACCATCAAGTCGTCGGGGCTCCGAAATTGTAACTACATAAAACAATTCGTAGCGCAGCGCATGCGCTTGAAAAATGAGTATATAACTCAAATCAAAACTCCGTCAAGCATCCCGCAATCATCGGAGTCATGGGGAAGACATCAATGCCAAATCCAAATCAAAACCAATATGATATAACTCGAAACTATACATGTAAATATCGAATATATATATGTAAGTATCTTAAGGAAATGCATGCAAAATCTCTTTAAGTCGCTGTGCAACGCGTATAACACTGCACAGTGGCGGACGTCTATCATAAGAAAATAACTATATACATATATACCTTTGTTTAAAATGTACGTTCCGCCGTTTTGGAAACAATTTAGAAGGGTCTTCTTGTTTTAAACATTTCGTGTCATATCAGACACGTAGGTAAATACTGAGGCTATAGCTCGCTTTTTGGAAATCCCTTCAATAACTATCAATGCATGCAAAATATATTCAGGTACTGTCCTCTGACTAGGCCTGCTCAGTACGAAAACACATAGCAATATCATAAAAACGTACTGCTCTATAAGAAAAATCAATCCCAAAATACGCGTATGAATACTACGTGCGTCTGGTGCGCACGGAAATCAAAATCCATGAATGTGCCATACATGCGCACAGAAACAACATCTAAGTGCATCGGGTGTGCACGAAACATCTGTCGTAGGCAACATGTGTGCCTGACAGCAAAATCAGGTGCATCTATCGTGCACGAAATCATGAAATCCAATATCAAGCGCCGAATGTGCGCAAAATCAATCAGGTGCACAAGGTGCACAAAACAAATATCGGGTATCACAATCAAAATCGAAGTCCAGTGCATCTAAGTGCACAAAAGGCGTATCACTGCACTGCAAGCATATATAAACTATACCGAGTGCAGGAACGAAATCGTGTGCATGCATACGCACAAAACCAACTCAACTGTTTAAAATCGTAAAATCATAAACATGTGAAACTGAAGCACGAAAACGATATCAAGTGCAACACCGTGCAAAGATCGTAAATCCTCAATCATCAAAATCAAATCATACGAATAAATCACCCAAAACATCGTAATCAACAATGGCGGAATAGTACTGCTCAAGCGCATCCTCTAAGAATCTCGGCCAACTGTCGCGGTCACTAGTGGGACGTCTCGTCGATGATCATGAACTCTGTCCTGTTGATGTGCGTAACCATGACCACTCCTGGGTCAAGGTCTTCACTGTGAATTACCAATCTTTCGGTCCATCGGCTCATCGGCCCTGTCAGGTGTGCTAACGGGGACGATTCCGTTCTGGCACTTCTCTGGTCATCTCTTGGTCAATCATCGCGACCACTCGTAAGACAGCATATCACTGGCGTCGGCCTCTGGCTCTCTGAATGTACATGACACATCTGATCCTGGGTGCAAGTATCATTGCAGCAGTGTCCTGGAAGGAATCCTGCTCACGGTCTCTTCCATGTCTCGTCTCTGCCAACTGTCCGGAAGTCATTGTCCTTTCCTATATCTGCATCTTGCTCTGGAACGACTGCATACTCATCGCGACTCCTTCTGGAAGGTAAGTCCAAGTACCATGCCTCGGCATGCGCATCGCATCTCTGATGTCGGCGGAGTAGAACGTCATCTCATCTAGATCTGGTACGAACCTCTTACTTCACTTTCCTCTAATGTCGTCTTCTTTGGACTCGTCTCGTCGCGGCTGCATGGACTGAGCTCCAACGGCTATCCTCGTATCGGGAGTCTTCCAAGAAATGCATCTCACCACCTAGCATCCGAATTAAGTCGAGCCATCCGATCGAGTCGTCAAAACCTCATAATCCCCCAAGAGCTCAACATCTTGGGCACAGTTTTATAGTACCGAACACATACCACAGCATCGGTGGTCCAGCCGTAGAAGGGCAAACCCAAGCCTCACTAATGGCGCCGCAGAACTGCCGCAAACCCGAAGGTTCCAAGGCTTTCACACGGTCATTAAGTCGAGTTAGGGTTTCATTCTTCTAGAGGGACTATAGAATCGCCTGCATGTCCTTCCGACTACTTTAAACTTGGAATAATAGGTTTCTGACATTCGATCGTCTCTGTCGACTCTCAACGTCTCCGCGTGAAGTCGTCTCTAGCTGGAATCAATATATCTGATGACCTCGCATCGGGGGAGGCGAACGATCCACCTGTCCTAGTCATTCGTCCTCGATGACTAGCGACCTTCTATCATCTCTTCGCACTACGCGTACTGCAATAGCTCCAACATCTAGGGCAATATCTCGTCATTCGCAGCAATAGCTGGCTCACTCGTCCGTACGCTGAACAGTGCCTCAATCATCATGAGTAAGCAATACACCAATGGTCATCAAAATCTGGCCGGCCTCTGTCAGTAGCTTAATTCTGTAGTGCTGATCGGCACGTCCAAGTAATCTCATACATCGATCCATCAAACGCTCGGGGCGTGAAAACACAATAAAAGACACATCTCCGCAATCGTGTGTCGCCGGAATTTCGCCCTGGTCAGTCCTCGTTCGTGACGAGCTCGTGCTGACCGCAACTCTAGCTGTAGCTCTCCCTGCCCGTAATCGCGGCAGCAAAACATAACTGGTACCGATGAGGCTAGATCAGGAATGAATATAATACCGAACAAGGAAATGTACATCCTAAGGCTTCTTAAGTGGAGTAGCGTATCGTAAATATGCCGCGGAACATACCCACGGTACGTCACTCTACTTTAGTCACCTATTCCATCAACCAAGGGTCATCCTACGCTGCGAAGGTTAAAACCTAACGCTCTGATACTAACTTTGTCACGTCCCAAAATACGGAACATGACCGGCACTTAGACTACGAACGTCTTAAGGCGTACGTATGCTAAGTAAGCCGAAACCCAGAAATCCAAACCAAGAGAAGTAGTAGAGAATAGGAAGAACCCTATCAAATCAACCTGTATGCACAAAATATACAACGCCTAAAGGCGAGGATCACAACAGAAAAGGGAACTCCAACCAGCAAGAAACCCATAGAAATATAACGCGCGACTCTAAGGTCGAAAGAATAACATCACTGGTCTCTATTTCAAAAATAAATACATGTTTGGTTGATGGAACTTCTAGATACAACAGAATAATAATATACAAGATATATAATGGGGGTACGATACAAGTAAACCCACCTACTAGCAAATCACCCGAAGGAAACTATGCCCGCAAGCCGTAAAGAAACCTGTACGGCAAACCTGCAAGAAACTGGGGCACAACGGGGGTGAGTTGCCAACTCGTGAATAGAAAAACATCTACACACAGAAATCGCATAAATAACGCAACCTAGGTCAATGATCATAATATATCCTCAAATATATGAATAACACGTAGCCTATAACAAGGCTAGGGTAAATATCTAACCCGAGTGTAATCTCATGTGCCCGTGTCAGTGCCTCAGGTAGCAATATATCATATGGATGATGTATGAATGCATAAAACAGAATGCATGTACTGAATAAAACTGGTTTCATAAATCAGTGAGATTTCTGTATTTAAAAAGAAATGAGGTACCATATATGAAATCAGTATAAAACAGTGCCCAGCATCGACACAAAACAAGTGTCCAAATACCTCAATATCTCTGTGTCACAATCTATGTACCTCAAGTCTCAATATCTAGGGCGCCGTCAGTCCAGACCGGCCCCTACCATCCATCTCAAGACCACGACGGTATCCTCCGGATATCCGACGCGTCGGGTAATATCACTGGTAGGTAGTGCTCCCCTGCCAGGCTCACATCGTCATCATCACGCGCTTCTTGCCCCGGGGTACCTTACCGGGTCCACCATGTACCCGAAACAGTTCATCCGTCTCCTCGAATCGGGTCTCGAAATCCATCAGCAAACTCATGGTGGACGACTCATACATCATGGGAAAACCGCACTTTTTATTTTAAAAGAGGAAAAAGGTTTATTTATGTTTTTGTGGTTTTCCTCCAAATCCAGAAAATCTCATGGAAATCCGAATCCAAAACCTCAATAACACGTAAAATGGTGAATATATGCATGAAAATCCATGAATGCGGCATAACAATGAATAACAGTATGCATGAAGTAGCAGGTAATAACTACAATGTCTAAACTAACATATAAGGCAAGTACACTAATATCATGTCTAACTATTAGCTAACAGGCTATGTGAAGCAATAATATTTTCTAAGATGTACGTGACAAGGCAATTACCGATGAAGATGTGTGTGAGCCGGCAATTAAGTGTACGTGGTACATACGCATCATCGGTAATGGTGCTGGTGTCCTAACAGCATGATATCAATAATGGAGTATGAAACATAAAATAAGCATGCGATGTGAAGCGGACCACAAAAATGAGCGGGAGATGAAACTAGACGCAACTATAACTAATCTGCATTAATCTAATATCAGTCCTACAAATGGCGCCTTTTGAAATAACACGAATCATGGGGTTTTGAAAATAGGGGCTACGGTGTTTTTATGAAAAGATAAGTCTTTTGAAATATCCGTAGGATCCCTTGACTTGTCTTTTAAAATACGCACGATTCGTAAGCTTTGAAATAGGTAGGAACCGAATCTAATCTAACAACTAACTAAACTAAAGGGCTAAGCTACAAGCTAGACTACAGGTAAGGAAACCGCCTAACATCTGAGTCGATACATATACATACCTGTATATATATTAGTCGGTGATCCCGCCTCAATAATATCATATCCGATACCATATCTATAATCAGACATCCCAAGTCAAGAGTGCGGATCAATCATCAAGATATAGCTCGTACGTAAATCCGTCGTACGGCATCCCCAAATCTGGGTACGGGTCAAAATCATATTCCTCACACTATTCCTCTGGTATCCTCTTTATCCAAGATCATAGTCTAGGGTACAGACCTATGTCTAGTACAATACTAATATCCTCAATATACTCATGATCTGACTACTGATCGACAATCTCGTACAAACCGATATCGTCAGCACATATCATCATCAACGGGGTATACATCGCCCGATACGGCCTAATATCAATATCCTAGCATATCATGCCTCATATCACGATCACATGTCGACCATTTTATTTATAACACTATTCACCCGTATCGCCGCCCCAAGATCCGCTATAACACCAGGACGTACCTCAAGTACGAATCCTACCATATCACCGATATCACAACCTCAACACAAATCTCATCGACTCATCTCAATCCCAAGTATCATCCTCAAATCCGTATGTGAACACATAGTCCCATACCCATGTGAACACATAACTATAAAGAATCGCATGAGCACATATCAATAGGAATGTATGCAAGTATGTATGTGTGTATGTGTAGTGCAACACTACCCTAGGGTTCGCAACACTAAAATAATCCAACACACCAATATCCATCCTAAACATCGTTATTAATCCCAAATAACATATAATAATTGTTGGTGTGTATACGCATCCGTATACACCACCACGGACTGCAGGGGTGCTATACGCCATCCACCCGACTTCTCCCCGTAGATATAAATCTACTCACCTGGTCCTCGCTCGCCGGTGCCGACGTCGCCACGCGCGTGCTTGTCGTCTCGAAGTCTACATGGGGTACCGATTGATCCGTGTCCTTCGGTCTTCAATCTCTGTGCCAAACTCCCCATTGTTGTGCCAACGAAGTTCGCTCCCCGATCATGCTCGTCAAGATGGCTCCACGTCGATGAATCTGTATACCGGCTCCCGCCTTAAATATCGAGGCAACTCGGGCATGAAGTTTCCCAGCCGACATGTCCAAGAATGAAGTAGAGAATGTGTAGAATATATTGTCTCAAGACACCCAAGTAATCAGGTGGAGGTAATTCGAAGTTGCCAAGGATGTGTGATGAAATGAGCATAGGATTTTTGGCTTTGGAAAAATGCTTGCAGGGGATTTCATGGGCTCGGCCAGTGAGCAAATTTTCTTCTCTGTGGAATGCAAAACAAAAGAGGTTTTTGTGCTCTGTGGATTCTAAAAAGAATGATGTGTTTTTTTTGAATGAATGTTGAATGATTAATTAAAGCAACAAATGCCTTCCCCTCACCAAACTTGCCAGCACACTCAACAACCCATGCTTCCCACTCTAATAAATTAATCAGCCACATAAGGAAAAACAATTTCCTTTCAAAATGAAAGCAAAACCTCCTACACAGGAAACACCCTGCTCCTATGCTTGCGAAATTGCAAGGAACCCCCTCAAACACCAAGCAGCCCACTCAGATTCCCATGCCCATTAAATGTTGCCACTGTTCATGCTCAAATTTCAGTGCAAGGTATGGCCAAGAAAAATGACAGGAACAAGGTCAATGTATAGTAAAAAATATGGAGGGTGGGGTTAAAGACGGAAAAAGAAAACTGGCAACTCCCAAAATAATCCCGTAACGAATTACGATATTACACCTCAACTGTAAATACATACCCGCATTTGTATTCCGACCGAATACAAATGTAATGAGACAAAAATATTCCTACAATACAATACTAGGATCCGGCTTAAAATAATATTAAAATAATTAATTTCGGAAAATTTTTCAGAAAATTTGAAATTTCACCAGTGGTTCAATAAACAACAAATACTAGCAATTACATAGCTAGAATATGTATATTTAATTTTTATAATGAGATATTTGTATTTTGACTTTTTACAGAAAACCCCCTTATTTTACCGATTTTTTTGAAATTTCACCGATACGATTTTCAAAACGTTACACTCCCAAGAGGCCGGTCTTTGACCGACTGGCGACCACAACGGCCCCTCTCAACGGGCCGTCTGAAGCCGACGTCTCAGACTTCAACAGGCTGGGCAAGAACCCAAACGGGCCCGCAAAGAGGCTCGTGATACCTGAAGGGGCTACCCCAAAATGGATAACCCTTCCAACCCCTGCTACGAGCAAAGTCGTCAAAGGTGTTTCCCTTACCAGGAAGTCGGTCTTTGAATGATAGGCTGGCCCTCCTCAAACCCTGCCAAGGATGTCAATCTTCAACAGCTTGACACCAACTACAACCCCTCACCAAAGCCGGGCCACAACGAAGCCGCTTCCAAAACTGAGGCGGTCCCTTTTGCAAAACATGCTCGATGTCGTCACTGGCACCGAGTGAGAAAATCTGGGGGTAACTCCCCCTTTGGACTTACCCCACCAGCTCCAATGGTGGAAATTGACGTTGCTGTTCCAACCGGGAACAGTTTTGAGCCGCTCAAAAGGGTGTGCAAGAACTCTCCAACGGCGGTGCTAAAGAAATCCCCCCGCCTGTAGAAATCACAGTGCAGGAAAAGCCGGAGCGCCCCCATCAACGGCTCTTCTCCCAAATTCACAGAGTCTGGCGAAAATTCCAGGACTCCGTGTTTGATCAAAACTACTCTCGTCGACCGAAGAAATCAAAGGCTCGGCAAGAGAAAGACTGTCCCTCCGTCATACAGCGAGGGACTTCTTTTACACATGTGCGCCTTCAACTTGGACCTCCCACAAAAGGATGGGGCCAGAGAAAATTCCACCGCCGATGGAAAATTCCAAAGATGATGGACCTAAATGCCCCAAGTCTGGGGGCATGATCGTGCAAACGGTCTACATAGCTTCCGGAAAAGAAGAAAGTCGTACTTCCGTAGGCCATCGATCGCAAACTTGGTCACTGATAAAAGCTTAGGAGAAACAATAAAAGCTCCAGAAGATGTTGACCAAAATGGAAGCATTTATCGGGTAGAAAGAAAACCCGGACATGACAGCCAAACAGCACCAGGAGCAGGAGACCGATACAGAGTTTCTGCGAAAGGTGCTTGAAAGAAAGGACAAAGAAGCTGCCGACAAGCTGCTAACATAAAGAAGATGGCTCTCTTGTTCCAGGATATGGTTGGAATGATGATCCAGCCAGAACCCTCAGCCGAGGATCCGCCGATAATTATCGAGGATGAAAGAGGGGAAACATCAAATCTTCTTCCGGCTTTATCAACAGCCAAAAAGGAAACAATCTCCAAGGCTGCTCTTAATGATTATATCGCTCAACAATATGAGCTCATCAAGATAATGAAGCTATAAGCCAAATCGTCAGAACTGGGCGACCATATCCAGGCTGGTATGATCAAATTAAGTACCTTCCGGGATATACGATCCCCAAGTTCCATGTGTATAAGGGGACATGCAACCCATACCAGCACGTTGCACAGTTCAGAGCTCTGTGCGGCAACATTGGAGGTGACGACAAACTGTTGCTTCGCCAGTTCGTTGGTAGCCTATTAGAGACGGTCTTTGAATGGTATTCGGAGCTCCTAAATGACTCCGTGAGAACATTCACAGAGATGGAGCTGCTGTTCACACAGCGGTTCGCCAGCGTAAGCGAGCACACCCCGATCATGGCATTAATCAATACCAGGTTAAATCCAGGAAAAACCTGGGTCCAATATATGATCCGGTAGCGGAACCTATGGTCAAAATGCGAACAGCGCATCGAAGAATCCCCCGCCGTGGGCATGTTCATTGGAACCTTTGATCCTCAAACGACCGTGTCCCAGTTGACGTTCTTCAAACAAACAACCTTCCAGGCTTTGATCGATAAACTATCCCAAATGGACCAGATGGGCCGCGTGCCTTCCTCCTCAAGTAAGGACCTTCGAAACGCCAAGGGTAAAGGGAAAGCGGCCTTCGTTGCCAACGCTCAACAACAACCGAGTGACCCAAAACTTGCTGCTCACCAAAACAATGCACGTCCACGCCCATCCCTAGAAGAAAGGCTGGGATGCGCTTACTCGTTTCCCCGCGATAAGACGGGGAGACTATTTGAGTTGGCAATATGTAACAAACCCATCACATTGCTAGACCCACGGCGTCCACCGCAACCCGGCGACGTCAACAACCCTAACTATTGCGCCTATCACAGAATGGTGAGCCACCCAGTTGAGGATTGCTATGTCTTCAGGAACTGGGTCGAAGACCAGTATCAACAAGGGAAATTCGTGCTGTCTGAGATCTGGAGGGTAAACCCACCACAGAAGCACACTCCCAAAAAAATGGATGCGCCGAGGGCATCATGCTCGCTTGTGGAAGAAACTCCATGGGAAGTCGTTCTTTCAGCAAAAACCAAAAGAATGCTGAAGGATTTACAGGAATGTCCGGCAGTCAAGTGGAAAATCTCACTTGAACCTGAAATCATCGAAGGGATGATGAAACCGCGTCCCGTACCAAAAGTTGTTGACAAAGGGCAAAACCCCCAAGTCAAGCCTTCAAAGTCTTCAAAGAAAAAGATGAAGACCAAGAAGCCTGTGCAGCCTGCCGAGTATGACGACAAGCGCACAGACCTATAAAAGCACATGGATGCGCTGGAAGAGCACATCCAGAAGGCACGGAAATCAGTCACTCTCGAAAAGTTCCTCAAGCATATTCTTGAGAACGAAGATAGTGGCTATGATGAGGAAAATGATTCATCAGAAGAAATCGAATTCCGTGTAGCAAGTTGCCACATGATCTCCCATTCGTTGTTAAATGACGAAGAAACTCTCTCAGCGTCAGAAAACAACGCAGAGGAACCGGGGGCAGAATCGGCGCTAAAATCTCCGGAATCGCCAGAAGACCCGATCGATAGACTGTTAAACGAAGCCTTTCATAAAAGCAAAGCTGACCGAGAACATGAAACAACCATATACGAAAATGCTAAACGTCAGCATCAGGATGAAGAAGCTGCGGCAAGGATGAGTCGTAAAGTACTCCAGCTAAACCAAAGCATAGCTGCTACAAATAAAAGGAGGATCAAGGTAGAGAAGTGGTTCGCAAAGCCCTGTCAATGGGAATGAAACTGCCACCTCTCGTAAGAAATACTCCCAGGGTTATATGCCTCGACGGAGAGGATTCACATCCAAACTACTGCCTATATCATTGGAGGGTTACTCACCCTACCGAAGAGTGCAATACCTTCAAGAAGTGGTGGCAAGGATACGTTGCCCATCAAAAACATTTCAAGAGGATGAAGCGCGAAGCTCGTCGACGGCAAAGAATGCGGCAGATGTGTATGGAAAAACGACTGGCAACTGTCATATAGTTGGTACCAATTCAGAAGGGGAAAACCCCCAAGTTCTTACTTTCGGGAGCGATTCTGAGGACGAAATACCCCTCAGCCCTGTTTTTAAAGACTCTACCTCCGAAAAAGAGGAGGAGGAGAAGAACTGTGAGAACATTTAGTTGCATAACCGCACACTGCCTGAAAAGAAGCTCGGACATACAAACAAAGGTTCGAGCAAAAAGGACAAAGGGAAAGAAAAAATCCCTGAGGAAATTACCCTCGATGATGGAGTTGTCAAAGAGCTCGCAGCCAGGGACCCGCATAAGAAAAATAAGATGGATTACAATGTCCTAGCACATTTGAGGAAAATTCCCTCACAATTGAGTATATTGGATGCTCTCCTCCTGTCCAAAGAGATATGAGATTCACTGATCAAGGCATTACAAGAACCCGACCAGTTCCAAACTTTCCTCACAGAAAAGAAGATGAAGGATGAGCTGACAGAGGTTCACACAGCTGACATTATATTTAGCGGTGAAGACCTCCTTCTCGGTACGTGAGAATATAATCTCCTATTATACGTCACCGGGTACTGCCACGACATTAAGATAGGGAAAATCCTTGTCGATAACGGATCCTTCATCAACCTTCTTAATGTGACGGTGCTGAAGGAAAGTTGCATGAACATTCAGCACTTGGCCCGAGACAAAATTACCATTTCTGGGTTCGACCCACTGTTGTCACGGACTCTTGGGTCCGTATTACTGAGGTTACGCTTCGGATTGCTCGTTACTGACACAAATTTCACGTCATTAACGCCAAGACTTGCTATAACGTTTTTCTCAGCAGGCCCTAGTTGCATGACTACAACGCCATCCCTTCTACATAATATTAGTGTATGATGTATTTCAAGGACGGCTTGGAATGCACTGTCACAGGGGAGCTAAATACGTTCTCCATAAATGAGGTCCGGAAATATGAAGACGCAAAATACTTCCTACCAGACTTGGAAGATATAGAAAGGTGTCATATGCCGGAGGATAAACAGAAGGCCGCCGCCACTATCCCGATCTTAGGGTGCGATTCCGAGGAAGATGAAGAAATAGTCTACTCGGGGCTACCCCAGAAAGAAAACAGCAGGTCCGGACCATCTACCCCTATTTTGGTCTTTGGCAGCGACTCTGAGGACGATGCCAACACAGTGTTCTCCATCCGCCCGTCTGTACAAACCTTTGACGAAGCAGATCAGAGTCTGCAAATCACTATGGCCCCGCCTCGACATTACAAGAAATTTGATGCGCTTGATACATACAATGTACAAGAGCTACAGACTTTCTATGTCCCTCCCTGGCGAAGAGATGAAAAGGCGATCCTCTTCTACCAATATACAAAAACCAAAGTAAAAAAAGAAGTCTGGCATGGTGCCGATTTTGCACTCGACAGGCTTCGACCAATCTGTCTACCAAGATACTATGTGGAGGGATTGAAAAGGCTCTTAAGATGCCAAAGTGTACCCCTCGAACAAACTGTTTGAAAAGCCCAATTCTACAAAAAAATTGGGATATTCCCGGGACTCAGCAAAAGATGCTCAACAGGAAGATAGAGACAACCGGGCTCGGATATGTTCGGTCCAAGAAACGGGAGCTGTTCTATAGCTTCCGCATCATAAACAGCTCCAGCGAAGAGGAAAACGCTCTTCCAAATGGCCGTGATGTTGAAACAGAGTGAAATCCTGCTCTAAGAACGTTAAATTCGTCGCTCAAAGAACAAATAGATAAGCTAATAAAAGAAGCTTGCCGAAAGAGCCGAGACAATCACAGCCGCGAAATGGCCATTTATGAAAAATTCATGACGCAGCGCCTCAATCAACAATCTGTGAAGAAGGAAGACTATAATGTTCTTCGTCCCCAGCTTGCTGTATGTCCTCACGAAAGGGGAAAATCCCGAAATAGAGGCAAAAATAGGGCAAAGAACGGAAACAATGTTCGAAAACAATGAAGCGGATCCAAGAGGCCGTGCAATCGAGAAAAGGTTGATTGGAATCCGTCCTTTATAAAGAAGATGGGTCGGGAATACTCTTTCCTCCAAGACAAGACGAGGAAAATATTCGACCTTGTCACGAAACACCAAATGATGACACTTCCGGAGTCCTAGCACCCCGAACAAATAAACGAGGATCATCACCCGGATTATTGCTGCTACCACCGAGCAATAGGTTATCCTCTCGAAGACTGCTTCACCTTCAAAGACTTGGTAGAAGAATAGTATCAGCAAGGCAGGTTCGCTTTATCCGACAGCTGGAGGGTAACCCTACCCTAAAAGCATAAGCCAAAGAGGACCTATACCGCGAGGATAGGACCAGCCCAACATCAAGAATGGAAGCGAACTCGTACCTGCCATGTGATAACACTCTCAAAGAAGGGAGGGCATGAGACTATGGATGACCTCTTTAGGTGCTTCGTAAATGAAGATGAGGACGAGGTGATCTCAGAATTTCCACCAGCACCAAAAGAGCTAGAAGATGGGATACACACTACGGAGGATAACCTAAGGAAAATTGACTTAGGGTCGGAAAATGATCCGAGGCCAACGTTCGTCAATGAGCTACTATCTAAAAAACAGGTAGCTACGTTAAAGGACGTGCACATGCAGTATAAAGACTGCTTCGCATGGAAATATTCAGAGATGCTAGGTCTAGAACCAAAAGTGGCGGTACACAAACTGGCCATATCATTGGACATAAAGCCAATCAAACAGGCACCAAGAAGAATGCAGCTCGAACTTGAGATGAGTATCAATGCTGAAGTCAAGAAACTAATCGACTCCGGCTTCTTCTAAGAGGTTCAATATCCAGAATAGATCGCTAACATCGTTCCGACGATGAAGAAGAATGGGACGGTGCGCATCTGCGTGGACTTTCGAGACCTCAACAAAACTTTCTCGAAGGATGACTTCTCAGTACCCGTTACTGAGCTGATGATCGATAACACGTCTACCCATGAGGTCTTCTCCTTCATGGATGGATCTTCAGGATACAATCAAATAAAAATGCATTCTGAAGACCAAAATCATACCGCCTTTAGGACCCCGCTGGGCATATTCTGCTATAAGGTGATGCCTTTCGGTTGAAAGAACGCTGGCGCTACCTACCAAAGGGCTATGACAAAGATTTTCGATGACCTCATCCATGAGATTGTCGAATGCTATATTGACGACTTTGTGGTAAAGAGCAGATCTCACGAGGAGCATTGGGAACATCTAAAAATAGTGTTTCGACGTCTTCGGAAGTATAATCTGAAGATGAATCCTCTAACATGCGCATTTGGAGTCTCCTCAGGCAAATTCCTAGGATTCATCATACAGCACCGGGGTATCGAAATCGATACCTCAAAGATCAAGGCGATTATGGAAATGCCCACGTCAAGAACCCTTAAACAACGGCGGCCTTTTCAAGGAAAGCTCGCTTATATCCGGCGGTTCATAGCCAACCTCTCCGGAAAATGCCGCCCTACAGTCATCTGATAAAGAAGGGGACCTCGTTCATCTGGGATCGAAAGTGCCAAAATGCACCAGACGAAATCAAGCAATACCTGCAAAATCCGCCGGTATTAACCACTCCGATTAAGGTTAAACCCCTTATCCTATATACGACAGCCCTTGAAGGTTCTCTAGGCGCGCTATAGGCACAAAAGAACGATCGGGGAAAGGAGAGAGCTCTTTACTATTTGAGTCGAGTTCTCCTTGGGGAAGAAAACAACTACCCCCCATCGAAAAGCATTGCTTGGCTCTGATCTTCGCAATAACGAAGCTCAGACATTATGCCTTGGCACATGAGGTCCATATCATATCAAAGGTGGATCTTCTCAAATATTTGATATCAAGGGCCATACTGACAGGAAGGCTTGCCAAATGGGCCCTCTTTATAATAGAGTTATCGATAACGTATCGACCCCTCAAAGCAGTGAAAGGCCAGGCCATTGCCGACTTTCTCGCGGAGCATCTGATACCAGCCGACTCTTCTTTAAATTGCGAGTTGCCGGATGAACATGCGTTCAACACAATCAAAGAAGAGAAGGAAGAAAATGATTTCCAATGGGAACTCTATTTCGATGGAGCATCTTCCATAAAAAGGCGAAAGCAAAACGTCCCCATAACCAAAGCTTGGGTAGGCCTTATCTTCGTGACTCCGTAAAGAGAGATATTGCATTACGCCCTTTCCTTAACGGAGCCAAAGAATAACAACGAAGCTGAATATGAAGCTTTGATAGCAGGTCTCGAGATCGCTATCGACATGGGAATTAAAGACCTCCTCATATTTGGAGACTCCCAGCTGATCGTTAGCCAAGTAAATGGCGACTATCAGACTTGTAAGCCAGAGCTGATAAATTATGGCGAAAGTGTGCGGAAACTGTTGACACAAATCCCTTCCTAAATCCTGGAGAGTATACCGCATGCAGAAAACATCTAGGCGTATGCATTGGCCAAATTGGCTAAGGAACCGGCTGATGAAGACCTCGATGACGTAAAGATCATTGTGCAAAGCCACAGGGTTCTTACGCCAACAGATATATCTTCGGAAGATCTGATAAAGTCATCCGAAAGAAAAGAAACGACCGAACCAGCAGCCCTTCGAACAGTGGACAAAGAAAAGGTCAAGGACTGGAGGGAAGTCTTCATAGACTACTTTAAGTCCCGATGAACACCCAAAAATGCGTCATTTAGACATCAGCTCATGAAACGAGCTCTGTCTTTCGCCTTCATCAATGATACTCTATATAAGAGATCGTTCGACTGTCTATGGCTAAGATGCATGGGGCCAGAGGAAGCAAAGAATGTCGTTCAAGAAATTCACGACGGACTCTGCGGTTCTCACCAAGCTGGGCCAAAGATGAAGCTGAAGATCAAAAGAATGTGTTACTATTAGCCCACAATGATTCAGGACTGTCTCGAATATGCGAAGCAGTATCACTCGTGCCAAATCCACGGGGACTTCATCCACCAACATCCAAATCCACTACACCCAACAATGGCTAGCTGGCCGTTCGAAATGTGGTGAACCGATATAATTGGCCCCATGAACCGGCGTCGTCTAAAAGATATCGGTTTATATTGTCAAAGACTGACTACTTCTCTAAGTGGGAAGAAGCAGTACCACCAAGAGTGGTGAAGACGGAGAATATCCTCCATTTCTTCAGGACACATGTCATCTATCGGTTCGGCACTCCGCGATGAATTATCTTAGATAATAGGCCAGCTTATAGAAGTCATAAAATCAGCCGCTTCATAAGCAATATAAAATAGATTGGAGATACTCTTCAGTCTATAATCCTCGGGCTAACTGTATAGCTAAAGCTTTCAACAAGACCTTGATGAAGATTATAAAGAAAACTGTGTCTAGAAATAAAAAAAGACTGGCACGAAAGGTTACGCGAAGCTCTCTATGAGTACCGAACAACGTTCAAAACGGCTTCGAATATGACACCATACATGTTGGTATTCGGCACGGAAGAAGTGCTTCCCCTGAAAATTGAACTCCCTTCTTTAAGAGTAGTAGTTCGATACAAGCTGACAGATGAAGAAAATGCTCTTCTTCGGCTTGAGGAGCTCGATGCCCTCGACGAAACTCGCCTTATAGCACAGCAAAATCTGGAGGCTTATAAGGCAAGGATAACACGGTCATACGAAAAACTGACCAGGCCGAGAACATTCCGCCAAGACGAACTCGTACTAGTCGTCAAAAGACCAATGATCCCCAATCGTGCAAAATGGGGGATGTTCGAGCCGAACTATGAAGTCCCGTACATCATAGACAAAGTCTACCAAGGTGGAGCCTACCTGCTCATGTATATGCATGGCGAAAGACCCTTCCGGCCAATAAACGATCGATTCATCAAAAACTACTACACTTGACGAGTCACGACTCAGGTCAATGATAGATGATGACGCTCGTATCCACTCGCTATCTTCCTGAGTCAGAACTCTGGGAATAGTATACTCCGTCGCCCCAAAACGACGACAACGGACCGAGAAGTCTTTAAACTAATTATCCACCTCAAATATAGCGATATCGGACCGAGAAGTCTTTAAACTAACAATCCGCCTCAAACATGGCGATAACGGACCGAGATATCCCTACACTAGAACCTCGCCTCAAATATGGCAATATTGGACTGAGATGTCCCTAAACTAAAATTTCGCCTCAAACATAGCAATAATGGACCGGAATGCTCCTAAACTAGTGCATCACCCCCAAATAGGGCGATGCATTCCCTTGAGATCTATATTGCAATCGAAATCTTAGTAGAAAAGATTGCAACTCAAGTCCATCTGGCTTCATAGCTACTCCAGCGATGAAGCCACCCCAAAAACCCACCGGTAAACAGGTGGGTCACCTGCGACAAAGCTACTTTTGAGAGTTTCACCAAATAAAAAAAAGGGTATGTCCACAAGTTAAATGGGCACGGATGAAAACCCGAATGGGTACTGTGAGTAAAAACAGCAGGGCTACCGGCGAGCTTGTGAAATCCCGGAAGGGCGCAATCTTGTTAAAAAATATATGTCCACAAAAGAAATGGGTACAGATGAAAACCCGAAAGGGTGCCGTGAGTAAAAACAGCAGGTCTACCGGTGAGTTTGTGAAAACCCGAATGGGGTGCAAACTCGTAAAATAAAAAAATTCATGTGCACTTGCAAGGCCCTCTCGAACTTGTGGGGAGAAAATACGAGCGTGAGATCCTTACGACTCACAAAGGAGAAACACACTTAGGAGTCCTCATGATTCCTAAGGAGAAATTACACTTACGGGATCGTCACGACTCGTAAGGAGAATTCCCCTTATGAGACCCTCACGGATCATAAGATTCAAAAGCCTTAACCTACAGGGATCTGAACCTGTTCTTAAGCCGCCACATGCCCCAAGTTGCCATACAGG
Source organism: Agapanthus africanus (assembly GCA_030015575.1). Classification (NCBI taxonomy): domain Eukaryota; kingdom Viridiplantae; phylum Streptophyta; class Magnoliopsida; order Asparagales; family Amaryllidaceae; genus Agapanthus; species Agapanthus africanus. The sequence continues at coordinate 180,866,777 of CM057342.1, read as the reverse complement.
CGGTCCTATATCGACCCTTGTATACAATCCACGGGCATAAATAAATATTCCCTTACCAAGTTCTACCAATGGAAAGAAATCTCTCCATATGGTGAACGACACTTGTAAGTCCTCTCGATTTATAAGGAGAAAACACTCTTGGAGGATCCTTACGACTTACAAGAGAAAATATCACTTAGGAATCCCCATGATTCCTAAGTAGAAAATACACTTACGAGATCCTCTTAACTCGCAGGGAGAAATACCTTTATGAGACCCTTACGGCTCATAAAGTCAAAAGTCTTAGTCGACAGGATCCTAACCCTGTATACTAAGCCATCTTTGTTCAAATCGACAATGGCAAATGATGATTCACTCCTGGCAACATTCCAGTTGTAGCGATACTGATGTCTAAACAGGTGTCAAACTCCAAGTCCTCTTACGGCAAATGATGATTCGCTCCTGGAAATATTCCAGTTATAGCGATACTGATGCCAAGACTGGTATCAGATCTTAGGTCCTAAACTCGCAATAAAAACAACAGCGAGTAGAAAAAAAATATGCATATAAAAACAGCCGAAATGTTTGGACAACTCTCAATAAAAAGAAACGAGTAAAAATATAAAAATTAGCCGAAATGATTGGGCACCGCGGATAAAAAGCCGAAATGATTAGGCAATCGCGACTTTCATGATATGAAGAGCTGTAAAGATAGAGCATCGCGGAAATATATATATATATATATATATATATATATATATATATATATATATATATATATATAAAATGAAATTTCCTCTGCCTTGCAGGTGAGTCCACACTGACCCCTGTATACAGTCCATGGGCACAAATGAAAGAAGGGAACCATACTTTCCTATCAGGCTCCGTCAAAGAGAGAGCCCAATCTCGAGGGCAATATCTACAGCCTAGAGATCAGCTTGATGTTCTTCTCATTCCAACAGGGTGCAGACGTGACGTCAACAAAGCTCCAAGGAGACAAATCAAAACGGAGTAATGGTAAAATCCTATCTCCAACTCGGTGTTCCTTCTCATGCCAGCAGGATGCAGATGCAACGTCAAGAAAATACCCAAGGGTCAAAGCAAAAATAGAGTCACGGCAAAATCCTAGCTCAAAGTCTTGACGGTTCATATACAACCCAGAGACCATCTCGACGTTTCTTCTCATTTCAGCAGGATGCGGACGCAACTATCAAATGAAATTGGAGCATTGGTATATTCTTAGCTTCGGACTTCAATTGCAATATATACAGCATAGAAGTCCTACAGATGTCTACCCTACTTTGGCAGAGAATCAGCGCGACATCGTCAAAACAAAAAATGAAGCAACGGCGTATTCCCAGCTTTGGGTCTTGAAGGCAACTCATATAAAGCCTAAAAGACTATCGGAGATTATCCTACACCAGAGCAGAGTGGTTATGACTCATTGGAGCTCCAAACTGAGTCTAACCTCAAGTAAAAAGTATCATGGCAAATTCCTAACGTTTGCTCTCCCGACGGTAATATGACCTAAGGAGATTACTTGAAGACGTCTTATCCAGCCCCCGAAGGGATCAGAGACATGACAGTCGTGGGGCTACTCGAACAATGGCTTAAAGACTGCATATCGAGGAATACATCAGCCAACGCGACGGTACCATGGAATAAAACCTTAGTATCACAAACCTAACGGACCTCTGTCGTAAAGAATGGGAGTTATCTACATATAACATTAGGAAAAGTTTGCCTGTAAATCCAAGGGAGGTAAACTAAAAACACTTTGAAATGAGTACATAAACTAGAAACTCTGAAATAAGTGAATAAACTACAAACTCCGAGATGAGTACATAAACTAGAAACTCCGAAACGAGTGAATAAACTACAAACTCCGAAATGAGTACATAAACTAGAAACTCTGGAACGAGTGAATAAACTACAAACTCTGAAACGAGTAAATATACTAATAGGCGTTAAATCAAGGCATCATACACAGAGGAGCGCATGCAAAAAATGTGAATTCTTTATTAATAAATCGAAATGTTCAAAAGATACAGTTTCCATTTATGTAAAGAAAAATAGGAAATACAATTCTAGCCGTTAAGAAGGCGGGCCTTTCAGTAAATTGGCAACTTGCTCATTCTCTTCCCGCAACTCCTCCTCGTGCGCCACTATTGCAACCAGCCTCGCTTTGACTTGAGCCCATTGTTGCAAGCATGATGAAAGCTTCTCGGCGATTTCCTGCTTAGCAACCTCGTATGCCCCGCTCAGTAAAGTCGAGGTTCTGCCTCAGCGCCAGTCCATTAGAAACACATTTCTGGAGATTTTCAAATATAACTTGCAGCTGCGTGGCATTCGCTTCGACCTGATCGCGCAATTGGCTAAATTCGTCATAACCTGGCTCATGCTCCTTTCGCTTCAGGGCTAACTTTCACTCAAAGTATTTAATGGAATCAGCACTTTGCTTGGTCCAAGCGATCAGTTGAGCCTTTGAGGTTAATTCTTCAAGAGTGAGACGTTTGTGTTCGATCTCATGCAAATAAGGTTCAATCCGCTTACAATAGTCAACCCAAATGCCGACGAAATCTTCATTGTGGAAATTCACAAGCGTCGCCAGCATAGGGTTGGGCTCGTCAGCAAAATCCACAGCAGAGGTGAGGGCTTCAACATTAAGATTTTCGATGAATTCACTTAACATCCGCCTGCTACTCGCCGCACCACTGGAAGATTGGTGCTTAGCAAAGGGCCCGGCGGGCATGGAAATGCGAGATTCAAATGGAGCCAAATCCGGTGTAGCTGCTGCAGAATAAAGCACACACAAAGAAGGGTCATATTTTAACCTGAAAAATAAGAAAGAATGATGATGGACGAGATCTACCATACCAGTGGTCAAAAGTGGCAAGTTAGGAAGCACAGGAGGCTCGGCTGTTCCTTCGTTCTCTCCCTCGATCCGTAATATTGCGGTCAATATGAGAAAAACTTAGCAATAGAAAGTTTACTCATGGAAAAATGAAATAAAAGGTGAAGAATATACTAACCAATGCCTGAAGGGGGAACGAATTCCAATTGGAAGGTGAAGTGCGAGCTTAACATCTGGTGTAAGCGGTCAAAAAGCACTCCTACAGTATTGCAGCAATATAGGTTAAAGAAATTAATCCAAGAAAACAATATCTATATCGAAGCAAAGAAATGAGAAATCTTTACCTTCCGTCTTTAAACCCGAGAGAACTCGGGGGACACAAAAGAGAAGGGTGGAACCGTGATGGTCGTGGCAACGACAGACAGTAATTCTTCAGTCAGCACAGCATCGGGGTTTACCACGCCTATATTCAGAATAAAAGAGATATCAATAGAGATGCCTATCAGGATTAAAAACTTAAAAGTGATAGCTTGAGGAATACCTGACAGAGCAGTAACCATGACAGTGTCCGGAGCATCACCAGCTATGACAGCTTCCTGGATTTCCACCGGGAAGGTGGATTCAACATCCACACCTTCGTCTCCTGAATCGATAAGGGCCGTCGTAATGCTCGCATCACTCGCCAATGTCAAGGATCCACAAGGAGAGGAAGCGGCAATCGGAACAGTCCCAGATTCCAAAGGAAGGACTGCCACTTCAGGCTCTTCAAACGCCGGTACTTCGCCCGCCATGTCACCACCTAAATTTTGCCCTGTTAAGAGAAAAATGTTATAATTCAAGGAAAAGGCGGTTACTAGGTTTCAATAAGGGGTCGTATGCTGTTTTACCTTGAAGCAACCACTCGGCCTCTTCGTGAGCCATACGTGCAACCTGCCTATGAGCGGTGGATAGGGCAGAAGGATCATCCTCCATGGGAACGTTAGAAGGTCCAGTATCACTTGAACCCGCGCCCACGGCCAAGATAACCTAACGCTCCCTTATTGCGTGGTTTTTGCGCTTCCTCTTAGCCTGGGCTGTACGAACAGATCTCCTTAAAACCTCCGGTAGGGGGACATCCTTGTCCAAACTAGGATCAGCCTACGGATCTACTGCAACATCCGTCATCAGTTGCTTTAGAGATGCCTCTCGTGGTGTCCCTGTGGCGACCTCAACCGTAGCCGGTGGCCCTGAAAACTCCTCCGCACCACCACCTAAGGGCGACATGGTACTTGGAGCAGCATGACTGGCGGTGGTTCCAGTAACAAAAAGTGGAAGGGTGTCAGGGTATGAACGAAATGAATTAGATATGTAAATATGTCGCAAAACCTACCTAGACCTATGGAAGCGCGAAGCCTCTACTCTTCCTCAATTGTCTTGAGGGACGCTAAGAGAGCCTCTTCAGTGGAGATTCCTGTTATGAGAAGAGTGTTAATAAGACATAATAAATTCAAAGAAAAAAATACGCGTACGTAAGAATGTAAATGGAATATACCGGACGCCGCAAGAGAAGCAAGCGCTGCCTGCTCACGGGCTAATCTTTTAGAAGTCTCGATAGCTGCTTGAAAATCAGTAGCGGCATTCTCGTCGATAGAAGCTTCGACCAGGCCAATGTTGGTGCCGTATTCGGCTAAACCTTCGCTATAAGGAGCATGAGGCTCCTGACCGAATACAACGTCGGCTGAGAATATGGATTTCTTCTTCTTCTGTGAGCTGGAACCAACACCCGATGATAAAAGTTTTTGCTTAACGGGCTTCTTCAGACGGCGGGTCCTAATCTCCGAACTAATACCCAACTCCGGAGACGCCACAACTACCACAGTCGCGGGAGCGTCCGATCGAGGCTTATCTGGAAAAGCTCACGGAAGTACGACCGCACTGCTTTCTCTCCGGGAAGGACGGACAACTTCCTGCTGCCTCACTGGGACCGTAGGATTGCTGGCTGGGACAGAATCCTTGTGGTCTAGAAGCATCCGCCTTTCCTCCTTGATGACGAAACTTGTTACATGCTGATAACAAGCAACGTAGGCATTCAAGGTCCTTGGAATATGACTCAGCTGACTGATCAGGAAATGGGACCCCGTATTCAAACGCATGAATTGGTGCTCCGCATTGCGAACACCCTCCTCAGTAGTAGCTGGATCAACGATGAACGCCTCGATGTAACCCGGTTGCTGAGCAAAACGGTGCGGATTATATCTCATAAACAAAATCGAGGCATTCTGTCTGAATACCAGGAAACCTAGCCTGATGGAATACAAATGGACGATCTTTCGGGCCCTCAACACAGAAGCTCCATCCATGAAAACATCGTGCAGCAGCTGGATCACTTTGGAAGATTCCTTGCCGATGGCCAGGACTTTATCGACAAAGGTCATGCTGTCCTCAACCATGTGCGAGCGAAAAAGCAATCGCCGAGCCTCCCGCTATGTTGGGTCTGGAGATGAAGCATCGACCAAGTGCATGACCCAAGGAAATTGTATCCTTCATAAAATCTAGATCGTTTATGCATACCAAAAGCACCCAGCATGTGCATCTCGATCCACGAGGTGAAGTAATGCAGTGGGGGATTAACGGGCTTCACACCTGGCTGAGTGGTGTCGGCCGCCAGACTCAGGCCATGATATAAGTGAGCCAGTCCTGCAACCCCAATGGCCATGTGTGTCCCCGCCACAATACGGTGAGCCGGATAAAAGAAAGATGATCTCATATAGCGGGGGTGCATTAGAAGCGCAAACCAGCTCAGCCACAAGCCGATGAACCATAGGAAGAACGTCTCCTCATCAATGTCTGAAGCAACAATCTCTGTGAAGGGGATGACTGGAGTATCCAAAATAAAGAACTTCTTTAAATCTGCCTCCGCAGGTGTTAGTTTGTCCAAACCAAATCCGAATGGATCGTCGAGCTTGGCGAATTTTTCAGCTTTCTTCGATAAAGCCTTCGGACGAAGGAAACGAGCAACGAAGTCCGTGAAGCTAACACCGTGCTCCCCAGACTCCAAGAGTAAGCTTTCATATATGTTCAACACTTTGATCAAGCTCGGAAATTTGTGTCGAACGACATTCTCTGGGGTAAGACCCATGACCACTGATTCGGTAGCTAAGACATACTCGTCAGAAGGAAGTATCTCCTCATAATTCTCTCCGTTCCCTCATAAAAAAAAGGGAAGGGGAGAAAATCCCCCCATGACTCAAGTCTCATGTGTTCAACACGTGAGCGACTATATGCAAAGTATATAGGCGTTGCAGTTAAAACAACTCATAGGCAAAATAAGTCTCATGTGTTAAACACGTGAGCGCCTATATGCAAAGCATATAGGCGCTGCAGTTAAAGAAGCTCATAGGCTGAATAAGCCTCATGTGTTAAACACATGAGCGCCTATACGTAAAGCATATAGGCGCTGTAATCAAACAATTTATAGGCCAAACAGGCCCCACATGTTAAACACGTGAGCGCTCATATGCAAACTATATGAGCGCTGAAAATAAACAAGCCAAAACTGTCACGTCCCGAAAGATGGAACATGACCGGTACTTAAACTACGAAACGTCTCGAGGCGTACGTAATCTAAGTAAGCCGAAAACCCAGAAATCCAAACCAAAAAAAAAAAGTAGTAGAGTGAAGGAAAACCAATTTAAAATAAGTAATTTTAATAGAATAAGCCGAATTATGCGGTTTTAAAAACATCAAATGATTTTCAAAACGTTACAAAAACCCACGCTAAGGATCATGTGTTAAACACGTGAGTTCTCCTGCCACATAAATTGGCAGCACTCACATGCAAAGCATGTGAGCGCCCCAATTTTGAAATACTAACATCTGATTCTATGTGATAGAATTAAATTCTATTTGGAAAATATTTTTCCTGATCTTTCTAATATGGAAAGATTTTTCTCTAACAGAGAATCTTAGATTTAAAATCCAATTGTGATAAAATATCACCAATTAAATCATCTGATAGGATTAAATTCTATGTGGGAAATATACCCTTGATCTTTCTCAAACTAGAAAGATCTTCTTTGTTAAACAGAGAACCCTTGGATCAAAGATCCAACGGTGATTATAAAATCATGCACCGATCATCTGATAGAATGAAATTCTATCTTAGGAAAAATATTTCATAATCTTGTTAAACAAACAAAAAAAACTTCTCTGTTAAACAGAGAGCCTTTGGATTAAAAATCCAACGGTGAATAAAATTCACCAATTGATCTAAAAGATCATTTTTGATTGATTAGGAAATCAATCATGATCTCTCAATCAGAGATTTTCTTAACAAGTTGATCTTTTTTCTTCTCCTATAAATAGGAGTAAGAAAACAGAGAAAAAAACAGAACGGAAAGAAGAGAGAACTTTCCACAAGCTTTTGCAAAAAATAATATAGTGAGCTCTTAAGAGAAAAGAGAATTTAATTGTCATAGAAGAAGACTTTCTTCATTGAAACCCTAGTTAAAGAAAACACAGAGATCATATTGTCTCTCCTTTGTTTATATAAGGGTTTAACCCTTTATACAAGAACTTAGTTCTTCCTCTGATTTGGGATTTGCAAGAGCAAATCTCCCTACAAATTGAGAATTTAATTCTCATAGGGGAGATTCTGTTCTTCAAACTCAAAACTTAGAGATAAGAACTAAGTTAAATTGAAAAAGAAAGAAAAAGAAAAAGAGCATATGTTCTGGGAATTTAATTCCGCCAATATTAGGGTTTAACCCTACATAAAGAACTTAGTTCTTATAAAAGTAAAAGAGAACTTAGTTCTCCAATAATAACAATGATGATGATTCAAGATCTTCAAAACAAAAATCATGATGATCATCAATGACCAAAATTGTCATTAATAGAGATCAATATCTCTGAAAACAAATAATAAGGATAACTTGGCATCTCATTAGTGCTTAGCATTGTTATGAAGCCTCACGTGTTTCCCACATGAGTGCTTAAAACAAGCAAAAGAAAGGCTAAAACCGCATCACGTGTTTCCCGCGTGGGCGCCTAAAGAGCAAAGAAAAACCCCTTTGTCAATTAAGCAGCCACCAAATAAAACCCCAAAAGAAAGTAGTCACGTGTAATACACGTGAAACGCTCTTGGAAACCAGAAATGCTTAGCACTTCTGTAAAAAGAAGGGAAGTGAACAAATGAAACCCAATGCTCACGTACTTCCTACATGAGTACAATGCAAAGTGCTCAGCACTTTAAGATTAGTCAAAATATCTAAAGTGCTTCGCACTGATTAGGGCAACGCTCATATCTGAGTGCCTCACATGTTTTACACGTGAGCGCCACGGGACTCTAGTGCTTAGCACTAATCCAGCGCCTCACGTGTTTCACACGTGAGCGCTATATGCCCCAGTGCTTAGCAGTTTTGGGTAATTATGGAAACTCAATCTCAGCCCAAAATTGGCTAAGTGTCCAGAGGTTAAACCTCTTTGATTTTAAAATAAACCGAGCCCATATTGCTCATGATCTCCCAAACTGATTTTAGTCATATATACTAAGTGTAGACAAGTGAGAAAAAGAAATGCTTAAGTGAGCTAATATTAGTTAATGTAAATTAATATATCAAATATATAATTATACATTAAATTATTAAATCAACACTTGATTTAATAATCCGGCTATATCACATACAACCGACTAATATCAAATGTATCATCTTATCGAATCAACACTTGATTAGACAGCCCGGCTAAATCACATATAACCGACCGATATCCCATATCGCGAGAATAGAATACGGTATCACATGCGTGTATTAATCTCAGTCCCGCACATATCACATATGTGCTCCTACTTCGTTTCGCATAAGCCAGAAAACCTCTGTGTAGGACTCTAAAGACTCGTCAATACGTTGGCAATAGGTGGTGATCATATCAGTCACTCACAAGCCGCAAGCGGTCTGCTAAACGTAACAGCCACCCGGGTATTGAGCGATCAGAAGATCAACAAGCAAGCGGTCTGCTAAAGACTCGTCAAAACCTCTGTGTAGGACTCTAAAAACTCGTCAATACACCGGCAATAGGTGGTGATCATATCAGTCACCCACAAGCCGCAAGCGGTCTGCTAAACGTAACAGCCACCCGGCTATTGAGCGATCAGAAGATCAACAAGCAAGCATGCTCATACTCCTGTGAATCCAATCAGAAACACCACCGTACAGTCTGGTCTTTTCGCCAGATATGTTGCATATCATAGCCTGGGGTGGTATAACGTCAGACCCCAATAGCCTGATAAGTCATGCCGATGCAAGGTCCATAACGGTTCGAGAAACTACTGATAACACTTACCAGTAAATCTCAGCAACCCTTGCCAGGGATTTTCTGTTATGGCCAATCGAGCATAGCGCAATATCAACCCCCAATACCGGGAGAGACGAATCCCCTCATATCGCTCATTGCCTCCATGTGACTAGGGACTGTACCCAAAAACCACCGTTTTGCACGATCTCTTAAACGTGGTAAGGTGGAAATCAAATCACAGTGGGAATCACACAAGACTCTATAACGATCTCGGGTCGACAGACTAACCCGTACCAGTGTCACCAGAGAACTGCTATCTGACGATATGTATAATACCATCTAGGAGTTCTCGGCGAGTCCGTCTAATGTACCCAGTCTCCACTAAGCACCCATTTACCATCTCTGATGTCAAACATTAATGGATATGGGATCATCCACCGCCTATCACATGGGTCGAGAAGCGTATACGCTAGTCTAATCTGGAATATTGATGCCCCATCTCGATACTCCCACGACTAGGAACATTTGAAGGATGTACTTACCGACTACCTTTTCCCCATTAGTTTGATCCACATCATAATCCTGCTAGTCAAGTACTCATCCTAAGGACTTTATCAACATGTAATAGAGATAAAATAAGAGTACATGTTAAGATAAAGAGCAATCAGATAGCATACTATCATGTCGAGCAAGAAAGTCCTCCCAATATATGTCCAAGCATCCACTATAATATACATCACATGTATTATAATGGCCTCTAGGGCATACATATAACTAACAATCTCCTACTTGCACTAAGGCCATTTGTTGTAGCATCTCATATTCAACGCCCCATAAGAGTCTCTCTTGGGAAATGCCTCTATGAGTGGATCCGCCGTGTTATTCTTCGTGTCAACTCTCCTTACCTCGATCCCTTGGAGATCAACCATCTCCCTGATCAGGTGATACTGTCCTCAGAATATGTCTGGATCGCTGATGGGACCGGTGTTCCTAAGCTAAAGCCACAACTCTATTGTTGTCACAATAACAGTTATTGGACGCTCAATGGTAGGAACCATGTTCATCTCATGAACAAGAATTATCCGGACATCCAATTTGGTAGCATCGTTGGTAGCGATGTATTCATCCTTTATCGTCTAGTTTGCCATGGTATATAGCTTGGAACTCTTCCAACATACTGTCCCTCCACTGAGAATAAAGACAAAGCCCAAGACTGACTTTCAGTCGACCTTATCACTCTGAGAGCTCGAATTGGTAAAGGTCTCCTACTGGAGTTAACCGTTACCAAATCCCAAGAACATTTCTTTAGTGCTTCTCAAGTACTCAAGAATGTCCTACACAGCTATCCAGTGATTCTTCCAAGATCCGATTGATTCCTAATCACTACTCCTAGTGAGTTAGCTACATCTGGTCTGGTACATAACATCACATACACGATAGAGCCTACTGCCGAAGCATATGATATCCCTTGTACATGAGCTCTTTCCAAATTAGTCTCGGGAGACATCTTTTTGGAGAGAGTGGTTCCTGAGTAAGTGGGCGAACCACCATGCTTAGAATCTTCCATACTAAACCCCTTTAGCATGGTGTTAATGTACCTCGATTTGGGACACTCCCAACATCCACTTAGATCTATCACCATAGATTATAATCTAAAAGATGTATTAATCCAGATATTCAATGGAGAATCCTCGTGATAAGAGGAGCTTGACCGATTGTAACATAGGAAACCATTTCCTATCAAGAGTATGTCATCTACGTACAATACGTGGAAGACAACATTAATCTCTACTACCTTCTTGTATATACAAGGTTCATCCACCTTTTTGATGAAGTCAAACTCTTTGACCACCACATCAATACAGATGTTCCAACTCCGCGATGCGTGCTTTAATCTTGATGGACTTAAGCATAGCCACTGGAGAAAAGGTTTCATCATATGTAGGGTTCCTAGGCACCCTAGTGAGGTCTCACAAGGCATCGAACATGCCAATTTCAAAAAATCTAGGTGCCGAGAGACCCGACTACGGATCGTTTGCTAGAAAACTAGGCGAAAAAGCTAACTAGTTAACACTTAACTAAGAGATACGGAAATACAACCTTTGTAGATCCGGTTCTCCACCTCCATAGCTCCGCAACTAAGTCCTCTCCGCTGTCCAAAAAGAATCCGGGCTCTAGCGTCGACTTCATCGGAGAATAAGCGAGCTAGGTCGTCGATGTCCATGCCGAAGATGATCTACGTCGAGGCATCACTAAATCAAGCTCCGACTTCACCAAGTCAAGAAACTTGTGAAGTAAACACACTCTACTACTTGGCAAGAGGTAGAGGATGAAGAAATAGGAAGTGGGTAGACTTTAGAATTGGATTTCTCACTCTAATTCTCACTTTGCCATTAAAGCTTGTGAAGCTTTTTCTTGAAGTGAAGAAGAAGAAGAAGATGAAGAATATGATAAGTTATTTAAAATAGTAAAAATAAAACAATACTTATCATAATCTTTACCTTAGTTAAGTGTAGAGAATTGACTAAGGTTGGGTTGATGGTTAGGGTTAAGGATGAGAACAAAAAAGTCATCAAGTCAAAGCTTCATGAAGCTTCAACTAAAAACAAATGAAGCCACCATTCATTTATCTTTCAATTTATTCAAAATGAATAAATAAATTGTAAGATAAATGAATAAGTAAAACCCTAATCAACAACTTAACCTAGGTTTAATTCTTTACACTTAACCATAAAGCATGTATCATCAAACATGATACAATCAAGTGCACAAAAGTATATCACATATACAACTTGTGAACTTCAAGTGAGAAAATCCATTTAAAGTGAACCAATACTAGTTAATGCAAAGTAATATATCAAATATATAATTATTCATTAAATCATTAAATCAACACTTGATTTAACGACCCGGTTATATCGCATATAACCGACTAATATTCAATGTATCGGCTTATCGATTCAACGCTTGAATCGATAACTAGGTTATATCGCATACAACCACCCGACACATTGATCGCTAGAATAAAATACGGTATCACATACACGCATTATTCTCGGTCCCACACATATCTCATATGCGCTCCTATTTCGTTTCGCTTGAGCCAGGAAACCTCTGTGTAGGACTCTAAAGACTCGTCAATACGCCGGCAGCAGATGATGATCATATCAAACACCCACAAGCCGCAAGCGGTCTGCTAAACGTAACGGCCACCCGGGTATTGAGCGATCTGAAGATCGACGAGCAAGCCCGCTCACACTCCAGTGAATCCAACCAGTAACACTACCGTACAGTCCGGTCTGATCGTCTGATATGTCGCATATCTCGCCTAGGGGTGGTAAACGTCAGACCCCAATAGCTCGATAAGTCGTGTCGATATGAGGTCTATAACAATTCGAGAAACTACTGGTAACACTTATCAGTAAATCTCAGCAACCCTGGCCAGGGATTTCCTGTTATAGCCAATCGAACACAGCGCAACATCAACTCCCTATACCGGGAGAGACGAATCCCCTCCTATCGCTCATTGCCTCCATGTGATTCGGGACTGTACCCAAAAACCACCGTTTTGCACGCCCTCTTGGACGTGGTAAGATGGAAATCAAAGCACAGTGGGAACCACACAAGACTCTATGACGATCTGGGTTTAACAGACTACTCTGTACCAGTGTCACCAGAGAACTGCCATCTGACGTGAGGTATAATACCATCTGGGAGTTCTCGGCGAGTCCGTCCAGTGTACCCAGTCTCTACTGAGCACCCGTATATCATCTCTGATGTCAAACACCAATGGATATGGGATCATCCATCGCCCATCTGTATGGGTCGAGAAGGTATACGCTAGTCTACTCTGGTATATCGATGCCCCGTCTCGATACACCCACGACTAGGGACTTTGAAGGATGTACTTATGGACTACCATGTCCCCACTAGTATGATCCGCATCATAGTCCAGGTAGTCAAGCACACATCCTAAGGGCTTTACCAACATGTAACAGAGAGACTATCAGTGTACATGTTAAGGTAAAGATCAACCAGATAGCATACTATCATGTCGAGCAAGAAAGTCCTCCCTATATATGTCCCAGCATCCACTACAATATACATCCTATGTACAGTAATGGCCTCTAGGGCATACATATAACTAACAATCTCCCACTTGCACTAGGGCCATCTGTAGCAGTGGTTGAAGTATCTCATACTCAACCATCCCATAAAAGTCTCTCTCTGGGAACAGGCCTTTGTGAGTGGATCCGCTGTGTTGTCCTCTGAGTCTACTCTCCTAACCTCGATCTCCCTGGAGATCAACCATCTCCATGATCAAGTGATACTGCCTTAGAATATGTCTGGATCACTGATGGGACCGGCGTTCCTCGGCATAAGCCACAACTCCATTGTCTCACAATGGTAGGAACGTAGTTCATCTCATGAACCAATATACACCCAAACAGCCTCTTTGGTAGCATCTTAAGTAGCGATCTATCCTGCCTTTATCGTCTAGTATGTCACGGTATCTAGCTTAGAACTCTTCCAACATACCGTCCCTTTACTGAGGGTAAAGACAATGCCTGCGACTGACATTTAGTCATCTTTATCACCCTGGAACACTTCCAGTGATTCTCCCCAGGATCGATTGATACCATCTCACTACAACTAGTGAGTATCCTAACATCCATTTAGATCTATCTCATAGATCCAAAATCCAGGATTTAGGAGGTATCATTTTGATCCTATGTGGAGAATCATTGTGATAAGCGGAGATTGACCGAGCGTAGCATAGGAAACTCCTTTCCTATCATGAGTATGTCATCCACGTACTCTACGAGGATCATCACCATACTCCCTTCTAACTTTTTGTTTATACAAGGTTCATCTACCATTTTGATGATGTCAAACTCTTTGACTTATCCATCAAAACAGATGTTCTATCTCCGCGATGCCTGCTTTATCCTATAAAACATCTTGCACACGTTTCCGCTGCTCCCACTGTCTACGAAGCCCTCTGGCTATGTACTTATAGACGCCTTCTTCCAAATCTTCATTTTAGAAGAGCTGTCATGACACCCAACCACCAGATATCGTAGTCATGGTGTGTAGCCGTGGCAAGTAGGATCTGGATGGACTTAAGCATAGCTACTTGAAAAAGGTTTCATCATTATCCATACCTGGTCAATGATGCACACTTATAACAAGTCTAGCTTTAAAAGTCTCAACTTTTCCATCTACACCAAGTAATCTTCTCAAGATAAGCTTGCTCCTGATGGGGATTTAACCCTTCAGATCTAGCAACTAAAGTCCATACTTTGTTGGTGTATAAGGATTCCATCTCAGATCACTAAGCATCCAGCCATTCTTATAGAGTCTTACTCTCGATGGCCTGCTCGAAGCTAGTTGGGTCATCATCTCATGATGCAATCCTCGCTCCCACTGTCATAGAGAAAACGAAGTATCTCTCAGGTGGGTGAGGAACCCTACTAGATCGGCGGAGAGGCTGAGGTTCATTGGTAACTATTGAATCCTTTGGTTCTTTCAAATCATCAGCTGCAGTTTGTACAGCTGGAACATTTCCATTTCTACATAACAGTCCTTGCCTCGAGCTTGTCCGGATTTTGCTTTTAGACATAGCCCGGACAACCCAAATCTTAACCAACTTAAGATATGGGCTCTTCCCTTTCCATATCACATATGAAGCGGTAGGCAACTGATTTGATTCGAACCTATTCAACAGGTATGCAACTTCTCAAGTGCATAACTCCCAAAAGGAAAAAGGTAACTCAGTAGTACTCATCATAGAGCACACCATATCAAATAGGGTGTATCTGCTCCGCCCCGATATACCATCGTGCTATGGTGTATACGGAGGAGTAATGCTGAGAGAGAATCTCATTCTCCTTTAGAATAGTCCTGGAATTCCGTGCTCAAGTATTCTCCTCCTTGATCTCATCAAAGGACATAATACTTATACCCGTATTTCGGTTCTCTACTTCTTACTTATATTCTATGAATATCTCAAAAGGTTCGGACTTGTGTTTCAACAGGAATATATGTCTGAATCTTGAGAGATTATCAGAGAATGTAATGAAGTACGAAGAACCGGTCCTGGCATGTGTAGACAGGGGACCTACATACATCAACATGTATCATCCCAAGAGTTCACTAACTCTTTCTCAGTTTCCAGTAAACAGAGCTATGGTCATCTTATCTCTGTGACATGACTGGCGAGTTTCACAAGATGTAAATTCAAACAGATTTAAATATACATCTATATGTAACTCTAGCCAGTCGGGTCGCATTGATCTGACCTAGTCTACAATACCTCAAGAAGGATCCGTTCATTTCTGAACTCTTCCTCTTGTGTGTGTTCTGTATACTAAAGAACTGTAGTTTGATTTAGAACATCAACGCTTTTAGATAACGTGCCTGAACCGATCAACTTTTGATATAGGAAATGTTCAAAATATTATCCAACTATACAAAATTTTATCATTTCTTTACTAATAAAGAGATAGATATGATTTTGTATATCAGGTTCGGTATCTAATAACATTTGTTCAGAATCAATGTATTCGTAATACAGGGTGACAGTGACCAACAGACTTGGCTGCAACACTTGCCCCGTTTTCTGCCTCATGAAACTTATCACCCGTTCTCAGTTCTCTACCTTTCTGTAGCCCTATGTAACAGATTACATATCTGGGATCCTGATCTGGTATCAAATACCCAGGACGCAGAGGATACTGAGAAACAGTTCTGTATAATGAACACACCCGAAGATGATGCATCAGCATGCACTCTCTTCGTTTGGGCGGCACGGGAATTCTGGTAATTCCCAATTTCCTGCTCTGTCTTATAACTATTATAAGTTGGAGCGAGACCAACGTTCCCCAGCTCAGTATAACAAGCGGGTTCGGTCAATATTCCGTATTATTATCTTGATTAAGGCGTGATATGGTCGCTACTTGGAGAGAGAGAGAAGAAAACACTCAGGGTGCGCTCTTGCAAAAATAGATTGGTTATTATTTTATCTAATCAGGATGGCTCCCACTGCTTTTTATCAAATCTTCCTTCAAACCCTAAAAGGAAAGACTAGCCGGGATTAATTACACACTACAAGTTCGCCAATCTTTCAGCCAGGCTAGTGTCGGTACTTTGAGGGAGGTCCCCCGTGCTTTCGCACGAATCTAATTAATGTAAACCTCGTTTTCCCAGAGGCGTAACCTCGTTAACACCTTTCTAGACACCTACTTGATCGGCTAATTGTAATGTATAAAACTCTCCCAGGAGTAACTCTTACTCGCAGCGGGTATCGGGATCCAACTATCTCATAGAAGGTATGCAATCTCATTGCAAATTTCAACACTTGAAATTCCCGATAATATTTTGCCCCTAGCTCGCTATGACCTTGACGAATGCCAAACAACCCATAGTCCACTAGTCAAGTTCAACCCGTACATTTCTTGATCGAATTAAACCCACCCGCACGACCCTTGACGAATGCCAAACAACGCCGTACGAATACCCTAATCCAATCGCATCATATGCTCAAGCAGATAAATACTAGTTAGCTACCGTACACTACGCCTTGACGAATGCCAAACTACCGCAGCACGAATACTAACTAGTACATATCTGAAATGTCGGAGGGCTACGACAGGTTTTTCTGAAAACCTATTGCGTAATGAACTTGATATCGTTGTAGGATCGAATGAATTTTGAAATGGAGTGTTTTTGAGGCTTTTCTAGTTTTGCTAAAGGAGTCACTCCCGGTGAAGGGATCGTCGGTCCTTTCCTCGTCGAATGAGGTGCGGGATATATCATATATATCACTGTGCAAAGCAAAAACACTTAAAAGCAATCAAAAGACAAACCGAGTGTGTAGCATCTGCCAGTTATTGCTAAAGGAGTCACTCCCGGTGAAGGGATCTCGGTCCTTTCCTCATCGAATAAGGTGCAGGATATATCACATATACCTCTGTGCAAAGCAAGAACTGTAGCTACCTGTTTTATTTTGAAATTCGATTCTACAACATCTTAGGTTTCTTTTAATTCATTAATCACATTAATGAAGTCCCATCATTTAAATACCTAAACAACACAGATAAATACGACGTACACTTATGCCATCCGCATTCGCCTCGATGTCCCCTCGTGCACCGTTAGGTTAGGTAACTAACGACAGAGCAGGGCAGGGCTAGCGCGGGTGTAAAACATAAGTAACGTCTATATAATATATCATATATACTATATACTATATCTATCACAGAAACACATCAGAGATATTGCAGCAGAAGAAATATTTGAAATATTGGATATACTAGGACGTCCGTGTTTTCAATACGAGCCAGTATAAAACACGGATTCCACGGTCGTGATGAATAGCCAAACCCACACCCCTAGACCCCTACGAGAGTGGCAAGCAACCCTACCAGTTCAAGAGTTAGGAGACCCGGACTCGACTCCTCGAGTTGGTCTCCCACTGGACTCCAGAACCCGGTTACTTGTGCCCTCCTCCTTGGGTCTATCCTAGTGCGGAAAAGTAAATAATATACAAACGGTGACTACTTCCGCAACCTGGAAGCGCCCCAATAAAAGAATATTACATACAAGTTTTTACATGAATGAAAATGAAAAACACTCATCTCACATAAAAACCCCCGGCTATTCGTACACGACGATCCAATATAACATATCCAGCAACACATAACATCACATGTCATCAACGTAAGTAAATATGCGCATCCCAATTGTCGTTGACATATAGCAACGAAACCGGCGATATCACATATTACACTTACGGTCACAGAAAAGAAAGTGTAAAACTACAACAGTTGGAATCCGCAACCATCTCAGACATCGCATGCCTGACCAAATGAATTCCTTAGACATCGCATGCCTATCAATTATAAACCCTGCATTTTAGTCTCATTATCGAAAACACTTTTCAATATCGAGTCGGGCAATTCAACAAGATTCCCGACAGTCTGATCGAATACTCGTCGCAAACTTTAGTAGGCGGCCGCACCCCCGATACCGTCGACGAAGTGCACCAAGGCGGAACACCGCTGCCGCGAGCACCCGAACGGATGCTTTCGGCGACGGGGTTCTCCTACAGTCACTTGGTCGGGGCTATGGAGTGAGGCTGTCTATTAAGTTTACCCGGCGAGTATCCGCGTACGCTACGTGATTGCGACGGACTTTTGATCACATCAAAATTCCGTGGCAACCGATCAACTGAGACTAAAGTGCTATGTTTATAACATTCATTCAGTTATCACATAACTTTTGTGAATTCCAATTATTGTATCCCATTCCGGATAAATAGAAAATGTCAAACTTTTCGATCGAACAATCGAACACCCAAGTTTTCCCGATACAGATCAACACATGAAATAAGTCTAACAACATTCAGTTCGTGCCTCAGTACCGACGGTCCAGCCGTAGAAGGGTCAAGCCAACGCCTCACATGTGGCACGCCGTACTGCCCCAAACCCGAAGGTTCAAAGGGCAGTTCAAGACGGTCACATAATCGAGTTAAGGTTTGTTGTCTTCTAGAGGGTCCATCGCGTTACTTGCACTACTTAGAACGTCGTTAAACTACGGAAAGATTCAACACTTGGAAATTTCCCGACAGGGGAAAAGTTGGGTATTTATATCCGGTCGAACTTTTTTAATATATTCTAAAATTTATCCGGAAAGCCAAATAGACAAAATTTGATACCCCGATCGAAACACCGAATCCCCAAATCAACCCAGAAAATAAAACTCTGGAATAAATTTTAAAAATACCCAGAGAACTCAGCACCTGAAACAATGAATTACTGTGGAAAATTCTACGCCACATAAGACAATACTGCCGCGGAACTGCCGCACGAGCCAGGCTCGTGCCGCGGATCCGCGGCGCAATGATGGAATTAGGCGTACAAATTTTACAGTAACCCTTAGAAATTCCTGCTGATATTTCTACATATTTTTAATTTTGAAAAAGACCAGATTTCATAAATCGTCCAGAGAGCAATTTGCCGGGTTGGTTTCGGGTTCGTTCGGGCTTCAAATTCCGTCTAGACTTCGCCTAAGGCTCTAGCTAGGCTCTGATACCACTGTAGTGTTCTTAGGCACCCTAGTGAGGTCTCACAAGGCATCAAACATGCCAATTTCAAAAAATCTAGGTGCCGAGAGACCCGACTACGGATCGTTTGCTAGAAAACTAGGCGAAAAAGCTAACTAGTTAACACTTAACTAAGAGATACGGAAATACAACCTTTGTAGATCCGGTTCTCCACCTCCATAGCTCCGCAACGAAGTCCTCTCCGCTGTCTAAAAAGAATCCGGGCTCTAGCGTCGACTTCATCGGAGAATAAGCGAGCTAGGTCGTCGATGTCCATGCCGAAGATGATCTACGTCGAGGCATCGCTAAATCAAGCTCCGACTTCACCAAGTCAAGAAACTTGTGAAGTAAACACACTCTACTACTTGGAAAGAGGTAGAGGATGAAGAAATAGGAAGTGGGTATACTTTAGAATTGGATTTCTCACTCTAATTCTCACTTTGCCATTAAAGCTTGTGAAGCTTTTTCTTGAAGTGAAGAAGAAGAAGAAGATGAAGAATATGATAAGTTATTTAAAATAGTAAAAATAAAACAATACTTATCATAATCTTTACCTTAGTTAAGTGTAGAGAATTGACTAAGGTTGGGTTGATGGTTAGGGTTAAGGATGAGAACAAAAAAGTCATCAAGTCAAAGCTTCATGAAGCTTCAACTAAAAACAAATGAAGCCACCATTCATTTATCTTTCAATTTATTCAAAATGAATAAATAAATTGTAAGATAAATGAATAAGTAAAACCCTAATCAACAACTTAACCTAGGTTTAATTCTTTACACTTAACCATAAAGCATGTATCATCAAACATGATACAATCAAGTGCACAAAAGTATATCACATATACAACTTGTGAACTTCAAGTGAGAAAATCCATTTAAAGTGAACCAATACTAGTTAATGCAAAGTAATATATCAAATATATAATTATTCATTAAATCATTAAATCAACACTTGATTTAACGACCCGGTTATATCTCATATAACCGACTAATATTCAATGTATCGGCTTATCGATTCAACGCTTGAATCGATAACTAGGTTATATCGCATACAACCACCCGACACATTGATCGCTAGAATAAAATACGGTATCACATACACGCATTATTCTCGGTCCCGCACATATCTCATATGCGCTCCTATTTCGTTTCGCTTGAGCCAGGAAACCTCTGTGTAGGACTCTAAAGACTCATCAATACGCCGGCAGCAGATGATGATCATATCAAACACCCACAAGCCGCAAGCGGTCTGCTAAACGTAACGGCCACCCGGGTATTGAGCGATCTGAAGATCGACGAGCAAGCCCGCTCACACTCCAGTGAATCCAACCAGTAACACTACCGTACAGTCCGGTCTGATCGTCTGATATGTCGCATATCTCGCCTAGGGGTGGTAAACGTCAGACCCCAATAGCTCGATAAGTCGTGTCGATATGAGGTCTATAACAATTCGAGAAACTACTGGTAACACTTATCAGTAAATCTCAGTAACCCTGGCCAGGGATTTCCTGTTATAGCCAATCGAACACAGCGCAACATCAACTCCCTATACGGGAGAGACGAATCCCCTCCTATCGCTCATTGCCTCCATGTGATTCGGGACTGTACCCAAAAACCACCGTTTTGCACGCCCTCTTGGACATGGTAAGATGGAAATCAAAGCACAGTGGGAACCACACAAGACTCTATGACGATCTCGGGTCAACAGACTACTCTGTACCAGTGTCACCAGAGAACTGCCATCTGACGTGAGGTATAATACCATCTGGGAGTTCTCGGCGAGTCCGTCCAGTGTACCCAGTCTCTACTGAGCACCCGTATATCATCTCTGATGTCAAACACCAATGGATATGGGATCATCCATCGCCCATCTGTATGGGTCGAGAAGGTATACGCTAGTCTACTCTGGTATATCGATGCCCCGTCTCGATACACCCACGACTAGGGACTTTGAAGGATGTACTTATGGACTACCATGTCCCCACTAGTATGATCCGCATCATAGTCCAGGTAGTCAAGCACACATCCTAAGGGCTTTACCAACATGTAACAGAGAGACTATCAGTGTACACGTTAAGGTAAAGATCAACCAGATAGCATACTATCATGTCGAGCAAGAAAGTCCTCCCTATATATGTCCCAGCATCCACTACAATATACATCCTATGTACAGTAATGGCCTCTAGGGCATACATATAACTAACATCATAAACCACACCTAGTTATTGACGAAAACCTTTTACTACAAGTCTAGCTTTGAACGTCTCAACTTTTCCATTTACACCAAGAATCTTCTCAAGATCCACTTGCTCCCGATGGGGTTTACCCCTTTAGGTGCAACATTCAAAGTCATACTTTGTTGGTGTACATGGATTCCATCTTTGATCGCATAGCATCCAGCCATTTCATAGAGTCCCTACTCGTGATGGCCTGCCTGAACCTAGTTGGGTCATCATCTACCATGATACAATCCTCGCTCCCACCATCACCGAGGAAACCATAGTATCTCTCAGGTGGATGAAGAACCCTACCAGATTCGCGGAGAGGCTGAGCTTCGTTGTAGACTATTGAATCCTTTGGTTTCACCAAATCATCAGCTGTTAGTTTGTCCAGCTGGAACTCCTTCCAGTTCTACTTCATGACCATAAATTTCTTCATAAGAAATTCCTTTTCTAATAAAAATGGCTTGCTGAGAAACAAAAAACCTTTAGCTCCTCAGTTAGGTAGAAGATATACCCTCGCAAATATTTGGGATATCTAACAAACTTATACAGAACTGACATTGCCTCGAGCTTGTCCGGATTTTGCTTTTCAACATAGGACGGACAGCCCCGAATCTTAACTCGTTTAAGACATTGTCTCATCCTATTTGATATCTCATATGGAGTGGTAGGCACTGATTTGGATGGAAACCCATTCAATAGGTATATAGCTTCTTAAGTGCATAACTCCAAAAGGAAACATGCAACTTAGCAGTACTCATCATAGAGCGTATCATATTTCATAAAGTGCGATACCTCCGCCCCGATATACTGTTGTGCTATGGTATATATGGAGGAGTAAGCTGAGAGAGAATTCTATTCTCTTTTAAATAATCGAGGAACTCCATGCCTAAGTATTCTTCTCCTCGATCACATCGAAGAACTTTAATACTTCTACCCGTCTGATTCTCAACTTCAAGCTTATATTCCTTGAATTTATTAAAAGTTCAGACTTGTGTTTCAACAGGAATATATGTCCGAATCTTGAGAGATAGTCAGTTAATATAATGAAGTACGAGGAACCAGCCCTGGCATTTGTAGACATCGGACCGTATATATCACCATGTATCAGTCCCAAGAGTTCAGCAACTCTTTCTCTGTTTCTAGTAAACGGAGTATTGGTCATTTTCCCTTTGAGACATGACTGGCAAGTATCATAAGATGAAAATTCGAACGGATTCAAATATTCATCCTTATGTAACTTAGATAGTTGTGTCGTATTGATATGACCTAGTCTACAATGCCATAAGAAGGTTTCGTTCATTTCTTAACTACTCCTCTTGTGTGTGTTCTGTATAGTTTGAACTGTGGTTTGATTTAGAACGTATATGCTATTTTATAACGTGCCTGATCCAATCAACTCTTGATTAAGGAAAATGTTCACAACATTATCCTCCAATACAGAATTATATTCTTCTTTAACTTAATAAAAAACTGATGTAATGTTGTATATCAGGTTCGACATGTAATAACATTTGTTCAGAATCAATGTATCTACCATTTGGTAATACATGGTGATATCTGCTATCTGATTTGGCTGCAACAATTGCACCATTCTCTAATACTTAGAGATATATCACCATATCCCAGTTCTCTACCTTTCTGTAGCCCATGTAACAGATTACATATGTGGGATCCTAATCCGGTATCTTATATCCAGAATGTAGAGGACACTGAGAAACAGTTCTTAGTAATTAACACACCCAAAAAATATGCATCAACATGCTTATTCCTCAATTGGGTTGTGTGGAAATACGGATAATTCCCTATTTTCTGCTCGGACTTATAACAATTATAAGATAGAGCGGAACCAACGTTCCCCAACTCAGTATAATTAGCGGGTTCGGTCAATGCATCCATATATTATCTTGATGAAGACATGTTACGGTCGCTACTAAGAGAAAGAGAGAAGAAAACACTCTGTGTATGCTCTTGCAAGATCAGATTGGTTCTTATTTTATCTAATCAGGATGGCTCCCACTGTTTTTATCAAATCTTCCTTCAAATCCTAAAAGGTAAGACTAGCCGGGATTAATTACACCCTATAAGTTCACCAATCTTTCGGCCAGGCCAGTGTCGGTACTTTGAGGGAGGTTCCCTGTACTTTCGCATGGACCAAATTAAAATAAACCTCATTTTCCTAGGGGCATAACCCCGTTAACACCTTTCTAGACACCTACTTGATCGGCTAATTGTAATGTGTAAAACTCTCCCAGGAGTAACTCTTACTCATAGTGGGTATCGGGATCCAACTATCTCATAAAAGGTATGCAATCTCATTGCAAATTTCAACATTTGAAATTTCCAATAATATTTTGCCATTAGGGTTCTATGACCTTGAAGCAGGCCAACAAACCATAGTTCGCTAGTCAAGTTTAATCCGTACATTTCATGATTGAATTAAACCAACCCGCACGACCTTTGACGCAGGCCAACAAAGTCACATGACTACCCTAATCCAATCGTATTGTATGCAGCAGATAAGCACTAAATAGCTACCGCACACTACACCTTGACGCAGGCCAACAAACGTAGCATGAATACTAAGTTGTACTTATCTAAAATGATGGAGGGCTACGACGGGTTTTTGAGAAAACATTTTGCGTAATGAACTTGATATCGTTGTAGAATCGAGTGATTTTGAAAAGGAGTGTTTTTGAGGCTTTTACTAGTTTTGCTAAAGAGGTAACTCTCGGTGAAGGGATCTCAGCTCTTTCCTCATCGAATGAGGTGCTGGATATTTCACAAAATACCACTATGCAAAACATGAACTAAAAAACCAATCAAAAAACAAAACCGAGTGGGTTGTAGCATCTGCCAGTTTCGCTAAAGAGGTCACTCCTGATGAAGGGATCTCGGCTCTTTCCTTATCGAATAAGATGCTGGATATTCTACAAGGAATACCGCTATTCAAAGCAAGAACTAGAGCTACAAGTTTTTAAAACAAGATTCTACAACATCTTTAGGTTTCTTTTATTTCATTAATCTCATTAATGAAGTCCCATCAATTATGCTTTCTAAGCATCATAGAAGAAACGAAAGCAACAATATTTATTATATATCATATATAATATAAGCATTCATCTCAGAATATCAAGTGATCACATCATAGAATATTAACAGCAGAAGAACACATATGAAATATTGGATATACTAAGAATTCCGTGTTTTAATTAAGCCAATAAAAAACGCGGATTTCATGGTCGCGATGAATAGCCAAACCCACATCCCTAAACCCCTACGAGAGTGGCAAGCAACCCTACTAATTCTAGAGTTAGGAGACCCGGCCTCGACTCCTCGAGATGGTCTCCTACTGGACCATAGAACCCGGTTACTTGTGCTCTCCTCCTTGGGTCTATCCTAATGCGGAAACATAAATAATATACATCAATAGTGACATCATCCTCAGCCCAGAAGTTCCCCAATAAAAGAATATTACATACAAGTTTTTACATGAATGAAAATGAAAAACTCTTATCTCACATAAAAAAAACCCATGCTATTCAAACACGACGATCCAATATAACATATCCCAGCAACACATAACATCACATGTCATCAACGTAAGTAAATATGCGTATCCCAATTGTCGTTGACATATAGCAACGAAACCGGCGATACACCACATATTACACTTACGGTCGCAGAAAGGTGTCACGCCCCGCTTCCCAACATACGGGCAGAGGACGCGACAAGGCCGCTACGTATTTACTATGAAGTAAATACGCTAAGCGTATGTAAGCAATATAAACGTAAAGCACAAGAGACAAGATATAATAAAAACATCAACTTTATTTATTCACATTCTTTCTGTACAATGCATGGAAAGTAAATACAACTGAAATAAAAAGCAATGCCTAAATAATGGCATAACAGAAAAGAAGAGTAATGAAATGGAAAATGTACAATGTACTAGAGCTCGGGTTCTTCACTGAACTAGTCCAAGTCTTCAGCGCTGGGCTCGATCTCTGATGTGTCCAGATTACCTGACGACATTCAAAGAAGAAAGAAAGAGAATGTCGTCAGCGAACAGGTCGCTCGGTAAGTCCCAAAGATAAGGGAGAAATGGAATAGATAGAATAAGAAGGTATCTTTTAAAGTTGTATTATATTGTTGTAATGTTGTGTTAATGCTGTTGTTTGTAGCTTGGTACAGAAGGATGCCAGTGTAAACGAGAGGAGTCTCGTTAGACCAGAGACTACGGTGAACTGAATATAGAGTACAAGGCTCCGTTAGAAGGCCCGAAACGACGGCAATTGGATTCATGTTAGGTGTCTTAAATCTTGCCGTCTCGTGCCACTTTTAACACCTTCCGTACTAGTCTATCCCTTAAACCCCGTAGTGTTTTGATTGTATTCTATTGTAAACTGTATAGATTGTATAATTGGACGACTGACCAAAACCATGATATCTGTAACGGATGTAACCGTAGAATCATGTAAATGGAATAACTGGAGAACCATATAAATGGAATGTATATCCATGGTTCGGTTCAGTCAAGTTGTAAAGATTGATAATTGGATTCATAGATTCATGTTGAATTGTAATATTGAAGATTGTAGACTGTAGATTGTATACTGTAGATTGTAGATTGTACTTGAATCATATTCAAGTCAGATTATAATGAGACTCACTCTGAGTCAGTAAATTGAAGTCCTGATTGTTTTGATATTATCGGTAATCACTGCACATGGACGGCAGGATTTGTGTCTTTTTCCAAGACGATTACCGTATTGATACACCATTATTAAGTTGTCTACCTTAAATAGGCAAGCACCCACTTCTCCGGCTCCCTGAGGCTCAAGAGATTGGTCCCGCTTAAACCTATGTTTACTAGGGTCCTTAGGGTAAATTATAGAACTTGACGGGGTTTTATGTAAAAAGTATAGTTTTCAAAATACATCCCAAGTATTTATTAATCGTCTTTAGAGTTGTAATGAATGTATATTTTATATTGTGATATTTCTAGTGAAAATATCCTATTTTCATAATAAAAGATATTTATTTGTAATATTGGTTTTGTATGGAATTGATGGTATTTTAACGTAAAATGATTCGTGTGATTTTTGAAAAGAGTTGTCATATTTATATTATTTCAAAATAGATATTTTAATGTTACATACATACATACATACATACATACATACATATATATATATATATATAATTATATAAAAATACTTTTAATATATATTTTATATTTCTAAAAATCTCATTTTCTTAAGATGTCGTATTTTAAACCTTTCGAGACCGAATGCTCCTTGCGGAGGTTTGCATCTCGCACTACTAAGCCCGATGATGTGCGATAATCCGCACCATCCCAAATGGGTTCCCCAAAATGGGTTGTAGCGGCACTTTGCAAAGATTGTATAAATACTAAATCCTTTAGAAAACGGTTTTATTAAGTAAATGGTATTTATTTGCAATGATTTCGTTTTCCCGTATTCTATATTCCCAATGGTTTTGTGCTATGTTGCATATGAGTGTGTGAGGAGGTAGGTCATTACCTCATGATCCACTTAAAGGTATATCAAGTTTAATGGTTTAAATGTTGAAAATGAAACTATATTGTATTTTAATGAAAAAGTACGGTAAAATGGAAATAGCAATTTCTTTTGATAATGAACTTTTTCAATATGATTAGTTAGTGTTTAATAATCAACATGTAATAGTTTAACAAGACCGTATTAAAGGAAAAATGAGATTTTAGGAAGAACCGAATCGGAAATCGGATTTGCTCTGATTCCGTCAGGTTTTAGAAATACGTCTTTTCAGAAAGAGTAAAGAAAGGGGAAAATGGGACTTACGGGTTTCAATGAAAGACAAGAGGAAGATGGATCGGGAGAAGTCGCCGGTGTGTCGTTTCGTCGCTGGAAGCTCCTAGAGTCGTTGCCGGAAAATCCGCCGGAGAATTCGCCGGAGCTTCGCCTTTCGCTCACTTCGATTGCACACAAGGTTTCTAGTGATTTCTTGAGAGTTGGCTCAGAGTTTTGGGGTGAGGGGTAGTGTGTAGGGTTGGTATTTATAGGGTTAAGGTAGATGAAGGGTTTTAAATTAAAAATACATTAAAAATTCATTAAAAATAGAGTAAATGGGGATTAATGGTGTCTCTAGAACCGATCTAATTAAATAGAGTGTGCAGGGGGTATGAGAATGTCAAAAGGCAGAATTTTGGTGAAGGGAACTCAGCCATCTGGCCGGCGGCGCCGGCCCGAGTCGGGCCGAGTCAGAGGTCAGGGAGGCGGGGGGTCGTCTGGTGTAGCCTCTGATATATTTATTTTTTCATGCGTAGTGGAAAATTTTGGAGTTATCACGTGTTGACTGTTGGACTTGTAAAAAATTTCGAAACAAAATAATATTAAAAATAATATGGGGTATGAGATTTGAACTCTGGTGGCTTGGTTCAGCAATGCAAGGTATTACCAATGAGCTACAAGCTCTTTCTTGTAATTATATTGCTAATTAATTACTTATCTTGTGCTCAGGCAATAAATAACCCTTTATGGATTTTGAAATTTTTTTGTAAAAACTTGTATTGGAAATTTCGGGTTGTTACAAAAGGAAAGTGAAAAACTACAACAATTGGAATCCGCAACCACCTTAGATATCATAAACCCAATGTATCACATACTTTGGATTTCATGCATAACCAAATGAATTCCTTAGACATCACATGCCTAACAATTATAAAACCCGCATTTTAGTCTCGATATTGAAAACACTTTTCAATAACCAGTCGGGTAATTCAACAAGATTCCCGACAATCTGATCGAATACTCGTTGGAAACTTTAGTAGATGGCCACACCACCGATGCCATCGACGAAGTGCACTTAGGCGGAACACCGCGGCCTCGAGCACCCGGACGGATGCTTTTGGCAACGGAGTTCTCCTACAGTCACTTGATCAGGGCTATGGGGCGTGGCTATCTAATAAAGTTACCTGGCGAGTATCCGCATACACTACGTAATCGTGACAGACTTTTGATCCACATCAAAATCCCATGGCAACCGATCAAATGAGACTAAATTGCTAGATTTATAAAATTCAAATTAGTTTTCACAAAAATAAATTTGTGGATTCCAAATATTGTATCACAATCACAGATAGCCAGACGGTGTTAAACTTTTCGATCGAATCAATAAATACCCAAAATTTCCCAAAGAGCTCAACACTTGAGCGGGGTTTAAAAAGTACCCAGAACATGCCACAGCACCTATGGACCAACCGTAGAAGGGTCAACCCTTGCCTCACCTGTGGCGCCGCGGAACTACCACAAACCCTAGGGTTCGATGGAGATTCCGACGGTCACAGAATCGAGTTGGGGTTTCGTTCTTCTAGAGGGTCCATAGAAAACACCTGCATGATTTTCTGAAGATTTTAAACTTGGAAAAATCCAACTCTTGGAAAATTTCCTGCTAGGAAAAAATGGGTTATTGATATTCTTTCGAACTTTTTAACGTCGTCTAAATAACCTAAAATGATATTAGAATTACGACTACGAAACACCCTGAATTGCCATTACAGAAATATATCACATGCAATATCAGTAAAAACAAGCAACACCTGAAACACCAAAACCCACAGACTGGAACACCGACAAAAATTGAAGCCCAAAACCTTGAACAGGGCCGGCCAAGCCGGATTTTCCCTTCATGTCGCCCGCCCAAATCCGGCAAAGGGGGGTCAAATTTCTGTGGTGTTCATGTTACATCTCATATAACATTCTGCAATTGCTTAAAAAAAATTTAGACACTCTGAAAAATTCGACAGAAACTGGGTATTTCGAATGTTTCGGAGTTGTTTCGGTTTCATAATTCTACAAACATCGCCTAATTCTCTAGCCTAGCTCAGATACCACTGCAGGGTTCCCTAGGGCGGCCGCTAGGTTTCGGGAGGCATCATTCATGACGTTTTCAAAAAATTGGCGCGCTAAAGAACCCTAACGCTACAATCTAAACTAGAGAATTAGACGAACAAGTATATAAACATCTTTACATCTAAGTGAAAAAGGAATACAACCTTTGTAGACCGGTCGTTCATTTCAATAGCACCGTGTAGTAGTCCCTTCGCTCCAATTAGTGATCTTTCGGACTCTAGTGGGGCTCCACAAGTAGAAATGAACAAGCTTGCTTGAAGTCTTCGAGGCCGAAGATGATCTACGTCGAGAAGACACTAACTCAAGCTACCTATTCACTAAGTGATGAACTAGTGAAGAAACAACCCAATCTAAATGGCTAGTAAAGAAGAAGTTGATGAAGTAGGAATTTTTCTCACTTTAGAAATTATTTTCTCACTAATTTTCTTCACCTCTCATGAAGCTAGAAAGCTTGAAGAATGAGATGAAGAAAGCTCTCATGGAATGAAACAAGTGAATAATGAATCAAGTTGTGAGAATAACAACCATGGGTGAGTTAATATCATATACTAACTCATGTAGAGACTAAAACATGGCTAAACAATAATGATTGGGTTAATAAATATCTTCAAGTAAAACAAAATTAGTGGATTTGGTCAATGGTTCCACAAGCTTATACAAGCTTCAACCATGTGACAATTTCCAACTAATTTGATTTACTTTAAATAAACAAAACCTTACATTATTATAAGCATGGTGTGAGTCTCATACACCTATGTAGCATGTGGCATCAAGCATGACACAAAAGAATGTACATTAATATATATCATATATATACTAAGTGTACACAAGTGAGAAAAAGAAATGCTTAAGTGAGCTAATATTAGTTAATATAAATTAATATATCAAATATATAATTATACATTAAATTATTAAATCAACACTTCATTTAATAATCCGTCTATATCACATACAACCGACTAATATCAAATGTATTATCTTATCGAATCAACACTTGATTCGACAACCCGGCTGTATCACATATAACCGACCGATATCCCATATCGCGAGAATAGAATACGGTATCACATACGTATATTAATCTCGGTCCTTCACAAATTACATATGTGCTTCTACTTCGTTTTCGCACCTCTGTATAGGACTCTAAAAACTCGTCAATACGCCGGCAGTAGGTGGTGATCATATCAGTCACCCACAAGCCGCAAGCGGTCCGCTAAACGTAACGGAAACCCGGGTATTGAACGATCAGAAGATCAACAAGCAAGCCTGCTCATACTCCTGTGAATCCAATCTGTAACACTAGCGTACAGTCCGGTCTCTTCGCCAGATATGTCGCATATCACAGCTTGGGGGTGGTATAACGTCAGACCCCAATAGCCTGATAAGTCATGCCGATGCAAGGTCCATAATAGTTCGAGAAACTACTGATAACACTTACCAGTAAATCTCAGCAACCCTTGCCAGGGATTTCCTGTTATGGCCAATCGAGCATAGCGCAACATCAACCCCTAATACCGAGAGAGACGAATCCCCTCCTATCACTCATTGCCTCCATGTGACTAGGGACTGTACCCAAAAACTACCGTTTTGCACAATATCTTGAACGTGGTAAGGTGGAAATCAAAGCACAGTGGGAATCACACAAGACTCCATGACGATCTCGGGTCGACAGACTAACCTGTACCAGTGTCACCAGAGAACTTCTTTCTGACGATAGGTATAATACCATCTAGGAGTTCTTGGCGAGTCAGTCCAGTATACCCAGTCTCCACTGAGCACCCGTATACCATCTCTGATGTCAAACACTAATGGATATGGGATCATCCATCACTCATCACATGGGTCGAGAAGCGTATACGCTAGTCTACTCTGGAATATCGATGCCCCGTCTTGATACTCCCACGACTAGGAACATTTGAAGGATGTACTTACCGACTACCTTTACCCCACTAGTATGATCCGCATCATAATCCTGGTAGTCAAGTACTCATCTTAAGGGCTTTATCAACATATAATAGTGAGACAATAAGAGTACATGTTAAAATAAAGAGCAACCAGATAGCATACTATCATGTCGAGAAAGAAAGTCCTCCCTATAAATGTCCAAGAATCCACTATAATATAAATCACATGTATAATAATGGCCTCTAGGGCATACATATAACTAACAACATTCATCCCCAAAATGGGAATGATGGACCGAAATGTCTCTAAACTAATATTCGCCTCAAAAATGGCAATAATGGACCTTGATGTCCTTAAACTAAAATAATTGGGCCCAAATGCTCAAATTAGATTAACAGTCCTTAAATAAACCAAACCCAAATCTAAAAATATACAAATTTGGACTAATCCGCGCCCTACGGGCGACGATATAAACTAGTCTCTGTATACAATTCACGGGCAATCAAAACAAACAAAAACATACACGACATGAAGTGAACTTCCGGAGCAGGAGAAAGTGGTTATCGCAATGCGGTAACGTAATTAACTGCTGGGGTTTGCGCCTGCAGGGAAGAGCATTCCCACAGTCAATAACCCCTCATAAACAAGGAGGAATCTGATAAAGTCTGCTACAACGGCCGCATCCGTCTAAAGCTCCGATATATGGTGCCATAAATCAACCTGGTATCTTCAATGAGGTGGACGAATAAATCCAAATAGTATCTGCCCCCCCCAGATTCAGGCAAGACGGTCCATCCCAGTTCATCTCCGTTTCCGGTGGTAAACAGATTCTGGCACGCACGGTGGAACATTTTCCTCTTTCCACTCCATACTTCATGTTTCATGTTCGTGAACAAAATCGCGGTTCGCTATAGTTTTCCTTGGATTCGAGGTATTAAGATTTAGTGTCTTGTTCCTGTGCAGAAGAAGAGAATATCGATGACTTCCAGCTGCACAGCTTACAACAGCAACTCTCACTTTGCCCTAACTGGAGGAGTGACTTATGGGCCCAACGTGGCCTCCATCTTTTCAATACCGGTGGGGTAAGTGACTCAAGCCACTATCGGATTGTTCTTCGGGACCATGATCCCACCAATGAGTTTCATTGCCCCAGCGCCGTAGGAAGAAGCTCCCAAGAGGTCGGTCTTCGATCGACTTGCAACCATAATGGCCCCTCTCAACGAGTCACCCAAATTCGATGCCTTAGTCATCAACAGGCCGAGTCAAAGCTCAGACATCTTAGTCTTCAACAGGCAGAGCCAGAACCAAAATGGGCTCGCAAAGAAGCTCATCATACCTGAAGGGGCTGCCCCAAGACGGATAGCCCTCCCAACTCCTCCTATAGGTGAAGTCGTCAAAAGTGCTTCCTCTACCAGAAGATCGGTCTTCGGAAGATTGGCCGTTCCTCCGCAAACCCTACCAAGGACGTCAATCTTCAATAGGCTGACACCAACAACAGTCCCTCACTAAAGCCAGGGACATAAAGAAGCCACTTCCAAAACTGAGGCGGTCCCCTCTACAAGACACGCTTAACGTCTCCACTGGCTCTGGGTGAGAAAAGCTGGGGGAAACCCCCCCTCTGGACTTACTCCGCCAGCTCTAATGGTGGAAGTTGATACTGCTGTTCCAACCGGGAACAACTTTGATCTTCTTAGGAGGGTGCGAAAGAACTCTCCAATGGCGGTTCTAAAGAAATCGCCCCCGCCTGCAGAAACCACAGTGCAGGCAAAGCTGGAGCAGCATTGTCAATAGCTCTTTTCCCAAATTCATAGGGTCTGGCGAAAAATCCAAGACTCCGTGATTGATTAAAACTACTCTCGTCGACCGAACAAATCGAAGGCTCGCCAAGAGGAAGACCATCCCTCTACCATACAGCGAGGGACATCTTCTACACGGGTGCCTGTTATAACGGCTCCTTCAACTTCGACCTCCCACAAAAGGAGGAGGCCGGCCTGCGGCAAATTCCAAAGGCGATGAATCCAAATGCCCCAAGTCTGGGGGCATGATCGTACACACGGTTTACATGGCTTTCGGAAAAGAAGAAAGCCGTGCTTCCGTGGCTCATCGACCACAAACTTGGTCGTTAACAAAAGCTCAGGAGCAACAACAAAAGCTCCAGGAAATGTTGACCAAAATGGCAGCACTCACCGGATAGAAAGAAAGTCTGGAACCAGCATCTGAACAGCGCCAAGAGCAGGAGACCGATACAGAGTTCCTGCGAAGGGTGCTTGAAAGAAAGGACAAGGAAGCTGCTGAGCAGGCTGCCAACATAAAGTAGATGGCTCTTTTGTTCCAGGACATGGTTGGAATTATGATCCAGCCAGAACCTGCGGCCGAGGATCCACCGATAATCATCGAGGATGACAAAGGGGAAACATCAAATCCTCTTCCGGGTTTATCGACAGCCAAGGAGGACACAATCTCCAAGGCTGCTCTTGATGATTATATAGCTTAACAAATACGAACTCATCAAGCAAATGAAGCGGCTGGACAAATCATGGGCGACCATATCCAAGCTGGTATGACCAGATCAAATACCCTCCAGGATATACGATCCCAAAGTTCAATGTGTACAAAGGGACAAGCAACCCACACTAGCACGTCGCTCGGTTTAGAGCTTTATGAGGCAACACTGGAGGCGACGACAAACTGTTGCTTTGCCAGTTCGTTGGCGGCCTATCGGAAACGGCTTTTGAATGGTACTCGGAGCTCCCAATTGAATCCGTAAGAACATTCACAGAAATGGAATTGCTGTTCACACAGTGGTTCGCCAGTGCAAGCGTGCGCACCCCGATCACGACATTAATCAATGCCAGGGGTAAAGCCGGGAGAAAGCTGGGTCCAATACGTGATCCGGTGGCGGAACATATTGTCAAAGTGTGAACAACGCATCGAAGAATCCCCGGCCGTAGGCATGTTTATCGGGACCCTAGATCCGCAAATGACCGTGTCCCAGTTCATGACGTTCTTCAAGCCGACGACCTTCCAGGCTCTGATCGATAAGCTGGCCCAAAGGTTGTAGTCTCTTTCTCTTATCATAGAACTTATTATATCATGCTTTAAACCCTATTATTCTAGTTAGATTCTAGGTTAGTGTAGCGTAGCACCCAAGAAATTTTAAAATTGCATCCTTGATGCCAGTTAAAATCTAGTGGTGGTGCTAAGACACACTTTCATGGTATCAGAGTCAAGCTAGAGCATTAGACGATGTGTAGAAATTATAAAACCGAAACAACACCTAAACGAACGATCTAAAACCCTAGTTTCTGCCAACTTTTAAATGGCCTCTGAAAAAATTTTAAACAAGTGCAGAATGATATATGTGATGTAACTAGAACACCAGAGAAATTCGAGACCCAAACTCCTAAAATTGGCCAGCGAAAACTTGTTAAAAACCGACCTGGCCGATTTTGTTGTAAGGTTTGGGCTTTGATTTTGTTTGGTGTTCCAGTCTCTTGGGTTTAGGGTTTTAGGTTATGTTTGTTTTGCCCAGATTGCATGTGATGTTATCTTTTCTGTCAGGGCAATTCGGAGTGTTTCATAGTCGCGATTTTAACATCGTTTCGGGTTTAATTTTGATATGTGATATAATAGTTGGAATCCACATTAAATTAGTTTTGTGAAAACTAGTATATAATTGGTAAATCTAGCGTTTTAGTCTCGGTTCATCGATTGCCATGGAGTTTCGATTCGGATCAAAACTCCGTCGCAATCTCATATAGTACGTGAACATTCGTCGGATAACACTACTAGATAGCCATGCCCTATAGCCCCGAACAAGTGACTATAGGAGAACCCCGTTGCCAAAAGCATCCACTCGGGTGCTTGTGGCCACGGTGTTCCGCCTAAATGCACTTCGTCGTCGGCATCGGGGGTGCGGACAACTACTAAATGTTAGTTGTATGTATGCCCTAAAGGCCATTATTGTACATGATTTTATATTATAATTGATGCTTGGACATATATAGGGAGGAATTTCTTGGTCGACATGATAGTATGCTATCTGGTTACTCTTTATCTTAATATGTATACTTGTATTGCCTATCTGTAACATGTTGATAAAGCTTTTAAGATGTGGACTTGACTACCAGGACTACGATGGAGATCATACTAGTTGGGCCAGGGTAGTCCATAAGTCCATCCTTTAATTGTTCCGAGTCGAGGATGTATCGAGACGGGGCATCGATATTCCAGAGTAGACTAGCGTATACGCTTCTTGAACCATTTGATGGGCGATGAATGATCCCATATCCATTGATGTTTGACATCAAAGATGGAATACGGGTGCTCAGTGGAGACTGGGTACACTGAACAGGATTCGCCGAGAACTCCTAGATGGTATTATACCTAACGTCAGATAGCAGTTCTCTGGTGACACTGGTACAGGTTAGTCTGTAGACCCGAGATCGTCATAGAGTCTTATGTGATTCCCACTTTGCTTTGATTTCCACTTTACCACGTTCAAGAGAGCGTGCAAAACGGTGGTTTTTGGGTATAGTCCTGAGTCATATAGAGACAATGAGTGATAGGAGGGGTTTCGTCTCTCCCGGTATTGGGGGTTGATGTTGCGCTGTGCTCGATTGGCTATAACAAGAAGTCTCTGGTCAGGGCTAATACTGAGATTTACTGGTAAGTGTTATCAGTAGTTTCTCGACCCGTTATGAACCTCACATCGGCATGACTTATCAAGTTATTGGGGTCTGACGTTTACCACCCCCAGACTAGATATGTGACATATCAGACGAAGAGACCGGACCGTACGTTAGTGTAACTTATTGGATTCATGGGAGTATGAGTAGGCTTGCTTGTTGATCTTCTAATCGCTCAATATCCGGGTAGCCGTTACGTCCAGCTAGTACCGCTGACGGCTTGTGAGTAACTGATATGATCATTACCTACTGCCGGCGTATTGACAAGTCTTAATACAGAGGTTTTCCGGCTCAAGCGAAACGAAGTAGGGCACATATGTGATATGTGCGGGACCGAGATTAATACGTGTATGTGATACCGTATTCTTATCTCGCGATATGTGATATCGGTCGATTATATGTGATATAGCTGGGTTATTGAATCAAGTGTTGATTCGATAAGTTGATATATATGATATTAGTCGGTTGTATGCGAGAGGTTATTAAATCAAGTGTCGATTTAATAATTTAATATATAATTATATATTTGATATATTAATATATATTAACTAATATTAGCTCACTTAAAAATTTCTTTTCTCATTGTACATTTAATATATATGTGATATATATTAATGTATTATTTCTTTGTGTCATGCTTGATGATACATTATACATGGGTGTATAAGACTCATACCATACCATAGATAATTAGGGTGATTAATTATTTAAAGTATAAACAAAATTAGTTGGAAATGGCATGGTTTGTGAAGCTTGGAGAAGCTTGTGGAAACCATTGATTTAGTCCACTAATTTTATCTTAGTTTAGATATTTATTAACCCAACCATTATCTTTAGCCATGGTTAAGTCTCTACAATGATAATATATGATATTATCTCACCCATGGTTGCCCCTTCACTCTCATTCTATTCTAGACTTCATCTTCTTCTTCATCTCCATTGAGCTCTCTAGGTTTTCTTGAAGTGAAGATAAAGAGTAAGAAAAATAATTCTAAAGTAAAATTCCTACTTCATCAATCTACACTAGACTAGCCATTCAGTATAGGTTGTTTGCTTCACTAATTTTTAATTAGTGAAGAGATAGCTTGAGTTGGAGATTTCTCGACGTGGATCATCTTCGGCATCGAAGTTCTTCAAGCAAGCTTGTTCCTTTCGTCTAGTGGAGCCTAACGAGAGTCCGGGAGACCACTACTTGGAGCGAAGGGACTACTACACGGAGGTTTAAAAGTGAAGGACCGGTCTACAAAGGTTGTATTCCTTGTTCACTTAGAGTAAAGAAATTTACTTGCTTAGTAAAACCCTAATTCTCTAGTTAGATCCTTAGTTTGGGTTGCTTTGCTCTTTAAATTTTTTTAAATTGTATACCCGATGCCTTATAAAACTTAGTGAGAGTGCTAAGAAACCCAGCAGTAGTATCAGAGCCAAGCTAGAGAATTATACGATGTGTTAGAATTATGAAACCGAAACAACTCCGAAATCTGGAATCCGAAACCTTAGTTTCTGTCGAATTTTTAAGTCCTCTAAAATTTTTTTAAACAAGTGCAAAAAGCTAGTTATGATGTATTTAGAAGACCAGAAAAATTTGAGGCAAAACTCCAAAAAAATGGCCGGCCATATTGTTAAAAAAACCGGCCTCATATTTTTTCCTATAGGAAAAAATCTTGAAATTTTTGTGGTGTTCTGATCTCTTGGTTTTAGGGTTTCAGGTTATATTTGTTTTTGCTAAGATTGCATATGATGTTATCTTTATATAGTGGCAATACGTAGTGTTTCGTAGTCATAATTTAGCATCGTTTTGGGTTTGATATTGAAATGTGATACAATATTTAGAATCCACGATAATTAGTTTTGTGAAAACTAGTTAGTGTTCTGTAAATCTAGCAATTTAGTCTCTTCTGATAAATTGCCACGAAGTTTCAATTCAGATCAAAACTCCGTCGCAATCTCGTATAGTACGTGAACATTCGTCGGGTAACACTACTAGATAGCCATACCCCAGAGCCCCGACCAAGTGACTGTAAGAGAACCCCGTTGCCAAAAGCATCCCATCGGGTGCTCACGGTCACGGTGTTCCGCCTAAGTGCACTTCGTCGACGGCATCAGGGGTACGGCCATCTACTAATGTTTCCAACGAGTATTTAATCAAGTAGTCGGGAATCTTGTTGAGTTACCCGACTAGGTTATTCAAAATGTGTTTTCAATATGAGACTAAAATGCAAGGTTTATATGTTAGGCATGAAATTCGGGGTATGAGATTGTCTAAGGATGTTGCGGATTCTAATTGTTGTAGTTTTCGTTTTCTTTTCTGCGACCGTAAGTGTAATATGTGGTGTATCGCCGGTTTCGTTGCTATACATCAACGACAATTGGGATACGCATATTTACCTACATTGATGACTTGTGATGTTATATGTTCCTGTGATATGTTATATTGGATCGTCGTGTTTGAATAGCCGAGGGATTTTGCGTGAGATGAGAGTTTTTCATTTTCATTCATGTAAAAACTTGTATATAATATTCTTTTATTGGGACACTTCCGGGTTGAGGATGATGTCACCATTGATGTGTATTATTTACTTTTCCGCATTAGGATAGACCCAAGGCGGGGAGCACAAGTAACCGGGTTCTAGAGTCCAGTGGGAGACCATCTCGAGGAGTCGAGACCGGGTCTCCTAACTCTAAAATTGGTAGGGTTGCTTGATGCTTTCGTAGGGGTCTAGGGATGTGGGATTAGCTATTCATCACGACCGTGGAATCCGTGTTTTTTACTGACTTAATTTAAAACACGGACCTCCTAATATATCCAATATTTCATATGTTGCCTTCTACTGCAATGTTCTATGATGAGATCATATAACTACGTGAGACGAAAGCTTTATATTATATATATGATATTTAATAAACATTGCTTATGTTTTGCATCCGCGCTAATCATGCCACTGCTCTGCCGTTAGTTATC